>OX439135.1:22832956-23370349 GCA_949318235.1 Ecdyonurus torrentis
TGGCAACAGAAATGACAGAATTGACCACAGAAACAACAGAACTTACAACAGAAACGACAGAATTGACCACAGAAACGACAGAACTTACAACAGAAGCGACTGAATTGCCTACAGAAACGACAGAATTGACCACAGAAACGACAGAATTGACTACAGAAACGACAGAATTTACCACAGAAACGACAGAATCAACTACAGAAACGACAGAAATAACAGAATCAACTACAGAAATGATGAATGAATCTAATTCAGAATTAATCATCACTCAAAGAATATCAGAATTAGAAGCAAGTGTTACAGAATTAAGTACAATCACAGAACCAATAACAAATCCTATGACAGAAATAACAAATTCTATGACAGAATCCATAAAAGACATAAAAACCGAAACAATGACTTCATATATAAGTGATTTAATAACAGAACCATCTATTGAATCTACGATAAAATATACGAATGAATTATTAACAGAACCATTTATAGAAAGCATTACTTCGACTACAGATAACATACCAGACACAACAAGTATTCCCACTTTATCAACAGAAGAGTCAATCAATACTAGTTTACAATTTGATATTAATATGATCACTACAGAAACTGTACCAGATTTGAAAACTGAATCAACTACAATTTTACCTACAACTGATGTAATTGATTATGAATTATTCAATGAAGAATACATTAATTCAATAGAAGAAATAAATAATTCTTTTAATACAAACGATAAATTACAAGCAAGAATTGATGATGAAACTTTTTTCGATTATTATGGAAGTAACCAAACTGAAAACGAAGATCAAAATAATACAGAAGTATATAAAATGTCAAATCTTACAAATTCAAAAGAAAGTAACATTTTGATAAAAGCAATATTTACTAATAATAATATGATTTCTAATAAATCTGCAATTGATGGCAATTTGGTACCACCAATAAATCCAAATTTAACAATCTTAAGTAACTTAACTGATAATTTAGAGCTTGAAAATACAATGAAAAATATATTTATAGAAAAAGTCATTCTATTTAATTCATCCATAAATTTTTCTGAAATCATAAAAAAAATTATAAAAAATAACATATGGATTAAAAATCTTACAGATAATATAGAAATTGAAAATACTTTACAACAAATTTTTATTGATAAATTAATAAATCTGTATCCTTCAAAAATAAATTTCAAAAATGCAACAAAAATACTGGAAGACGTAATAAAAGATAAAAATTTATTAAAAAATTTAACAGATACTATAGAAATTGATAACAGACTTCAAAATATATTTATTGATCAATTATCAGCATTATATCCTTCATCAAAAAGAAAAATTTCAAATAAATTAGAGAAAAAAGAAGAAAATAAAATTTTAATTCAAAATTTAAAAAATTCAACAGAAATAGAAAACATATTAAAAGATTTATTCAATGAACAATTATTAAAGTTAAAATCAAACCAATTAAATAATAATAGTATAGATTTTACCAACAATCTAAAATCTAAAAATATGATAGATAATCTTACTAATAGTCATGAAATAGATAAATTATTAACAAGTATACTAGTTGAAAATTTATTAGAAATAAACAATAATAGTTCTATAAATCAATCTCACTTGATAGCAGACGCTAATAAAAATAAAAAATCATTGAATAATCTTTCTAATTCTGAAGAAATGAAAAGTTTATTAGAAAATATACTATCTGAAAACTTATCAGAATTTAATCACCTGAAAAATTCAAGTGCCTATATAAATAAATTAATTACAAATAAAATAAAACTTGAAAATAATCTTGATTCATATTTAAACAAATTCAATAAAAGTCTACATGACATAAATAATTCTAGCATAAAAAGTGAAATGGTAAATATAAATCAAAATACAGACTCTACAACAAAGCAAATAAAAGAAAGCCTATCTGATAAAGATTTCCTAAATATAAACTCAAATTTATTAAGAATTAAAGACATAAATATCAAAGATAATGAAGCATTAAAAAATACAGAAGAAACATCAAATTATTTACAACAGAATAAAATATTAGAACTTTTAAATTTACCTAATATGCCATGGTTAAATATCTTAAAGGAAATGGGTAACCAGGTTTATAATAAAATTATAAAAGTATATAAAGATTTAAAAGAAATATTTTTAAATGAAATATTTAAATTTAATGCACTTATATATAAAGGATCCAACGGTACTTTTGTAAGTAATAATATTGAACGACAACTTTATGAAACAAAAACCACAGAATATTATACCAAAGAAAATAATACAACAAAAATGAATAAAAAATCAAAATTATCTTTAAATGATAAAAAATGGAAAAAACGATTTAAATTTGCAAATAATGCATTAAGAAAAAAATATGAAGAAATTATGTTAGAAAGATTAGATAGAATACATTATTTATATCAAAAACAATTAAAAAAGAAATTAAATAAGAAAAAAAAGTATGGTAAAAATAATAAATTAGAATATAAACATAATTTTATTATTATTAATAATATAGCAAATAATATGTATGGAAATCATGAAACAAACCATAAATATTTATCTTCGATTACTGATTATGTAAATAATTTAACAATACCACAATTATCGACATTTATAAAATCAAGAAAAAGAGCAGATATGAAAACTGCACTTTCTCTTACTAAAAAGAATAGTAATGAAGAAAAGGCAGAGTTTTATGATGGTAAAACTGGAACTAATACAATCATGAAGCATAATTTAGAAACTCACACCTTTGAAAATAAATTCCATACAACTTTAGCAAATAAATTTGAAGAATATGATAAAACTCCAGATTTTAAACAAGTTTTGACTGGTAATGATATGGAAAGTAATGATATATCTGGAAATAATTTATCAAAACAGTATGAAAAAAGAAAACAGTTTCAACCATACAAAGAAATACCATACAAGCAAACTGATCCGTCTCAATATTCAAATTCAATTGAAAATAGTGAAGATATAAATAACAGACAACTTGAAAGTTCACCACATGAAAATTATGATTATTTAATACAACCATCAGAATTTAAAAGTGCTAATCTATTACAGAAAAATAAAAAATTAGCTGTTAATATACCTGAATATTATAGTTATGAATATAGTGACTATAATAATAAAAATATGTTACGTAAACCCAGAAAAACCTTACATGAAATTAATAATAATATGCAAAATAGATATAAATATAATAATTATTTAAAAATGAGCAATTTACCAAGAAACTATAACAAAAATTCTAAAATTCCATATGGTAATACTAATATGTACAAAATTAGAAATAATTTATATTATAACGATTACGATTCATTACAATCGCCAGAAATACTCGATTCAACTACAAATGCCAACCATCGTTTACGATCGTCTATAAGAAATCATGCTATTTCAAGAAATTATAATTACGATGATTATGAAAATGATTATAATTATGAAAATAGCTGTAATGAATGTTTGGTAAAAGCTCAAATTGAAAATTCACGTAAAAACTTTAATAAAATTAAAAAATCAGTTATTGTTAAATTTTTAATAGAATCCAAAATGTTATATAATAAAATTAGTAATAAACAATATAAATTATTAAAAGAAATTCAAAAAAGGAAATTAAGATCTGAAGATGAAGAAAAGAAAATATCACGGAAAGATAATATCAATATTTACAAATTTAATTATAAGTCAAATGCAGAAACACGATGTGTTACTCCTTCTTATATTGAAGATTACTCAACGATTGATACTACTGCCGTTGTTACCACAGAACAGTATACTGCAGCAACAGGATAAAAATGTCACTAAAGGGCTCCAGGTCTCAATTGAATCAAAAACGTAAAAATCATGAGATGGAACCATCATTCATACACATATTATATCCTTCAACCCTTCTGTAGCCTCACAAACTGGAGTTGAAAAACTGTAAAGTAGGCAACTTTAGGACTTCATTACGTCAACAATTCCGGGTATACAATAGAAATTGTAGCGCAAGTTGCCTACATTTCAATTTTTCTCCCTAGTTTGTGAGTTTACTGAAGGGTTAAAGCACAAAAGATGCGTATTTATAATAGTCACATCTCATGTTTTATCATTGAGAGAAAATTTGTTTTTGAGGCCAGGGGCCCTTTAATGGATCACTTGTAATGAAATACTTTTGATCATTGTAACAACTTGTTATCGAGAACGATTTTTCCATAAGAAACAGATTAAGAACATTTATATTTATTTCAAATATTACGTTATTTGCAAGTGAAGTGATCCATTATTATCAGTCGTGGGTTTGATACCCAAAATTTCTATAACGATAAAAATACTATATTCTAGCACCACACTATAATAATAACGATATCGTTACTTTTAAAAATGTCACCCACGATAACGATACTATAACGATAATGATAGTTTTTCGATTATTAATCATAATTTGTTATTGAAATAAAATATTTTAAATAATTGCTTCATGACTGTACTATACCTACAATTATTAAACGCCTCATATATATATATAAATATATACTGTATTATATACTTTATAAATTTTTGGTAATATTTTCTTATTTTCTGCGCACTTTTCTTATTTTTTGAGCAAAAAGTATCGTTATATAGATGCGACGATAATATCATCAATTTTTGTTAATCTATAACGTATCGATAATCGAATATCGTCATCTTTGTAGTATCGTTATCGTATTTACGATAATCGAACCCAAGACTGATTATTATGTAATAATTACTAAGCAATGAAGCTTTAAATAATGTAATGTAGAGTGAATTTTTATATAAATAATGTTATAAAACATCATTGTATAATATATTTCTTTGATTTTACAGTAACAATGATGTATAAAATGATAATTAAGAAAGATCTAATGTAACAAAATAACGTTTTTTTTTCTTGTAGAGTTTTATATGATAGAGCTAACGTAAGATAAATTATGTTTTGAAGGAGATTTTTACTGTCTCTTGCTTTTAATTAAAAAAAATATATGTACACTACTTTAAAAATCAATAGATCAATCAATTAAACATTTAGCTCATTCTAAAAAAAATTATGTATGTACATATATTTTTAAGGCTTAGGCCTTCTATTTTTTTTTTTTAATTAAATTCTGCAGCTTAATATTAAAAGACTCAAACAAAACAGTAATATTATGGTTATAGCAAAAATGTTACAAAACTGGATGTCCATTCTTATCATTGTATAAAAAAATATATGTGTAATTTTTATTGCAACAAGTTTTTTTTTTATTATTGTATAATTAAAGCCCGTGTCAACTTACTTTTTTATCATTTAGAATACTAGAATGATAATTACCATACCTTAATATCCATAAATTAGACACCATTACGTTGATTTTGTATTTATTTTTGTTTATTTTCCTTTTGCGGTTATATCACGTATCTGACGTCACAATGTGCCACCACCAACCACAGTCACCGATCTGGTCACGTAATAAATATAAGCCCCTCCCTCAAGTTCTGTACCCCTATTACGGCCCCATCGGTATATTGTGACGTCAGATACGTGATATAACCGAAAAAAGAAAATAAACGAAAATAAATACAAAATCAACGTTTTGGTATTTAATTCATAGATAATAAGGTATGGTAATCAATCTAGTATTCTAAATGATAAAAAAAGTAAGTTGACAAGGGATTTAACACATGTAAATTTTATGTACACAATTTTGTAGCTTGTTTCTGTACTGTGTGTACCACTATGAATGTATAGGTGTATGCACGTAACTCTGCCTCTTCCTTCAATAATAACAAAACAAAACAAATATATCATATATCTGTATAAAACTAGCAAGACAAAATGCCATTAATTCTAACCTAAAATTTCAGTCTCTTATAATATAGCAAAATTTTTGAGTACACACCCTATACTAATACCAAAAATAAAAACAAATGGTAATAAAACAAATTAAACTCTGTAACTCTGTACTCCTCACAGAGTATAGGATCGAGTTCGAGACACTGTTGGGTGCGTACGTGAAGTGTGAGAGCACAACACGTTGCACGATGCATGTTTACATTTCATAACGACGCACAGTATTCGGGAGGTGCATGATCGATGTGATTGCACCAACCAGCCTGCCTAGACGTTTCCACGGTTTCTCTGGTCTGCCATGGCAAATACCGGGCTATGTACTTGGCCGTGGCCGGCCCGTGTGTGCTTTTCCATTAATTTGGAAAGTCCTTACCTTTAGATAAGACAATGTCTTGGCCTTGGCTGGGACTGGGATTGGTGTAGCACGATAACACAATATGGCAAGTTAAAAAATAATAATAATAATAATAACACGTTCATATGAGCTCATATTTTTACGATGCAAAAAAGGTTGTATTGTATTTAATATTATGGACTTTTAGTAAAATAGAGACTAATTTGCAATTAAATATAATTGCATATTATAAATATTGGGCTATGTGTAAAATTAATTTTACCGAGTCTCAATATACCGAAACCATTTTAAATATTACATTAAAATGTTGTATTTTAAATAGATAATTACTTTTTATTGTTGTACATATAATGAGTAAAAAAAAGAAGTTATATTTATGAAATTAAATCATAAAGAAAATGTGTATATTTTAATTCTCATTTTTACCTATACTCTGTACCTAAATATTTATATTTAAATGCAAAGGAAATTACATTGTCAGCGGAACAGCGATACTTTTTAGACATTATATAATAACCCCCGTAAGCTGCAACGCTAACTAACTAGTTAAACCGTAGTTAAGTTGTTATTTTGATTGTTGCAACAATCAAGGAAAGATAACTAAGGTTTAAAGCCATAGACCACATAAAACAACATGTGCTTTTTAATGAATAAACACGAAATAGGATCTTCAAAACTGATGTCAATTTTTACCAGAATGTTAATGCAGCCCCATGAGAGAGCGTGAAAAAACTGTAAAGTATGCAATTTGCGTGAAAATTCATGTTTATGACGTCATAGAAACATGCAAAAATTAGTATGAAAATGTTATGCGGGCTGCATAAATCGAATTTTCTAATCTCTGCTACGGGGCTACTCTTGGGTTTTGGGAAAAACTAATGTTATTTTTGTAAATCCCATCAAGTGTTTTGTGATATAAATGCTTATGTTTATCTCCGGTCTATTCCTTTAACTATAGCCTCGTTTACAATGGACTTTTTCTAAGTTTTCTCAAGTGAAAATGCTAATTTTTTCCACTTAAGAACGATTGGTGTTCACAATGAAACTATTGTTGCACTTAAGAATTTTCTTAATTAGTTTCACTTAAAAATTTATTTTTCTTAATTTTTCTTAAGTAGCTAATTAGAAGAACTATTTGAATTTACGTAAGAATCAAACCCAAGTTGATTCTTACGTAAATTCAAATAATTCTTCTAATTAGCTAACTTAAGAAAAATTAAGAAAACAAATTGTTAAGTGAAAGTTCTACGTAAAAAATTAAGAAAAAAAGTTCTTAAGTGGAAATTCTAAGTAGCTACTTAACAATAAAACTATTTTCTTAATTTGAAAAAAAAAATAATAATAAATAGCGTTTTTACTTAAGAAAAGTCCATTGTGAAAGAGGCTTAAAGGTTGCAGCTTACAGCTCTAAGTAAGTGTAACTTTTTTAAATTCTGAATTAATTGTAGAAAAAAATTTTTTAACAAAACTAACTTTTTATTTAAACTGATGCTAAGTAAGTCAAGTATAATGCATAACACTGTACAGTTCATTAAAAATATATAATATAACACAAAAAAAATGATGTATAAGGTGTGTGCGGATGACGTCATAATAAATGCACTTTGATGCCATAATTGAGCAATGAATAACATTCCTTAGCATAGGACAAACGTGGGTTTTCACTATTTTCTTTAAAAATATTTATCATTATTATTTTTTTTACATATACTTGGAAACCTAATTCTACTCGTACTTCTTAACAGCATCAAAGCACTAAAAAAATTGCTAAGTATTTTTAACTGGGAAAATGTGTCATTTTCCTATACCAACCTATGTTATAATACTCATACTTATGGTGTGTTGATTTTAAAATAAATGCGACATAAATATTACATAATATTTTTAACCTGTAAAGTAAATTATTTTTCAATACTAGCTTATGTTATTGAGTGATCCAACATATAGCCTCGACTTGAACATGAATGAATACACCGTATTTATAAGTCACCAAGTCACCTTCAATACACAAATATCCTAAGAAATTGCTTAAAAAAAATTTTAAATCAATATTTTGTGTGACTACAGAGGGAAGAGTTTTTTTTTAATAAATTGATATGTAAATACAGAGATTGTACTTAAAGGCGTAGAACACCTTGCACAAAAAAGTTGCGTAATAGCCTAACAAACCTGAAAACCAACGTTGATTTGGCCGGAGTCATTGATTTCTAATTTATTTTCCATTTACAAAATTCCGCTGCCGGTCACTAACGTCACAGTTCGCCCGGTTTACTTGCGCGTGGACCAGGCGAGCTGTGACGTCAGTGACCGGCAGCGGCATTTTGTGAATGGAAAATAAATTAGAAATCAATGACTCCAGCCAAATCAACGTTGATTTTCAGGTTTGTTAGGATATTACGCAATTTTTTTGTTCAAGGTGTTCTACGCCTTTAAGGGATATATTCAGATGGCTTGTATCTCAAAATCTAATAAGAAAACTTTATGATGGCATTTGAAAGTTAATAGTATCAGCCACCTATGATAAAAGTTTTAGAACTCATGACTCATCATGAGTATCATGCCTCATGACTATCAGATAAGAGAGAAAACAATTATAATGAAGTTAACATTGGCCCTTATGGGACTAAAATTTCAAAAAAAAAATCATAATTTAATTTCTAGTATGGTGATCCCCCCAATTTCTTTTACATTTTTGAAGATACCTTATCCTAATGTATCGCTTTGCAAAATTTCAGATTTTTCTTTCTTTACGATTTTTTTAGTTAAATCCCGTATTACCTGATATCCGGCCTTAATAGCTTCGATAATTTTTAAAATACTTTTTTTTTTTTTTTTTTTTTAATACAACCAATTTTAAAATTTGACTATTTCTTGTATCAGTAATTAAATATTAAATCTTTTGTAAATGAATAACAAAATAAAAAATAAAAAGCAATAATAAAATCACAATAATACACGTATTCATAAATAGTTACTCATATATTTAACGTCAAAGATATCTTACTTTATATAATATCATTACATAAATAAAAATATATTTGCAAAAATATCACGTACAAATCGACACCAAAACTAAAAAACAAATGAAAACAAACAATATAATCTATATATTATCTAACAGTTAAGAAATGTATATTATATCATTTTAAAAAGATTATAAATAAATGATCACTGTTACAAAACAATTTTAATTGATATGACATAATTGTAAATGAATATTCATTAACATCAGTGACTCCGAACTAAAAAGGTATGTTAAAATAGTTTTTTTTTATTATTTTTTTCCTATTATTCAAATCTTTACACGAAAAGAATAATTTAAAGGCATAGACAAGAAGAAAACATTAGCATCTATATTTCAAGACACTTAATGGGACTTACAAAAGACAATTATAGTTTGTCTTTAAGGCTGGAAATCAGATACTGCGGGATTTGACTAAAAAATCACAAAAATCTGAAATTTTGTACAGTGATACATTAGTATATGATATCTTCGAAAATGTAAAACAATTGAAAGGTCACCATGCTAGATTTTAAATTATGATTTTTTGAAGTTTTAGTACCATAAAAGCCCATGATAATTTCAATAATTATTTTCTTTCTTATCTGATGGTCATGGGTTCTGAAAATTTTATCATATATAGGTAGCTGTTACTGTTAACTTTCAAATGGCTTTATAAAGTTTCTGAGTTTTCTTTTAAAATTTTGAAATACAAGCCATCTATATACAACCCTTAATCGCAACTGTAACGCAGTAGCAGTAATAAGAATATTTCAATTTATGCAACCAGCATAACATTTTTATGTTAAGTTATGCCTGCTTTTGATGTCAGGAATAGTAATATTCAAGTATATGGCATACTTTACAGGTTTTTCACAACATTTTGTTACGCTACTTTTGAAATTTGGTAAAAATTGTCATAAGTTTTTTTTTAGGTCACATTTTGTGTTGAATTTAAAAAAAAAAAAAACGTTGTTGCATGTTATCTATTTTTTTTAATGTAAATTATGCTATAATAATGTCGTTATAACATTATTACTTCCTTTACATTAATTTAATCTTAATTTTAATTCCTTTACTTAAAAATGATAAATATTTCTGCCTAACAAATTATAATATTTGTGGCATGCTATTATCCCTCCTACTTAAGTACTCAAGGGGACCCCTAAAACCCCGTAAGAATAAAGAATAACCCAGAAACGCGATAAACACTCGCTTTTTTTTTATCATATAATTTATTATGCGGTTATCAATAAAACTACATTAAGTTATATTATATAATATCATATATTATATTAAGATTAAATGTTGATAAAGTGTAGTAAGTAGAATAATTTCTATTCTGCAACTTTTTTCAGCATTATAATATATTATATAAAAATATAGTTCATATTTAAAGCCATAGACCACATAAAACAACATGTGCTTTTTAATGAATAAACACGAAATGGGATCTTCAAAACTGATGATAATTTTTACCAGAATGTTAATGTAGCCCCCCGAGAGAGCGTGAAAATACTGTAAAGTATGCAATTTAAGTAACAATTTATATTTATGACGTCAGAAACATGCAAAAGTTAGTATGAAAATGTTGTGCGGGTTGCATAAATCGAATTTTCTGATCACTGCTACGGGGCTAGTGTTGGGTTTTGAGACAAACTAATGTTATTTTTGTAATTCCCATCAAGTGTTTTGCGATATAAACGCTTATGTTTTTCGCTGGTCTATTCCTTTATTATTTAAAAAGAAGGAAAAACTTCAATTCTACAAAAAAAAAAAAAAAATTAACGCAATTTATGCTGCATTTATATTATTGTAGAATACATGATGCTAAATTAGAACAAAATAAATATGTTATAACGACATAATAAATTATGCTGTATTTAACAAAAAATGAGGAAGTTTCCATAAAGTTCACGAGAGAATTTGAAAATAATGTTAAGTATGCTAACAATTTTAGGATCTAACCATATAAATTTTACGCCTCACATAGTGGTATTTGAAAGTAAATATAGAGTACTATTCATTTATTTTAAAGATATATGTAGAACACCTTGAACAAAAAAGTTGTGTAATCCTAACAAACCTGAAAATCAACATTGATTTGGCCGAAGTCATTGATTTCTAATTTATTTTCCATGCACAAAATGCCACTGGCAGTCACTGACGTCACAGCTTGCCTGGTCCACGCGCGCGTAAACCGGGCAAGCTGTGACGTCAGTAACCACCAGTGGCATTTTGTGAACGGAAAATAAATTAGAAATCAATAACTCCGGCCAAATCAACGTTGATTTTCAGGTTTGTTAGGATATTACGCAACTTTTTTGTTCAAGGCGTTCTACACCTTTTAACTTTTTTTAAATCAATTAGCTCCAGAAAAACAAAAATATTTTTTTATAATTGAGTGCGTAGAATAGAATGTTCTTTTTTTTTATATTTTGTAAGGTGACTGCCAATATCTTATTTACTTCTTAGATACTATCATTTCTTTACATATTTGGAGTTGCATTATATTTAAGGAAGTAGGGGACCAACGTCGGCCATTAGACTCATTAAACTTTTCTTGTCAAATTTAGTTACAAAAAATAATTCATTGTAATTAATTTTTTTAATAAGCTACTACGTGATGTCAAAGCCTTGTTCATAATTAGCTTTTTCTAATTGGAATTTTTTTTTATTCAACCAAAATATCATGTGTTATTATATGGCACTCACTTAATATTTCCAATGAGAAAATGGTCATTATGAACAAAAGCAAAAAAGTAATATCAATACTGTTCAAATATTAATTTCATTTTAAATACATAAATTACAGCATCGTAATTAAGCCTATATACTAACGTTAGAAGTTTTTAAAAACCACTTCAAAAACTTTATAACTCGATGACATTTAACTCAGAATTTGACCTTGAGCGAAGTACAGAAACAGTATCGTAGGGATTACAAGCAATGATTGAAGCTCAAAGAAAGATTTTTAACAGTCATTTTTCAAAAATCCCCTCTTTATATTTTTATAAAGTAAGGGAAAAATAAGGTATTTTCAAGCAAGGGAAAATTAAGGGAAAAATTTAAAAAAAACATAGAGCTTGTAAAAACAGCAGTTTTATAGTAAGGCAAAAACAAGGGAAAAATTAAGGCTTTAAAAAAAAAGAAAAAAAGCTGAAATTTAAAGGAAAGGAAAAAATGGAAAAACAATGTAAAAACTAAGGAAAAAAAGCGATATTAGACATAAATAAGGTAAAAGTAAAGGAAATTTGTTTTAATCGGGGTATCTCAGAGTTAAACCATGTCCATGTTTATATTTGCAAGTAAATAAGCTCCTAGCATCGAACGCAAGATGTAATAAAAACAGAAAAATCATTTAATCCCTGATTAACCTTTTGGAATATAATATTTGTACAATTATTTACTACAATTATTGACGTTTAAAAAGTTACGTAAATTTTTTCTTCAAATATCTTCAAGTTTTAAACTATAGTAAAGTAAGTTAAATTCAATTATAAGCATGAAACATGAAACCTTTCTATTTATATAATAATAATGCATTCTATGTCCTGAAAACAGGGTCGGACTGGCAATCAAGGGGCCTCATCCGCAAAAGAGGTGTAACACCCTCTTTAGGGGCGACAAAGGGGGCGTAACACCCTAGTTCCGCCCCTTTTTGGGCCTTACGGGCCTCCAAACCGGAGGGGCCACGTCTGCAATTGCTGACTTGCTCTTATGACCAGTCCGAGCCTGCCTGAAAATATAACATAAACTGTAAAAATTATTTTAAAAAAATGTTTGCAGGCTGGTCGCAAATTTTAATGGTGCATGAATATCTACATAAGTAAAAGAAAATGAAAATACCTGGTTTAATAGTTACAATTTTAATTTTGGGTTTGATTTATGTAAGTACATATTTATTAAATATCTAACTTTTTTAAGTAACAGAAGAGCTAATCATAGAAGAAAATTTAATTTTAACAGTTGTACAGAGTCCGAAAACTAAAAAGTAACCATTTAAACTTGACCCATTTTTGCGCGCCACAAAATATTATGCGTAAACGAGAAATCTTGCTTCATACGTGAATAAAAAATATAGTTTTATCATTTATCACGAAACTCGGAAGGAGAAGATGGAAATCGACGAAGAGAGCAGAGTCAGTTCCTCGCGCTTAGTGAGCTGCTTGGCCAGCTAAGCCAGCAAGCCAAACACGAATCGTTGTGCCAATGCAACGCAATGTCTTTCTATCGCTTTCTATCTCTGCCACTGGATCGATTTTCTTAACTATTTATTTTATTAAAAAATCATATATTTTATTAATGAAGGCAAATAAACAAATAAATAACTTCTACCCTTTTAAATCATTACAATATCAATGCAATGCCTATTTTACAGTATCAAAAGAGTGGTAAGAAAATAATATAAAAGTGCGAGAAAGAGAGAGAGAGAGAGATAGTTTTAAGTTGGACCATCGAAGTTCGTAGACGGCAGAACGAAGAGTATTTCGCCAGAGTTATCTCCGCGGAGGCAACTCTGATTAGTTTGGCTTGCTTGCTAGCAATCACCTGAGCGGCGAGGAGCTACCTCTTATCGTCTTCGACAATTCTCCTCTTCTCCTTCAAAGCTTCGTGATAAAACTATATTTTTCATGCACTTAAGAAGCGAGTATTCTCGTTTACGCATAATATTTTGTGGCGCGCAATAATGGATAAAGTTTAAATGTTTCCTTTTTATTATTCGGACTCTGTACATTGGCAACAATTTAAAATTAATAAAACAAAGTTATACAAAAAGGAAAACTCAACATGTTTATATACATAATAAAAGTTGTGAAAGAAGTTGTTGCAATAATCAACGTTTATGCATTAGATGCGCTAGTTATATCAATCCAGAGTCACAAAGAACAACATTTTGTTATAGTCGTTTCGTTTTTGTTTATTATTTGTGTTGAATGTTTGGTTGTGTTATATAATTTTTTCATAAAAGATTTCTATTATCGGTGATAGTTAGTGAGAACGATCTAGCATGAAAATCAACTTTGTACCAGAGTAATGATATTTTCAAAATAAGTTAACCTAACCCAATGTAGTTCATATCCCTTTTCAAAAAAAAATCGGAAAATTTTTTTCCGGCAGTTATTTTCCGATGAAGTTTTCCACTTTTTTTAAATGTGGGTGCAAATTTTGCCGCCCAACTTTTTAGCTAATAAAGATAATCTAAAAATTCAAACAGGATTTCATTAACAATGAATATACGTTTAATTTATGTATGTGACCTAATGACCTTGACAAATTTCTAAGGTCATTTTTTTAGTAGTAATTTACAAAATTCGATATAAAAATTCCATTAACCTTTCTCATAACAATTCAACATAGCAGTTTTATGCGCACATAATTCAGCTACAAAAATATGTTAATTTGGTGTTGGGGATTTAATTACACGTAAAGATTTAACGAAATATGTAACGCAAGACGTAAGTTTTGCGCGCAGCCGCGCCCTCAAACTAGATATCATGCGCTCGTACGTATACAATATACTTTAGGCTGTAAAAACGTTAACTTACAATCTTTTATTTAGAAAAATTACTAATAAAAAAAATAATAATAATTAAATATTCAAAAATTGTTAAATTCGATTCCATGTGTTAGTAGAAAACAAAAAGTTATTAAACCTTAAAAAATAAAAATTTTAAATTTTATTTCTACATGAATGTTCATAATATGCTATGATTTTTATGACATTTTTAGTTATAAAAAATAATGGTAAAAGTAAAAATATACATCATAAGGTAGCGGAAAAATAGTATTTTTCCATCAAATAGTCTCTAAAATTTAAAAAATAGTCTGCAAAAATGTTGATTAAGTCGGAAAAAAGTTTTTGAAATTTTACATATCAATAGTAATTTTATTTGAATTTTTTTATTAGTATAACTTGTCTAAAGTTATCGGGGTTTTAAGGGTTTCCTAGAAAGTGTGCCTTAACAAAAATTCAATGATTTCACATTTGACATTGTGTTTAAAAAATTTCTCAGGGACGCTGCTATTTTTTTAATTTAATTTTTTTTATACTATTTCAGGCTATTTTTGTTAGATATAGTGCGAAACATCGAAATAAAGCAAAATAGTCCGAGAAAAGTCTATAAAATCCGTAATAATCTCCAAGATTAAATAGTTAATTTTTTTTATACATTAAAAGGCTTGAAAGTGTGAGACATTTTAAGTAAATATAGCTCAAAATAATAAAATAACTATAAATATTCTCAATATAGCCAATAGCCTAAAACCTATTTTACGCTCTTTAATTATCGATAATAAGAATAAATACTAAGATTTAATACTATAAGAGCTTTGTTGTCCACCCTTTTACCAAAAAATTAAAAAAAAATTGCACTTATACTTCTTACAAGAAATTTAAAAATAATCACTGGAACTCATCAACTGCACCATCTCACTTTATAGTTGAAAATAGGAAACTCATAATCAAAATTTATTGTATATAGCGTCCAACAAAATTAAAATTATGGATAATTGGAAAGTATTTTATAAAATGTTATTAGAAATAGAAAATCTGTAAAGATATTAATTTTTTTGTTTAACTTTATCAGAAATTATAAGTGCATTTTTTATACATTTATTTTAATAGTAAAAGGGCGGCCTACAAAGCTATTTTATAATTTTTAATCTAAATAATGATAATATTTATTATTTCCTTTTTTTCAGTGTCATTATTTTATAACTAAAAATGTCATAAAAATCATAGCATATTATGAACATTCATGTAGAAATAAAATTTAAAATTTTTATTTTTTAAGGTTTAATAACTTTTTGTTTTCTACTAACACATGGAATCGAATTTAACAATTTTTGAATATTTAATTATTACTATTATTTTTTATTAGTAATTTTTCTAAATAAAAGATTGTAAGTTAACGTTTTTACAGCCTAAAGTAATATATTGTATACGTACGAGCGCATGATATCTAGTTTGAGGGCGCGGCTGCGCGCAAAACTTACGTCTTGCGTTACATATTTCGTTAAATCTTTACGTGTAATTAAATCCCCAACACCAAATTAACATATTTTTGTAGCTGAATTATGTGCGCATAAAACTGCTATGTTGAATTGTTATGAGAATGGTTAATGGAATTTTTATATCGAATTTTGTAAATTACTACTAAAAAAATGACCTTAGAAATTTGTCAAGGTCATTAGGTCACATACATAAATTAAACGTATATTCATTGTTAATGAAATCCTGTTTGAATTTTTAGATTATCTTTATTAGCTAAAAAGTTAGGCGGCAAAATTTGCACCCACACTTTAAAAAAGTGGAAAACTTCATCGGAAAATAACTGCCGGAAAAAAATTTTCCGATTTTTTTTGAAAAGGGATATGAACTACATTGGGTTAGGTTAACTTATTTTGAAAATATAATTACTCTGGTACAAAGTTGATTTTCATGCTAGGTCATTCTCACTAACTATCACCGTTATAATTTTTTAAGTATCAACGTTAAAGTATAACATTAAGGGATACAAAATATACTAATACATTAGAGTCATTAGCAATTCTAAAGAGTATTACTTTAGAGTTTTAAATACATTTTTAAATTTAACATTGAAATATAATATTGCTTTTAATCAGGATTTACTTGGGATTTTAATCTCAATAAAGAACTATTATTATTATCATTAGGAAAATTAAGACTTAAAAATTCCTAGTGTTACAAAAAAATTGACAAGTAGTGAAATTTTTTAATCTTTTTTTTTAAATGTATTTATACATGTATATATATATATATATATATATATATATATATATATATATATATTTATATATATATATATATATATATATATATATATATATATATATATATATATATATATATATATATACAGTGCATACATATAATATATATACACATTTCTTTTCAGAAAATGTAATACGTGGTTAGTTTTACTGAACAGAGCAAGGTGTGGAAATAATGAAATGATCGTCCAATGAGAATTAGACATATTAATTTTTGTAAAAAAATATCAGTGTTGTCGTGCATAATTATAGTTTTATGAAACGCCGAAACGACAGGAATGAAACAAATTGATGTGAAATCTAATTATTTACGCTTAACTTGAGAAACGATTTAGTTTTTTTTATGATTTAGTGTTTATAATAGTGTTTCCTTGCATTTTATTGCTTGACTACGACTTATTATTCCTGATGACTAGTGATTATTTTGATTCGATTTTTGTTGACTTCAGTTTTTCTAACAGCAAATTTGTATTATTTATCATTTACATTATGCACTACAAATATTGCGTAACATTGTGCTTCAATATATTTTTATGTTAATCGTTCCAGCATTTGGTAAAGCCTTCATTTGCATATCTTTAAACAACTGGTTTTTTCCTCCTCTGAGTCAGATAACTTAAACAAGACGGCAGGATGGTAAGAAAGGAGAGCAGAATAACGAAACAGAGGGAGAGAGAGCATTGAAGATTGCTACTTGCTGCTCGCAAAAGTGACGCTATGTATAGTGGTACGAGATCCTTTCTTACCTCAATGTAACCTGTCACTGAATCTCTCTCTCTCTCACTCTCCGGTTTGTTCTTCTGTATTGCTTTCTTCAAATTGTTCTTGTTTGATTTGTTTACCTAACGCAGAGGAGGTAAAAATGAGATGTCTTAAGCCATTCATATGCAAGACATCAGTAATTTGTATCACAATAAATAATTCGTCCAGTTTTCATTAATCGAGCATTTCAATATTTCAACGCCTTTTTCTGTTCACTAAAACCTACCTTCCTACTTATTGTTAGCTAATTATTTATTTTAATAAATTTTTCAGATGACCTTTACGAAATACAAAATAACAACAAAATGTTCAATAAATGATACGCCAGCAACAAAAAATAGAAACAGCTACCTTTTAGAAATTTTGTATAACGTTTCTGATAGTTTAAGTCATAACAACAATGTTGAAATTAAGCCCAAAGATATGATAAATGAAAATCTAAGAGGAAGAAGAAGTGCTCATTATGATGAATATTCAAATGAACGTTCACAAATTAAAGGAATAAGAACTATTAGATATGGAAATATTAATAATGTTATAGCCAAAACTTTAAAAAAAGCTAATGATGAACGAATTCATAATATTTTAAATTTAAAAACAAAAAATTTAAATTTGAGAAATTTAAAGACACGTATTATTTTAAAGAAGCAGCATGAAATATTAGATTCCAAACGTGACTGTTTGGATGGTTTTAAAACAACAACTACTGAAAGTGTCAAAATTACCACTAAGCGACATAGTTCAACTAAACCTAGGACTTCGACTCCTTTATCAACTATTAAACCTGGAAACCAAAATAATACCAGCGAATATCCATTAGTAAATGATCAAGGTAATATTGTTGTACAAATAACGTTAAAAAACAAAAACGCTATTAACTCAAACCCAAGTGAAAAAATTTGTAAAGGAAATTCACATCATCCCTGTAAGTTACCAAGAGCACATTTAAGAAATGATCATAGTAAAAATAAAAATTTCAATAAAAATCAAACCCAAGTAAATATAACTGCCCATTCAACAAATTCAGGTTATGGCAACCACAAACACAAACATCATACCACTTATGATAGCTATAATGATTGTTCTTACTACGATGATAGTAATGATGCAGATTCTAGTAAATACTACTCAGAAACTGAATATGATTCATATTATTATGATAGTGATTGTAGTTATACAGACTGTAGTCAAGAATCATCTTCTGATATTAAAACCACAAGTAAGAAACCTACAAGCACTACCAAAAAGCCTGCCAGCACATCTAAACAACCAAATACTACAACTAAGAAGCCACTTAGTAGTACAAAAAGACCAAGAACTACAACAATTAGGCATACTAGGCCAGATGGAGATGATATTGATGATATATATTCGAGTAGTAATGATGATGACAGTAATAGCAATGCAGAAGAATATTCTGATGATAATTATTCTGAAAGTGAGTTTGGAGAAAAATCCAGTAGTTATGACAATAGCAGTGTAAGTGAGGGTGAAGACCCAAAAACTACCAGACGACCAAAAACCACAAGGAAACCAAAACCTACAACAGACAATGAATACTACGTTGATGATTTGTATTCAAGTAGTAACGACGATGAACCAAGTGAAGAGTACGAATACTCTGATGATATATACTCTGAAAGTGATGCAGATGAAAATTCTAGCAGTTACATAGACAGTAGTCTTACATACGATGATGAAAAAACTACTGTTAAGCCAATCAGTACGACTAAAAAACCACGTAGTACCACAAGAAGACCACCAAGAAGTACAAGAAAGCCTATTAATGGTAGTGAAGTTGATGATATGTTTTCAAGTAGTAACGATTACAGTTACAGCTCTAATGATGAAATTTCTGATGACATTTATTCTGAAAGTGAATTTGGTGACAAATCTAGCAGCTATATTGACAGCAGTGATGATGATGATCGCACAACCAAAAGGCCTCAAACATCAACAAAGAAGCCTACAACAAAAGCACCAAAAACTACAAGAAAGCCAAATGGCGGTGACAATGTTGATGACTATTTTTCTAGTAGCAATGATATTAGTTACAGTTCAATAGATGAGCTGTCAGACGACATTTATTCGGAAAGTGAATTTGCAGACAAATCTAGCAGCTACGCTGATTCAAGTTATACATATGAAGACGGCAGAACAACCAGAAGACCTCCACGATCAACAAGAAGGCCCACATCTGAAAATAGCAACGTTGATGACAAATATTCAAGCAGCAATGATTACAGCTATAGCAGTGAGGATGAAATATCAGACGATATATATTCTGAAAGTGAATTCGGAGATAATTCTAGTAGTTATGCTGATAGTGATTATACATATGATAATGGAAAAACCACTAAAAAGCCACCCAGACCAACAAGAAAACCTACAAATGGTGGAGGAGAAAAAATTGATGATAAATATTCAAGCAGTAATGATGATACCTATAGTTCTGAAGATGAAGTTTCTGATGATATATATTCCGAAAGTGAATTTGGTGACAGGTCTAGTAGCTTTGTAGATACTAGTTACACATATGAAGATGATAAAACAACTACTAAAAAACCAGGAAAAACCACACGCCGCCCAAAAACAACAACTAAACATCCTAGGACAACAACAATCGATGATATTTATTCAAGTAGTAATGATGAAAGCTATAGTGATGAATATGAATATTCTGATGATATATATTCAGAGAGTGAATTTGGAGAATTATCAAGTAGTTATGACGACAGCAGCTACACATATGAAGACGAACGTACAACTACTAAGAGGCCAATGACAACAAGAAGATATTCAACCTCAAGACCCCATAGGACAACACGAAAAGGGGGCCACAGCTCTATTGATGATGTTTTTTCAAGCAGCAATGATAAAAGTCGCAGTTCATATTATGAAACATCCGATGATATATATTCAGAAAGTGATCCTGGTATTTGTTCTAGTAGTTACGAAGACAGCAGCTTATCAGGGCCAAAAACTACACCTCAAAGACCACGTACTACCAGAAAACCTGGAAACAATGTTGATGACAAATATTCAAGTAGCAATGATGACAGTGGTAGTGATGATGATGAAACTTCAGATGACATTTACTCTGAAAGTGATCCAGGAAACTTTTCAAGTAGCTACGAAGATAGTTCTGACGATACATACACTACAGCAAAACCAACAACAAAGCGGCCAAGAACATCTAGAAAACCTGGAAACAATGTTGATGACATATACTCAAGTAGCAATGATGTCAGTGGTAGTGATGATGATGAAACTTCAGATGACATTTACTCTGAAAGTGATCCAGGAAACTTTTCAAGTAGCTATGAAGACAGTTCTGATGATACATACACTACAGCAAAACCAACAACAAAGCGGCCAAAAACTACTAGAAAACCTGGAAACAATGTTGATGACATATATTCAAGTAGCAATGATAGCAGTGGTAGTGATGATGATGAAACTTCAGATGACATCTATTCTGAAAGCGATCCAGGAAACTATTCAAGTAGCTACGAAGATAGTTCTGACGATACATACACCACCGCAAAACCGACAACAAAGCGGCCAAAAACTACTAGAAAACCTGGAAACAATGTTGATGACATATACTCAAGTAGCAATGATGATAGTGGTAGTGATGATGATGAAACCTCAGATGATATTTACTCTGAAAGTGATCCAGGAAACTTTTCAAGTAGCTATGAAGATAGTTCTGACGATACATACACCACCGCAAAACCGACAACAAAGCGGCCAAAAACTACTAGAAAACCTGGAAACAATGTTGATGACATATACTCAAGTAGCAATGATGATAGTGGTAGTGATGATGATGAAACCTCAGATGATATTTACTCTGAAAGTGATCCAGGAAACTTTTCAAGTAGCTATGAAGATAGTTCTGACGATACATACACCACCGCAAAACCGACAACAAAGCGGCCAAAAACTACTAGAAAACCTGGAAACAATGTTGATGACATATACTCAAGTAGCAATGATGACAGTGGTAGTGATGATGATGAAACCTCAGATGATATTTACTCTGAAAGTGATCCAGGAAACTTTTCAAGTAGCTATGAAGACAGTTCTGATGATACTTACACCACCGCCAAACCAACTACCAAGCGGCCAAAAACTACTAGAAAACCTGGAAACAATGTTGATGACATATATTCAAGTAGCAATGATAGCAGTGGTAGTGATGATGATGAAACTTCAGATGACATTTATTCTGAAAGTGATCCAGGAAACTTTTCAAGTAGCTACGAAGACAGTTCTGATGACACCACCGCAAAACCGACAACAAAGCGGCCAAAAACTACTAGAAAACCTGGAAACAATGTTGATGACATATACTCAAGTAGCAATGATGATAGTGGTAGTGATGATGATGAAACCTCAGATGATATTTACTCTGAAAGTGATCCAGGAAACTTTTCAAGTAGCTATGAAGACAGTTCTGATGATACATACACCACCGCCAAACCAACTACAAAGCGACCAAGAACATCTAGAAAACCTGGAAACAATGTTGATGACATTTACTCCAGTAGCAATGATGTCAGTGGTAGTGATGATAATGAAACTTCAGATGACATTTATTCTGAAAGTGATCCAGGAAACTTTTCAAGTAGCTACGAAGACAGTTCTGATGACACCACCGCAAAACCAACAACAAAGCGGCCAAGAACATCTAGAAAACCCGGAAACAATGTTGATGACAAATACTCAAGTAGCAATGATGATAGTGGAAGTGATGATGATGAAACTTCAGATGACATTTACTCTGAAAGTGATCCAGGAATCTTATCAAGTAGTTATGAAGACAGTTCTGACGATACATCTAGGAAAACTACTAAAAAACCAACTACCAAAACTTTAGACTCTTCCAGTTACAGTAATGATTCCAGTGGTAAGTCAATTGATAACAAAAGCACTGTTACAAGTGAAAGCACAATTTAATTTATTTCATTTGATAGCAGTGTAAATAATAGTAATATTAGTAATATGAATGATTTTTCAGATGATTCTACGCTGGATTCTTCCGATTCTTCTCAATATATATTTGAAAGATCTTCAAGTGGTCGATATTATAAGAAAAAATATAATAAAGACTCAAGCACATCCACTGATGATGGCGGAAAGCACTACATGACTTGTGGTAAAAGCTCCGATAGTTGTTGGAGATGGAAGTATGAAGATTTGCTGCAAAAAGAAAAATTATTTAAAAGTAGTAGCTCTACAGATACTTCACTTGAATGGCATAATCATCATGATCGTTATAAATACCAAAATGAGCTTCATGCTTTAGATGCAAATAAACAACAATATATTATTGTTAATGATATGCTAGTTAAGGAAGGAACTTTATGCAAGTGTCCAATGGAAACAGGTGCACAACAGAATATAATAGAACATAGTAAAGTAGTTGCAAATTTAGATGAAAAACTAAATCAAAACAATGTAAAACAGGCTATTACTAATCAAGAACATGACTACTATGAATTAGAAGAGTACGACAACAATAATCATATAACAAATAATGCAAGTGAAATGATAATATCTTCTAAAACCACAAAAAAATGTAATCGAAAAAGACGTCATGGAAGAAGAAAAAAAATCAATTGTAATTGTAATTGTAACTGCAATCCACATAATTGTAAAAGAGGAACTCAAAGCAATGCAACGTGTAATGAATATTGTGATAATGCAAATGAAATTGAAAACGGCAATGGCAATAATAATGGAACTGGTAATAACAATGGAAACCACAATAACAATAATAAAGACTCAGGTAATGCTGACTCAATTGAAAATAAAGGTGATTCGACGGATAATGATTTGTCACCCGGGGATTCAGCAGATGATTCTGTACAAAATTCAAGCCCAATTTCATCCAATGACTCTGAAGAAGACTCAAGTCAATATGTTGACGATTGTAATGGAAATGGAGGTAATATAGTAGATTCTGGGAATGCATATAATGATGCTTCAGTAGAAGATACAAATATAGTGTCTGATGGAGATGATTCAGCGGGAGATTCGGATGATGATTCAGGTGAAAATTCTAGTCCTTTGTCATCAGATGACTCAGTTTGTGATTCAAGTGAGAATGAAGATTGTTTTAAACAAGATTCTGGCAATGCAGATAATGAAGGTTCTTATGAAGATTATAATGATATATCTGACGGTGATTACTCAATGGGAGACTCTAAAGACGATTCTGCTGAAAATTCTAGTCCAATATCTTCTGATGATTCCGTATGTGATTCCAGTGAAGATGAAAATTGCTTTAAAATTGACTCAGGAAATGCAGATCCTGATGCTTCTTACGAAGACAGTAATGACATTTCTGATGGTGATAACTCATTGGGTGATTCAAAGGATGATTCCGACGATAATTCTAGCCCACTTTCTTCTGATGATTCTGTATGTGACTCTAGTGAAGACGAGAATTGCTTTAAACAGGACTCAGGAAATGCAGATTTAGATGGATCATATGAAGATGACAATGAAATTACAGATAATGATAATTCTTATGGTGATTCTTGTGATGATTCTGCTACTAATTCAAGTCCAATTTCTTCTGATGATTCACTTTGTGATTCAAGTGAGGATGAAAATTGTTTTAAAAAAGATTCAGGAAACGCAGACTTTGATGGCTCTTATGAAGATGAAAATGATATTTCTGATGGGGATAACTCTCTAGGAGACTCAAGAGATGACTCAGTAGAAAATTCAAGTCCAATTTCTTCTGATGACTCAGTTTGTGATTCTAGTGAGGATGAGAATTGCTTTAAAAAAGATTCAGGAAATGCAGACTACGATGGATCTTATGAAGACGAAAATAGTATTTCTGATGGGGATAACTCTATTGGTGATTCAAATGATGATTCTGCAGAAAATTCAAGTCCCATTTCTTCAGATGACTCCGTGTGTGATTCCAGTGAAGATGCAAATTGCTTCAAAAAAGATTCAGGTAAATAATTTCATAATAATAGGTACTAATAAATTTTATACTCTGCAATTTATATGCAAATTAACATAGATATTTATCATCATATAAATATATGGCTGTAAAATTTATAACATAACATTTTATAGCACCTAGATTTAAAAGTTAGTTTTTCACTAGTTCCTTGTTAATGATGTGATATTTAGCAAATTATTCTCTAATAGTGTCTCCTATGTTATTTAGAAAAATTTATTTTGATATAACAAATACATTACTCATAAATTAAATATAAAAATATAAGACATTATTACTATAAACACTAGCTTTACATACCACTGTATTTATTTATTATTTTTACATTTTTGTAGGTAACGCTGATGAAGATGGCTCCTACGAAGACACAAATGATATTTCAGATGACGATAACTCAGCTGGAGATTCATGTGATGATTCTGCCACTAATTCAAGCCCCATATCTTCAGATGACTCAGTATGCGATTCAAGTGAAGATGAAAACTGTTTCAAGAAAGATTCTGGCAATGCTGAAAATGATGGATCATATGAAGACGAAAATGATATTTCTGATGGTGATAATTCTATTGGTGACTCCCGGGATGATTCAGTTGAAAATTCTAGCCCAATTTCATCAGATGATTCCGTATGTGATTCTAGTGAAGATGAAAACTGTTTTAAGAAAGATTCAGGAAATGCTGATTACGATGGATCATACGAAGATATAAACAGTATTTCGGATGGTGACAATTCTGAAGGAGATTCAATGGATGATTCTATAGACAATTCAAGCCCTATATCCTCCGATGATTCTGTTTGTGACTCAAGTGAAGATGAAAACTGTTTCAAAGTAGATTCAGGCAACGCTGATCCTGATGGTTCGTATGAAGATTACAATGATATATCTGATGGTGACAAATCAATTGGAGATTCCCGAGACGATTCTGTTGAAAACTCGAGTCCAATATCTTCGGATGATTCTATCTGTGATTCTAGTGAAGATGAAAATTGTTTCAAACAAGATTCTGGAAATGCTGATCCAGATGGATCATACGAAGATTTAAATGATATATCAGATGGTGATAACTCTGTTGGGGATTCAATAGATGACTCAGATGAAAATTCTAGTCCAATTTCTTCAGATGACTCTGTTTGTGACTCCAGTGAAGATGAAAATTGTTTCAATCAAGACTCTGGAAATGCTGATCCTGATGGATCATACGAAGATTTAAACAGTATATCAGATGGTGACAATTCAGAAGGTGATTCACGTGATGATTCAGCTGAAAATTCTAGTCCTATTTCATCAGATGATTCAGTTTGTGATTCAAGTGAAGATGAAAATTGTTTCCCAGTTATAGATTCAGGTAACGCATATGAAGATGGGTCACCGGAAGATATTAATCACATATCTGATGGGGATAATTCAGAAGGAGATTCTGAGGACGATTCTGATGAAGACTCAAGTCCAATTTCATCTGATGATTCAGTTTGTGATTCTAGTGAAGACATAAATTGCTTTAGACAAGACTCACGCAATGCCGATCCTGATGGATCATATGAGGACTTAAATGATTATTCTGATGGTGACAATTCAGAAGGAGATTCAATGGATGATTCAGGACAAAATTCTAGTCCAATATCATCTGATGATTCAGTATGTGACTCAAGTGAAGACGAAAACTGCTTTAAGCAAGATTCAGGAAATGCAGATCCTGATGGCTCATATGAAGATGACAACAATTTATCAGATGGAGATGGATCTATCGGAGATTCAGAAGATGATTCTGCAGAAAATTCCAGTGCGATATCCTCTGATGATTCTGTTTGTGATTCAAGTGAAGATATAAACTGCTTTAAAATTGATTCTGGTAATGCTGATCCGGATGGATCCTATGAAGATGAGAATGATATCTCTGATGGCGATGATTCTGAAGGTGACTCTGATGATGATTCTGATGAAAACTCAAGTCCAATCTCATCTGATGACTCAATTTGCGATTCAAGTGAAGATGAAGCATGTTTCTATAGAGATTCAGAAAATGCCTATAATGATGGTTCAGAAGAGGATTTAAATGACGTTACAGATGGTGATGACTCAGAAGGAGACTCTGAAGATGACTCAAATCGTAACTCTAGTCCTTTATCATCTGATGATTCTGTTTGTGATTCAAGTGAAAATGAAGAATGTTTTTATAGAGATTCAGAAAACGCAGATCCTGATGGTTCATATGAAGATGAAAATGATATTTCAGATGGTGATAACTCTAAAGGAGACTCTGAAGATGACTCTGGTGCAAAATCAAGTAGATTGTCATCAGATGATTCTGTTTGTGACTCAAGTGAGAATGAAGAATGCTTTCAACAGGATTCTAATAATGCTGATCCTGATGGTTCAGAAGAAGATCTAAATGATATAACTGATGGTGATAATTCGGAAGGTGATTCAGAGGATGATTCAGGACCTAATTCTAGTCCAATATCCTCAGATGATTCATACTATTGTGATTCAAGCGAAGATGAAAATTGCTTTAATCAAGACTCACAAAATGCTGATGCTGATGGTTCACGAGAGGACTATAACAATATATCTGATGGTGATAACTCTATTGGAGATTCCGAAGATGACTCTGCTGAAAATTCCAGTCCAGTGTCGTCTGATGATTCTCTCTGTGACTCAAGTGAAGATATTGAATGTTTCAATATAGATTCAGAAAATGCATATCCGGATGGCTCAAAGGAAGATGAAAACCAACTCTCAGATGGAGATAATTCGAGAGGAGATTCAGACGATGATTCAGGAGCTAATTCCAGTCCTATATCGTCTGATGATTCAGCTTGTGATTCAAGTGAAGATATTGAATGTTTTAAAATTGATTCGGGCAATGCAGATGAAGGTGAAGGTTCATATGAAGATATGAATTATATATCAGATGGTGATAATTCAATAGGAGATTCTGGAGATGATTCAGGCCCTAATTCTAGTATATTTTCTTCTGATGATTCTGTTTGTGATTCAAGTGAAAATTATGATTGTTTTATTAAAGATTCTGGAAACGCAGATAGATTTGAAGGTTCCAATGAAGATTATAATGATATATCTGATGGAGATTATTCTATTGGAGATTCTGATGATGACTCAGGTGATGATTCTAGTCCACAATCTTCAGATGACTCTGTATGTGATTCAAGTGAAGACGAAAGATGTTTTGAAACTACGTTAGAACCAGAACCCACAACAAAAAAACCCACAACTAAGAAAAGAATTACAACAGCAAAGCCTACAACAGTTAAAGTCACTACTAAAAAACCTACAACTAAAGGTCCAACTACAGTTCCACCGATAACAAAATCTACAAAAGCTTCATCAAAAGAAAAAACTACTACTCTAAAAACAACAAAACTTTCGTCAAAAGAAACTACAAAGGCACCGTAAAATATGATTTTTTTTCCAAAACATATTTAATATAAAATATATATTAAATATGTTATATTAAAAAATAAATGTTACTTATTCAGGCGAACAAAATTATCTATATTTTTATTTATTCAACTTAACTTAAATTATTTATAGATTCGTTTAAATATTACCATCTTAGAATTTAAAAACCATATTATGTATAATCAGAACTTATTCTGACCACATTAAAAAAGGAACGCATACTTACTTCCAGAGGTATATAAAATGCCTTGCTATTAAGGCAGAATAAAATGAACAAAAATGTGGCCAGCAAATGTTCCTTAATTTGATATACTTCAACATAATTTCTTCTATAAGATTGCTATCTTAACCTGTAATCACAGGAAAATATAAAGTAAAGTCTAAGGCATAACTTTTTACAAAAAGCTAAATTAATTGCATTTGCTAACAACTCTTTCTAAAAAATCTCATATTTATTTTTATTAGATTGAAAGGTAATTTAAGAAATAAAACAACGGTACAATAACGTATCATTCACATGACGCGTAAATTTGACGCACGTCGACGGATAAACAAAATTGCAATAATATTAACAAATGGACCCTTTCACATGGTTTTAAAACTGACGCGTGCTGTCGCGTGCTGACGCGTAAAGCTGGCATCTCCCAGCTTTCGACGCGTCAGTGCGCGTCAGTACGCATCAAAATGATGGATGCATGTGAACGGTCCCATTTGTTTACAATAGCGCAGCTCGACGCGTAAGAACGCGTCAGTTTTCTGCGCATGTGCAAGCGCATGCGCAGTACGCTTTCTCTTTGCTCTCATGTGATATAGGCAAATTCTTTAACCCATCAGCTTGCGTCAGTATCCGTCGTCGCGCGTCGACGCGCGTCAAATTTACGCTTCATGTGAATGATACTTAAAACCAAATTAAAGTAAGCAAAAAAAAAGTGCTTTTATTTTGTTTTAATTGGAAATTGTTATAAATAAAAAATTTCTGCAACTTAACATATCATGAAAAGAAAAGAAAAATGTTTAGTATTGTATAATTATATAATAAATATAACTGAACATTACTTACTGTTAAAAATTAGTCTAACATTTTATATATAAAAAGTACATATAAATAAAAATTGCATTTCCAACGAAGTGACATGATGATTAAGAAACTTTGGCCTATAATTTTTTTGAAGATCCTGGGCTTTACACTTGCTGATAGTTTATATTGAATTTTAACAAATTAATTTTACGTCACTTAAATATAAATATTAAAAACTGAATTCACTAGACTTTATAAACTATACACAGCTCTGTTAAAATTATATTACTCAAACATGAACGTTTTCCAAAAACTTTGCATTTAAAATACGACGTGTTTGATTTACATAATCCTATGTCACTAAACTATGAAACGTTGGTTTGTCTCTTTATGCAAGCTGACCGTCGCAGGGGGAAGGGAGGAAGTTTGATATTATTTTGCACTTTTTACTTCTACTCTCTATCTATACGCTCGTGTGGTATAGCTTTCTTATATGGTTGTAAAAGAGATGTCCAAATTAGGGGTAAATCATAACCAGGTTGACTTGTCGTGTAATTTTAATTTCGCCATCTCTATTGCTTCCAATATTTTCTTCTTTTTACAATAACTTACCCTGCCAATTACTTTTGACTCATCGCACCTAATATGTACATTACTTTCATTGCATGGTCTACTAATTTTGAATATCCCGCATCTTCTTTGTCTATATTCTGTCTATGTTCTTTTACTTTTATTTCAAGTTGACGTCTTGCTTCTCCAATATATTCTTGTTCACACATACAATGTATTGAATATACTACAATTCTATTAGTAATTTTAGTTTTTTTTCTGGTTTGGAACGAACTTAATTTGATTTTATTGTTTGATTTGAAGTTAAGTGACATAGGAGTGAGGGAAAAAACACGTCTTATTATAGAAATGAAGCTTTTATTAAACATTCATGTTTGTGTGATATAATTTTAACATAGATATGTATAATTTTTAATAACTAGTGAATTAAGTTTTTAATATGTACATTTAAGTGACGTAATTTTAATTTTTTTAAATTCAATACAATCTATCAGTGAGTGTAAAGCCCAGGGTCTTTAAAGAAGGCAAGACCAGATTATTTATATATATATATATATATATATATATATATATATATATATATATATATATATATATATATATATATATATACATGTAAGATAATTAAAATTAAATATATGCAAGATGACATGCTAATTGTAGAACATTAAATCCTAACTTCTTGATACACTGGGATTAACACTCTTTTTCAGTATTTATAATAGCAATTCAGCAACTAAAAATAAGATTAATAGATGTTTATAGTTATAAAAAAGACTCAATTCCCAAGTCTTTAAAAATTATACATGGCTATGTTAAAATTATGTTGCACAATCATGAAAGTTTTTGGAAAACTTCATGAAATTTGCCGAAAAGGTTCATGTTTGTGTAAGACTAGTAAATTAAGTTTTTAAAATGTGTAGTCGAAGACAAATAAAAGGCTACAATTTAAACGTGCTCTATATTTGCACATCTCAAACTTTATTATGGAAACGAGATTTCACGTTATACTTTAAATTTATAAAAAGTGCGCTAGAGGCTACCTCTAATAATTAAGCGTAGAGTTGCCTATCAGGTGTGCTTCTTGGCTGCTTGGCTAGCAAGCAAAACAATCCTTGCGTTGCACGTTCACTTGTGTCACTCTTGCACCTTATAATATCATGCTCTCTCTCTCTCTCTACCGTTGTGACAGCAGACAAAATTAAATATTTTTTTTTGTCAAACAATTGCATAAAAATAAATATTATAAACAAAAGGAATAAAAAAATTTTTCAATACATATTTAAAATAAAAATGAAATAAAGTCGTAAAATAAATGTTTTCATTTATTTATTTATATTTTCCAACATTTTCTTTTAATTTATAATATTATAACTTTAACGTATAACGAATAAATCAATCATATATTTCTTGGGTTTTCAAAAATGTTTAATTAAAGCCAAGAGTTTTATTTCTTTTCTATTTTTAAAACTCAATTTACGCATTTGCTTGAGAAGAAAATTTATTCAATTTTCTCTGCTTTCACAACGGCAGAGAGAGAGAGAAGGAGAGCAAGTTGTTGAGGTGCAAGAGCGACACACGTGAACGTTCAACGCGAGGATTGTTTTGCTTGCTAGCCAAGCAGCTCACCTTATAGGCAACTCTACGCTTAATTAATTGATATGGCCTCTAGTGCTGTTTTTTTTTAATTTGAAGCATAACGTAAAATATCGTTTCCGTAATAAAGTGTGAGGCGCGCAAATATAGAGCACGTTTAAATTGTAACCTTTTATTTGTCTTCGACTGTACATTTTAGTGACGTAAATTTAATTGTTAAATTTTAATAAAAACTATCAGCGAGTATATAATCCCAGGGTCTTCAAGAATGTAAGACCAAATTTACTCTATATATATATATATATATATATATATATATATATATATATATATATATATATATATATATATATATATATATATATTATATATATATATATAATTACAATTCATCTTTAAAGAAAGTTGCATCAAAACTTTGCTCTGGTTCCATTATAGACATGGTTTCCCAAAACTTACAATTACCTATATCATCAGTTGTAACTATTTTCGGAGATTCAGAATCAATAAGTAAATACTGAAGTCCATCAAAGCCTGAAACTGTTGACCACTTTTCTCCTTTGACCAATTTAGGGGACCTGGAAGTGACACATAAATAACTAGTTAAACGTAAAAATTAATTGAAGAAAAACGTTCTTTTAAATAAAAGAAAATTAAAAAAAAGTGATGTTAATAAGGTATTTAAATTTTCCCCTTTTAGCTGTCACTATGCCTCACATTGACTGATTAACATTTTGTTAAAAAAAATTAAACACCTAACTTCATGAAAGGGTATGTAGATAAAATGCAAGGTGGCTTTATACTAGCTGCTGTCATTATTTTGAAGTAGCACCTATAAAATATTTGTACTTTTGTACAAAAAATTAAAAATTTACACTCAACTCAATCTTATTGAAATTACAAAACTATGTAATTCACACAAAATGTTTAATATTTTTGAAGACTAAATATATTAACATTAAATATATTTAACTAATTTACTTTTTAGCAACTTACCCATATTTAGCGAAATGCGTCCACATATTGATCATGTTATCCTCTACTAGCTTTTCTATGCCTTCTCTGGGTTTATCATCGGGGATGTAAATAACATTTAAAAAATATGACAAATCATCACCATGGCTTGTTCCTGTAATTATAAAATGTAAAATATATAGATAAGTGCAAGAAAACTTTTTTATTTAGAATCAGACTTGGCCATGAGCGACTTGTTTGAGCGACGCTCACGTGAGCGCGCTTATTTGTTATAAGTTGAGCGTGAGCACGATCATTTTTGAAATATGAGCATGAGCGTGATCATTTAAATGAGTTGAGCAAACTCTCTCTTTATTTACTCACCTGCTCACTTTTTTCTCCTTTTTGCCTTTTAACTTTAAAATTTATACTTATTTCTACTATTTAAAAAAAAATACTTTCTTTATATTTTTTTCTAGATATTGCATTTGAAATAAACAGTTAATAGCATGATAACAAAACAAAAATATAAAGTAGAAAATATTGTTCAGTGAATAGAGAACATACAGGCAGCATTTTATAGTTAAAGTGCATGCTCCCCTCCCCTCCCACTTTCAACTGCAAGTCTTTAAGGTATTTTTATATTTAAGGCAAGTGAAAAAAATAGCAATATATTGTTTTATGCATGAAATAATATCACTTTAAATTAAATATCATATAATATTATTACTATTTCATATTTTTAATTAAAGCCCTTGTCAACTTTATCATTCATAATACTAGATTGATAATTACCATGCCTTTTATTATCCATGAATTAGACACTAACATGTTGATTTTGTATTTATTTTCATTTTGACTGTTATATTACGCATCTGACGTCACAATGTACCGCCGCCAATCACATAGGCACCGCTCTGGTCACGTGATAAATTAAGGCTCCTCCCTCAAGTTCTTTACCCCTTTCACGGCTCCATCGGTCCATTGTGACGTCAGATACGTGATATAACCACAGAAAGAAAAATAAACGAAAATAAATACAAAATCAATGTGTTGGTGTCTAATTCATGTATAATAAGGTATGGTAATTATCAGTCTAGTATTCTAAATGATAAAAAAGTAAGTTGACAAGAACTTTAACAATTAAATTAGCTAATACTTTTTTATATTAAATAACTTACCATAATCATTATTTGAATCTGACATAAGATGACCTAAACTGTGTTTTCCTTTATATGTAAAATGGTAAAAATAAACATCTGAAAACTTTGCTTGTAGCTGAGCGGCACGTTGAGCATCAACGTTAAATAAGCGATCTGATGTCATCTGCAATAATAAATAATATATTATTATATTACATGCACATATCGTCGCTGTGGCGGCTAAAGTGCCATTCTGCAAAACAAACAAAGGTCATTTTTCTATGTTTTTGTATTGATAATGAGCCTTGTTGATTTTGCAGATCGGCACTTTAGCCGCCACAGCGACGCGATATTCTTTTTAGTTGTGCAACTTTGTTTTTCTTTACGATACAAAAAAGGGATTTTTTTAAAATCATTTTTTGGAATATTAAGCTCCTCCCCCGTGTTCCTCTCACTAAAACTGCTCCGTTCATCTATGCTATAATAATGCACTTACGTAGTAATTTTTGTGAAAAGAGCTGTATATATCAAGGATAAACATACAGGATAGAAACTCTTGTTAAAAAGCTGATCCCTTAATGTTTCAGCAAAAAAAAAAAAAAAAAAAAAAAAAAAATGCTGTAAATGTAACAATTGTGCTACTAGTAGCCAAATTTAAATTGGTTACTTGAGTTGCGCCTCTACGTGTAGCATTCATTAGACTTTAATTGCTGTGGGGAAAATTGAAGCTATACAAAAAACAAGGGGGATAATGCTTTCAAGATAGGGTAATAACATAGAAGCTCATAAGTCTGGTATATTATAAAATAATTAGCTCTCTATATAACAGAGTTTTTGTTTTGCTATATTAAATAAATTACATATTAGATATTTTTAATCATGTACCTTTATTACACCTTGAACAGTATCTTCGTTAATTTTAGAGTCACCAAAATATTCTTTTCTAATAGCTTTTAAAGTTTGTTCTCTTAATTCCGGTACCAGTGTTCTGTTGCAATGTAGTAAATGAGGAACTAATTCTGAAAATTCATTATCTAATCTTTCTAATTCTTGTGGATTATTAATAAATGTAGCCACAGGATACAATCCTTCTGATTTGGCAATTCCAGTTATCCATGGTAATCGTGCAAACTGAAAAATATATAGTTTATATTAGTGATTTGAATTTGCATCTAAAGCATTGAGAATAATCGAAGAGCGTTGGGATTAAATATGAGATACAGGGATACGATGAATGAATGAATGAATGAATGAATGAATGAATGAATGAATGAATGAATGAATGAATGAATGAATGAATGAATGAATGAATGAATGAATGAATGAATGAATGAATGAATGAATGAATGCATGAATGAATGAATGAATGAATGAATGAATGAATGAATGAATGAATGAATGAATGAATGAATGAATGAATGAATGAATGAATGAATGAATGAATGAATGAATGAATGAATGAATGAATGAATGAATCAATGAATGAATGAATGAATCAATGAATCAATAAATGAATGAATGAATGAATGAATGAATGAATGAATGAATGAATGAATGAATGAATGAATGAATGAATGAATGAATGAATGAATGAATGAATGAATGAATGAATGAATGAATGAATGAATGAATGAATGAATGAATGAACGAACGAACGAACGAACGAACGAACGAACGAATGAATGGTGTAAAATAAATAAGTTAATATATAAAATAAATTAAATATTAACTAATAACAATTACATTCTGTACTATGCAGTATATAGTTACCTTGCCTTGTTTCAGTAAATTAATTGGAGTATCAGGTAAAAATGCTGGTATAGATTGATCATATTTTTCAATAACAGGACCCATTGGAGCAAATGGTGAATACTGCCAAACCTAGATAATTATAAAGAAATAAAAGAATCATATTATAATTTGAAAATACTGAAATCTTGTTATGATATGTATGTACACACAGTATCTATAAAATTGAATGTAAAAAATGCAGTTGAAACAATTAGTGCAATTGAGTATATCTAAGCTAGTGCAAGTTGTTGTTTTTAACCCTGCAGTCTATGCATTGTTACAAGTATGATAATTATAAAATATTATAACGTCCCATAGCGTAGACAATACAGTGCTATAAAAAAGTTATTGGCTTCACAATCTTAAAGACTGCAAAGAAATAAATATCAAAGTTGTAAATACAGAAATCTTTTTTTTTTCCTGATTTTTATTTTTACTTTACTTACTTTGACTCACTATACTTTTTTTTAGTGGTATTAAAAGTTAAAACTGCTTATTTGAAAGAATTTAAAATTGTTTGTATGTATATTTTAACACTTATTTTACAACAATAAGTAATAAAAAAATTAGAATTTCATTCTAGTATTAAATATATTTACATATATACCTGAAACTGTCCCATTTTTCCAACAATTCTATCCGCAGGTCTTTGTCGAAGACATTCAATGATTGTTTGAGACCCTTGGTCAGTAGGACAGCCTAAACTAGCTGCCAATTGCAAGGATTTCTCTCTAGCTCCTTCAGTCAGCGCCCAGCGTGACAGAGCAGTGCCACTGAAGCTTACACCACGGTGAAATAATCCTTTAAACACGAAGAAAAAATAAATTGATTTTTTTTTGTTATAAAGACACATTTCATGATGCTAGAATTATGAGAAACATTAGAAGAATCAAGACTTTTATGTCTATAGTAAGTTTGTATAGCATTAAGAGAGAAACTCTCTCTTTCTCTCTCTCTCTCCATATATATATATATATATATATATATATATATATATATATATATATATATATATATATATATATATATATATATATATATATATATATATATATATATATATATATATATATATATATATATATACAAGTTTTAAAAACGCAAAACAAGCGTTGTTAAAGGTGTCAAAAAAATTCATAATTACATTATATTTTACTAATATATTTATTTATTTAAACGCATATTCTAGGAAAAAGTAAATAAAACTATTTATATTTCTATAAAATTAAACAATAAAAGGAAAACAAAATTAATATTACGTTATTAAAATAAAATGATTAGAAACTATGGTGCAACCTAACAGGTATAGTTAGTGTATTACCTTGTGATAACGGGGAGAGATAATGGTAATGAACACTGGATCCTCCTGCAGACATCCCCATGATGGTAACACTATTAGGATTACCTCTAAAATGTGTAATATATTCTCTGACCCATTGTAAAGCCATTGTTTGGTCTCTCAAACCATTATTACCAGGTAATATATCATCTTCCAAACTGAGGAAACCTTAAAATGACATACATGTAATAAATTATAAAAATATAAATATATATTTTATAAATTTTTAGAATGATAGCATAAATTATGCTGAATTGGAACAACATAAATAAATATGCTGTGCGATATAATATTTATGCTATGTAACTTAGTTATTATGTTGTATTCAGTTGTATAGCATAAATTATGCTGTATTGGACCAATTGTACACTGAAAGTGAGCTTGCGTAAGTTCTTGGTATTTAAGCAAAATCCAAAAGATGATCAAAATGTCACGTCTTTAAATAATCTCTATCCAGTTTAAAAAAAAAAAAAGGGTTACCTAAAGGTCCCAGTCGATAGTTAACAGTGACTAGAATAACGTCTTTATCCATCAGTTTCCTAGCACGGAATACGCTACTGCTTCCGAACATAAAAGCACCAGCATGAAAAAATACGATCACATCCAGCGGTTCACCATTATCATCTGGATCTGGTAGCTGATAACAGAAACGAAATATTAGCTTTTTTCAGGACTTTTTAGTACAGTCATCAATATAAAAAATACAAATATACATAACCAATTAAAATTTATTATAATTTTCACAATGAAACAAACTATAATATCAATATTATTTATTTATATAGCTAATGTTAATAATTTAAAACATATACCTTAATTGTTGTTAGGGAGTTTGTATTTCTATATTGCAAAATAGTTCTCCCCCCCCCCCTTTTTTTGCATGTTATTTAAATTTATACAGTAAAGTAACAAATTTCAATAAAATTCATGCCTTATATGAATATTGAAATTAACACAATATTGAAATCTTATAAATTAGAAAAAAAAACAATGTTGTAGAACAAAATAAAATACTGCATACTGCATATCAGATTTTTGAGCTTTTTATGCAACTTATAATCCTTAGTAAAATAGTGGTCATTTACAATTAAAGATTATTAAATTGAATTTCATAAAAATATAAATATTTCATTCTTTTAATGTGATGTTTATATATACATGTTATGTTACAAAAGTAAGTAAACAGTCTCATAAAAAAAAAAAAAAAAAAAAAAAAAAACTGGCTTATATGGCCATACAATGCAATACGCTTTTAGTTGCAGAATTTTTTGTTGAGATTAATTAAAAAAAAAAAAAAAAAAAAAAAAATTAGTATCTGTATCAAGTTCTAGGAATTATAATTAAGACCTACAAAGGGGACTCAGATTTAAGTATTAAATATTAGATTCTTTTTTTAATAAGGCAAATTATAGTTTTTCTTTGCTCATATGGCGTTGTCACCAACAATATGTATAATAGATAGCATCTGGATTTTTATTAAATTTTAAAATAGAAGTCGTTTTAATTCATTGAATTATATTTTGATAGTTACCTTCGGTGTATAGACATTTAGGTAGAGACAATCTTCATAACCTTTGACCGGTGCTTGATCCATGACCTTGCACATCACGTGATCCCAAGTCAAGCATTGAGGTGCTATCTCACTGCCATCCCATTCACCAGACCACGGCTCAGCCTTCTGAGGAGGCTATAATAGAAATATACAGTGTAATTAACGATGGATTGATTGGTGCACTGATTGGTTGATTGATTGATTGATTGATTGATTGATTGATTGATTGATTGATTGATTGATTGATTGACTGACTTTAAAGTTAATAACAATGATTTAGAATTTAAGAAGCTGAATCACTGAATTAAAAAAGTTATACTTTTTATATTTATGAATTATAATATGAGCCAATTTACATACCACTTAATAATAATAATAATAAAAAAAATAACTGAGGTATAGTGTGTATGCATTCATTTTAAAATTGACGCAATTAATAGTGGATCACTTAATAACATGAGTCGCATGAGAGAATGGCTCATTTTCCCGGTTAAAAAAGTTCTAAAACCAATATTCATATTTTTGAAAGAAATTATGCTGTCAATAGGTTCGCAGTGTTTTAAATATGTGAGAAAAATAATAATAACAAACAAATTAACTGACTTTCCAAACAAAATGACCAAAAACGAAGTTTGTCCTATACTGAGCAATGTTATTCATTGATCTATTATGGCATCGAAGCGTATATTCAGTATGACATCATATATATTTAAATATCTTGCAATACTAACTTGAAACCTAAGTTCTCCAAGAGGTGGTTTAGCAAATGGTACCGACATAAAGGCTGCATATGGCCTATTATTTTGTGACGTCATCCATATTCCTCTGATATCTCCGAGTGGGGTGTGAACCAAGGGATTCTCGACTAATGAATCTGCTCTGTAGGAAATAAATATTTGTTAACATGACATATTTAACTTTTTTATAGTTAAATATTTATATTTATCTTTTGATAAATAAGTAAATAAATAAATAAATAAATAAATAAATAAATAAATAAATAAATAAATAAATATAAGTTAAGTAATTAATTATGTCATTATGTCTTCAAAAATGTGTCATTATTTAAAAAATCAAATTTGTGTATAATTCTTGAGTCACCGATCAATTTGAATTAATTTAAAGGTATTAAAACCATAAAATAACTAATTTTTTAAATAAAGGGCAATAATTGTTAAAATATGTGCACAATTTTTTTTTAATGCTGGCATAATAAACTTTATAACTGTATTTTATAATACCGCCATAAAAATTTGAATTCATATGATAAAAAAATTAATCACATATTGCTAACTGTAAATTTATTACACTTATAATGTATAGTATACTTGTTTATGAATGCCCTATAATAATTAGCATTGGCAAATTTTTTTGTTAAATATATTACATCTTTTAATGCATTTTAGGACTTTCAATTTTTGACGTACAAGAAAGATGATAGAATATTTAAGTTCAAAAAGAAAAAGAAAAAAAAAAATAGCGCATTTTATATTTTAAGATTATTTTTTCATCAGTTGCAAACCTAGATAATAAAATCAAATTTGTTTTTCATAACAAAAACGTTTAGTAACATCAACTTGATCACACTATACCATACATAACAATAACAACATTTCTACCGCAAGTTGTTGCATAACAATAAGAGCAACAGCATGTAGTACGTATATAATGAAAAACATAACAATAATGTTTTGTAAAGAAAAGAGTGCTCGAAATGTTAAACTGTAAGCGTAACATGAGTTTATTTTTACAGCCATAAGTGTGAGAGTTAAAACAACCCGTATAAATAAGTAAAAAGACACCCTATACTTTTTTCTTTCAGAGGTTAAAGCCACTTTCACTGCAGATATAAAATTATTCAAATACACATCAAGGTAATTTAATCATATGCTCACAATTCCACGTCTATATTAAGAATTTAAAGCTTTATTTGTACAATATTTTAACTATGAGCAATAAAATTGATGGAATTTTCATTTTAGATATTATTTACGTATATGAAAATAAAGAACGCAATTTATGCTGCATTTATGCCCATTAAAGCAACATAAATAATTATGTAATGCAAAATAATATTTATGATAACATAACTATTTTGCAATATAGCAGATATGACTAGAAATATTTTTAATTATACCCAGGCACTATATATAGCAACATTATACATGTTACAACAAACACTGGTCTTATCAAACTTAAATTAAATATTTAAACAAGGATTTTTTATGAATGCTAACTCAAATAAGAGAAATTGAAGACCCTATTTTATTTTGGAAAAAAAAAAATTGAAAAACGTTATTGTTAAATCAGCAATATTATTCTATTGATGAGTTTATGAAAGACTATGTATAAACAATGCATTTATATCAGTTTTTAAAATATTAAAAACATTTTGGAATTTAAAAATATATATATAAATTGGAATTTAAAAATATATTTATATATAAATATGTTTGTATTATATTGTTTATGTTATATTTGTGTACCTTTTGACTATCATTTCTAATTATATTCAAATTCAAAATTTCTTTATTTCTCTCTTTCCTTCAATCGTATACAATATACATCGTATTCGTCAAGGTTAATTAACAGACAGAAAAATTCAAAACATTTACATACTACAGTATAATATAGAATGCGTATTATGCACAATTGGTGCTACTTTTACATTCATATTTATATTACTATTAAAATCAATAGAAACATTGCTGTGGGCTCACTCTAGGGCCCTGACTTTGTCAACTTTTTTTTTATCATTATTATTTTTTATTTGTATCAACTGATACAATAACCTAAGCCAATATGCATTGTTGTATATTGTGATTGTAGGATGAAAGATATGGTTAAATATATTTTGAATACATTAATTTATGTCAGAATGCATAATATTACATAACTAAAAAAGAGAGTTATTGACCTTTGCTACATTTTTGTTTCTTCTTCTTACTTACACTACACCAGCAGATAAGCAGATGAGTAGCGGAAGGCGAAGTAGCCGTGACCTGAGCACCATTGCGACTGAATCAAAAATATCTTGTTGAACCAGCTAGCCTTCATGTGGACTGCACGACTTGGGCGATATTGGGACCTTGGAATATCGATATGTGGAAGTGAGTAGGTGGATACATAGTGAAATTCCGTGAATAATCGATTTATTATATAATGTTAGTTTAAAATGTTGTTTACTACTTTTATCAGTACCTCAACAATTTTTAAAATACGTTTAATACAATAGCTCGTTATTAAAGAATTTACTAATATTAATGTTTACTATTTAATTGTAATGAATAAGTAATTTTTGAATATTAATTTACTATATTTTATTTTGGTTTAAAATAAAATAGAACAAATATAATATAACATATTACTATTATCATAATTGCTTTCCAATACGTTGTTGTCACATTTTATATGTATTTAGTTTATATGAATGTGTTTGTATACGCTATACTGTTTTTCCTTTACTCTAGATATGGTAAAGGGACCAGTTTTCGGCACTTTTTTTCTTGTTTGTGGGAAAACCGCCCTAGCTGAGCTAAGAAAAAAATCAAGGAGGTAGGGGAGGTTCATATGTATGACATAAAAAATCATCAGCTCTTGGAATTGCATTTTTCTGGGGTAAAAAAAAAAGTTAATGTAGGCTGCCGAAAACTAGTTAGGGTGCCAAAAACTGGTTCCTTTACCATATTCATAAATTATAACGTGTAATATGTAATAGTCCCATATGATATTATGATAGAACCACCGGGTATATGCAGTTTCTATATAATTATAACATCATATGGGACTGTTACAATTACAAGTATAGAAATAAAAATAAAATATTGAGATATTTTTATATTAAATTTTCAATATTATTTATAGATATTTTTAAATACAATGCTAAGAAAATATCAGATACCTTAGTAAGATTAACTATACATTTATATTTTAAGTCGGTAAATCAGCTTTACTGCGAGATATGACTATAAAAAGATGGAAAGAAAGAAAAATGTAAAATTTTGCACAGTAATACAGTGCGTGGCTTTAAAATGTAAAAATTTTTTTTTGAGGGAATCGCTATATAGATTTTAATTTTTTTTTTTTTTTTTTTTTTTAAGTTTTAGTCCTATAACAGTCCAAGTTAATTTCAACTCTTATTTCTGATGATCACGGGTTCTGAAAATTTTATCATATAGGTATAGCTGTTACTTATTAACTTTCAAACAGCATCATTAAGTTTCAAAGTTTTCTTTTTTTAATTGAAGATACAAGCCATCTGAATACAACCCTTAATTATATTTTATATTATGTATTTTCTAAGATTTTTTTTTTTTTTTTTTTTTTTGTAAAATATACGTTTTATGTATTTATTTTGTTACCAGTGCCGTACTATGTATAATGCAAGGTCACCTTATACATGCGATATACGTTTTATTATTTTTAAATATCGTGCATTAAAATCCCCTTGGTGTCCCAACTGTACAGAGAATATTATGTAACTTCAGTCCGGTTTTATATGTCTACGTTACGGAGGTGTGAGCACCTTGCTTGTGAGATAGGCACTAGAGAGAGAGAGAGGGGGCGTTGACCGTGAAACTAGTGGTCACGTGACTCATATCACAAGTCAACATGGTTCACGTATATATAAGCAAGGTAAGTAAATTTTGTAGGTGCACAAGTATACTCTGGGAGAGATGAGCAAATAAATTTTGAACGTATACACGTTTTTAACGTTACATATACGGAAAGAATAATGTGGTTTCATTCATGTTAAAATCGACGTCATAAGTGAGTACTAAATAACATTGGCCGGTATAGGAAAATGGTACATTTTGCCAGTTTAAAAATACTTCGCAATTTTTTTGAGAGCATTGATGCTGTTAACAGGTTGAATCAGTGCCTCAAGTATGCAACCAATATAATAATGATCAAAAAATAGCTAATTTTCCAAAGAAATTTGCCAAAAACTACGTTTGTCCTATGCTAAGCAATGTTATTCATTCTCAAGAAGAGCATCGAAAAGCATTCAGAATGACTTCATGCGTACACACCCTATAGATTACATAATTTATGTTACATTTATGTAATTATAGCATAATTAATGCTAAATTGGAACAACATAATTAATTATGCTGTAGAATATAATTTATTCTCTATGTAACATATTTATTATGCAGTATAGCATAAATTATTCTGTATTGAACAAATTGTGCTAAAAATGAGCTAGCATAATTATTACGTTGTTATTTTTGTCTGTGTACTATTTATCAAAGCCTGTAAAGGGTGTATGCATTCATGTTAAAGTCGACGCCATGTTGGATCCCTTAATATCATGGGCAGCATGGGAAAATGTCACATTTTGACAGTTTAAAAATACTAAACAATATTTTTGAGAGCATTGATGTTGTTAATAAGTTGAATTAGTATCTCAAAGATGCAAGAAGAATAATATTAGTAAAAAAAAAAAAGAAAAAAAAAAAAAAAGAAAACGATTTCGCAACAAAAATAGCCAAAAACGAAGTTTGTCCTATGCTGAGCAATGTTATGTATTCCAGTATGGCGTCCAAGCCCATTAAATATGACATCATGCGCATACACCCTATCTATAGGGTATTTGCATTTATATAAAAGTTTACGCCATAAAAGTGAGCACTAAATAGCATGGGCCGGTATAAGAAAATATCACATTTTGCCAGTTATAAAAACACTTTGCAATAATTTGGGCATTGATACTGTTAACAGTTTGAATTAGGTTTACAAGTTTGCCAGAAATAATTATATTAAAAACTAACTGATTTTCGAAAGAAAATATAGCCAAAAACCATTTTGTTCTATTCTGAGCAATGTTAATTATGGCTCCAGTATGGCGTCAAAGCGCATTCAGTATAATGACGTCACGTGGATACACCTTATAATAGTATATATTATCTAAACAATGAATATAACATGGATCTATAACCTTCTTTATTTTACTTTTACTTTTTTTACATGGAATATTAAGTTTTACGACAGAAAAACTTAATGATATATATATCAAATATAAATAGTTTATAATGAATAGGAAGCTTTCGTGTGGAACACTATAAACTGTAATACTTTAATAGCAGTCTTCATATGGATTCAATATATAATTGCTACACAAAAGATAAAAAACATATATATTTATAGTAAAACGTTGTTCATTGAATTTGTCAATCTGACCAAAAAAATATGATTACTTTTTTTTAATTCGTCTATATATATATATATATATATATATATATATATATATATATATATATATATATATATATATATATATATATATATATATATATATATATATATATATATATATATATAAATTTATTTTAAAGGATACATATTACTACACTGTTGGTTGCTTAATATTTAAAACAATATTTAAAATAAAATAAAAAATATTCACAGCTTTTCTCATATTACACTTTTTCTACTCCGTCTTCTGCTATCTTTTCTAGTACATGTTCTTTATTTTATGTCTCTCTTTTTTCAGTAATTATCGTCAAAATCGTTGTATATTATAATTCTAATAATTGATTTAGATTTCAGCGAGTGCGCCAGCCGCCAGACATTTGTTAGCCCTATAAACATTGCTCTCCCTTTTTAATAATATATATTCTTAAATAAAGAAGGGTATTTGTATTTATTGAACTATCATAAGGATTTATCATAGCATTTTTTTTTTTTTTTTAAAAATTAATAGTACTACTAATACTATATTGGAAATACTACTAATAATGTTACTTTTATTGACAGTTTCATTTTTTGATAAAATTTATTTTATTATATTACATAAAATTTCATGATATATATAATATAATATATAAAATTGTTTTTCTATATAAATCACAATGCATAAATTTTACCCTTAAAGGCGTAGAACACCTTGAACAAAAAACATATATTTTGTCTAATATCTTAAACATACATACCTAAATATCAACGTTGATTTGGCCGGAGTCGTTGATTTCTAATTTATATTCAATTCTCAAAATGACAATTGTGAGTTTTATGAGGTCATAGATGGTCTGTTTTCGCGCGCGTGGACTAGTGAGCTATGACGTCACAAACCCGCAGCTGCTATTTTGTAAATGGAAAATAAATTAGAAATCAATGACTCCGGCCAAATTAACGTTTTGATATTTAGGTTTGTTAGGATATTACACATGCTTTTTTGTTCAAGGTGTTCTATGCTTTTAACTTTCTGGGTATATTATTTATATTTTAAATAATATATTTATATACAATATACATATTACTTTTTTAATTAAGGGAAGTACTAATCAACAACATAGATAAAACTTTAAAAACCATGTAAAATTTTAAAAGTTAATAATTTTTATAAAAACTTGTAACATCATATTTATAAAAAACACACTTTCGATTATAAAAAATTACAGAATCGTTACATGCGATTCTTGTACGGTTAGCTAAATTGTGCAATGTTTGTATGAAGACACTTATATATTGATCACATCTTATGCAGAATCCTGTGGTATTTCAGGATCAGTAGGTGGACAAATCTGTTTATTTTCAGCTGGATCACAAAGGGGTGGGGTTTCACCATCATCTAAATCTTTCCTTCCAAGTGAGAATTGTACCGCACTGAAACAGAAAGAAAATAAAATAATAAAAAAATTATTACAACTTTCACACACCCAAAAAAATGGTGCATTACTTCAGTACTAACGAATCCTAACTTATTTGAGATAAACACTTTTGAGTTATTATGAGCAGTTAAAAAATAATGCATTTAAGAAAATTACTAACTATAGCTAATTTAACTTAAAATAGCAAAAAAAAAAAAAAAAAAAAAAAAAAAAAAAGCTCAAATTAGTTACAGTTAATTATGTGCTAAAATGAATTATTTTAGCTGCTCATAATAACTCAAAAGTTTTTATCTCAAATAAGGTAGGATTCGCAACTGCGAAGTAATGCACTTTTTTTTTGAATGCAGAAATAAGAGACTGAAAATTTAGCTATGTTGGCTTAATGAGCTCTAAAACATATTAAATTAAATAATTGTTTTTATTATAAAACAACAACAACAACAACAACAACAACAACAACAACAACAACAACAACAACAACAACAACAACAACAATAACAACAACAACAACAACAACAACAACAACAACAACAACAACAACAACAACAACAACAACAACATATAGGTGATCTCTCGCTCGTCAAGCCAACTCGCATACCACAACACAACACCACTATAGCTAATTAAATGGTATGAGTTCGTCATTCCTCCTATCCTCCTCCCTGTTTTAATATAGGGGATGATGTAGACTTAGTACGTACCCCAACAAAAGTATAACGATGATTTGTGATCCGATTGTGACTAGAAAGACAGCTGCAGGAAATGTAGACATTGTCGCGTTATAAACTTGAGTGTAGATCACACCAGAGAACAATGGAACAGCATTGTCTGCAGAGGCTAGAACAGCTTGTACCTTGCCTGGAACATGTCACAGGTATATATTTTTAATACCATAAAATTTGATTACATATAGCATTCTGCGTTATTTATTCTAATGAAACCGGAGAGGGCCCCTTAAAGACCTGTAGAACACCTAAAAAAAAAAAAAAAAAAAAAAAAAAAAAAACTTGTACGGTATATTATAATAACTTTCCATACCTAAATATCAACGTTGATTTTGCCGGAGTCATTGATTTCTAATAATTTATTTTCCATTCACGAAATGGCAGTTGAAGTTTTATGACGTCAAAGCTCACAGGTCCACAGGAGTGGAAACAATTGAGCTGTGACGTCATGAAACCGCATCTGCCATTTCATGAATGGAAAATAAATTAGAAATCAATGACTCCGGCCAAATCAACGTTGATATTTAGGTATGTTAGGATATTAGATTTGTTCAAGGTGTTCTACGCCTTTAAAAGACAGGATTCACTCATACATTATGAAAAGTTGCAATGTTGTTATTCAAGTTTCAGGATTTTTTTTTTTTTTTAATTTAAAATTTGTTTTATTTTTTACATTTTCAAAAGGTTAAAAATGTAAAATAAGTCACATTTCTTTATGTTTGCATATATTATTTTTCCAATATAAATTCCTTTCTATTTTTTTATTTATCTTCTTCATGAAAACAATTCATATTTCATTATATTTTTATCAAAATTAAAATGATTATTTACTACAGTATATCAACATGTTACTATCACATTATAATTGACATGAGTGACTATGAGTAGAGAAATCCATGTCCTTAACGCAATACATCTTGCGATATAAATATTATGATAAAAATGGCTCTAGTATTGTCTTATAAATGTCTTAAATTCTAATTTATTTTGTAGATTATCTCAAATTTTGGGACAAATTATGTTTGATAAAAAATATATTTTTTCAATTTTTTGTTTTTATGATGATTTTATATAAAACTGATATTTTTTTTACCTCTTTCTCTGACAGGTACGACTTTTGATACCATGGATTTTAATACTGGGGCTACCACAGGACCCATAGCTGCTAATGTAGCTCCTGAAATATACAAGAAAAGCATTATAGTATTTGTATTATTATACAAATGGAATGGACCACTTGCAATGAAATGTATTTAAAAACTCTTATTACAAGAGTGACCACATTATGTAATAGCTTAATTATTAATATCTTTTATGATTCGTTTAAAACAATTAAAAAATTGATGCATGTGAGTTTAAAAATTAATAACATGGCTTAAAATTAGAAATAAATAATTTTAGTTTGCATGATATAGGATGTAATGCGTATGGCGTCATATTTAGTGGCGCTTGGAGGCCATACTGGAGTAGTGAACAACATTGCTGAGCATAGGATAAACTACGTTTAAGCCAATTTTCTTTGAGAAATATGTTAAATTTTTGTAAATGTTATTTTTCTCACATACTTGAGATACTAATTCAACATATTTACAGCATCAATGCTCTCAAAAATATTGCATAGGGTTTTTAAACTGGCAAAATGATTTATTTTCCTATGCCACATATATTATTGAGTTATCCAACATGGCGTCAACTTTAACATGAATGCATACACCCTATAACTCTTAAAACTTATTTTGTAGTCTTAAATAATTATGATAATTATAATCAATGTACTGTGTGTACCTCCAATGTATTGGCCGCAAGCCTGATTTTGGATGAAACAAACAAACAAATAAATAAATTTAATTGTTGCAACGTGAAAGTGAAAACTATTTTTCCATTACAAATGCATTAAGAATATTTCAAATATTTTTTGAAAGTTCGTTCATTGCAAGTATTCCGCATGCATATGTTGGACACTTTCCAGGGACATGTCTTATCTTAAGCTATTATTAATAATAAACTTTATTAAGGCGTTGTAAGTGCATGACAATCTTATTTTATAAAGCCTTGACATGCAATTCAAATGATATATTAGCATGATAATATCATATATAGAAAACAATGTAGAGCAGTATACAAGAATCATAGAAAAAATATCAATTAATATTTTATGTCACAACGTCACAACTGCATACTGCATATTTATGTATACTGTATAATATATTAATTACAAATATCGATAAAACTAATTTTAATTACAACAATAATATTCATTTCATTTATTATTTGAAACAACAAATATAATATATCACAATAAAGTATGAAAAAAAAATACCAACATACATAAATAAAATGGCAATGGAGCGTATCTGTTTAGCGCGCGGGGAAAGCTAAGGGTCCCGCCCTAATTTAAAAACTAACATTACGGTTATGAGGAAAAACACGATTTTTTTTTTTACTTATTTATTTATTTTTTCTTTCGATTTTTGAGAAAACTGCTGTGCTGTACCAATTCCGGAGAAATTTATAATTTATATGAGTAATACTATAGACATATTTTTACGTGTTTTAAGCCATAGAAAATTTTTTAGAATTTTTTTAAACCGATAACCTTCATTAATAATATTATATGAATGTATTATGATGCATAGTGAAAACGACCTAATATAGCCTAATACTAATATCTAGCATATAAAAATAGGATCGTGATTTAATGGGTAATGAAGTGACACAAAGCGTGTCCCAACAATGAATATATGGAAAAAGAGTTAAAAATATATATTATATTATTTATAAATAATAAAAAAGGTATTGGCAAAAAGGAACTGGGCATCATGTTTTAAACTGACAGTGCATTTTGTTCATCGTTTTTATTTTATTACATTTCTTACTTTTTCAACCGAAAATAATTTTGTCTGTCATTATATTATGATAATTAAATTTCACTCAAATTTGATCTTGTGGCTGCCTGATTTTCAGTTTCATCATTTACTTAAATACTATACAAAATATTTTTAGATAACGTTATCACGGAAAATCCATTAATTTTATTAAGATTAATTAGTTCACCTGCATAAAGAAGCCAGGGAACTTCAGCCAATACAAATACGACTCTAGCAGAAGCATGGGCAGCTGCACCAATCAGAATTGCAGCTGAGTCGGGAAGTTTACATACTTTGGTGATCAAAGGTAAACCAATTAGAGTACCTGCAAAAAGAAAAAAAAATCAATCAATTAATTTCTTACTTGAAAATTTCAAAAGGAAAATTATTTTATAACTAGAAATATTTATAATTTTATTATGCAATCGGCAAAAAAATAATAATAATAATAATATTATTATTTAATAATAAAAAAATTAACATTACTTTCATTGCATATTTCCAAAAAAATAAATTTTTCACTAATTATTTTCTTTTTATACTATTTTCAAAGTAAATTTGAAATTAAACATTTTTCAAACCCTACACCAGAACTAAAATACCATATATTAAGTATATTAGCAGGTGACTTTTATTGCAACTCATTGCCTGTCATTGCCATTAAAAAAAGAAATACTTATGTTTTCATATTTATTGATAAAATCATTAATTTCAAAATATTCAATGCATTAGTTGAGAAATTTAAACGATAAAATGGCGGTAGCGCCTGCAAATTTGGTAGGTAGGCTTTTTGCTCCACATCCTACTGTCGTTTTGCTCAATATTTTACTTCTACTCGTAACCTTATGTTATAGTCTAGGCAGTATCAAATTTTATAAATGTGCAGTAGAGAGTGAAGCAAAAAGCCTACCTACAAAACTCGCAGGCGAACTCACTGAAATTTTAAATATTCTAAAAATTTATGCAATAAGCTATAATTTTTTTTTTTTAATATTTGCATATTGTTATTATTTTTTACGAGTGTCGATCAAAATCTTATTCCAACTTGAATACTTAACAACCTGATTCTTAATACTTGAAATAGCATTAATAATGTAAATTATTATTATTAGTTTCAAAATTACTTTAAAGAAAGGTAATATTAATTATTCAACAATATTGGGAAACAACCTCTTTTATAAAATAATATTGGCAATTAAATTTGTGTGCTGTAACACCTGAGTTAAATTCAGAGATCTGATTTTTGCCAAGTAAAATTCATTCACTTAGTTTTCATTATTAAAACCAAATAAGGAAGATCAAAACATTTTAGGGTTGAATTTATTACATATTCTGATTTTATTATTATTATTACGCTTTTCTAATTTTTTAATCCGTTTAATATTTTAATCAAATTTTTGTAAACACTTTCTATGAACGCAAAAATTACAAAATCATACATCAGTTGATTTAGGATAATGCTCCCCCCTTTTTTTAAAAAAAAAAAAGTCATGTATTTTTTTTTTTTAATTTTTTTTTTAGCTGCAACTTTATAACGTCGATCCCAGATTGCTTACCTATGACGTAGACTCCAGATTGATAAGTTCTAAAACTACTATACGTTCTTGTATCCCAGTCAAACACCAACTGTGTGTACAGATACATCATGGAACTTTCGTCTGCAAATAATTAAATATTAATAAACAAAATAATTAAAATGTGAAATACTTTAATATCAAGTTTAAGTTTGAAATAAACTTAAAATAAACCTAAAATCTAAGTTCTTAAACCGTATTCATGATTTCATATTAAGGATTTATAGGTATTTAGCAAGCACGTAAATATATGCAAAAGTTGATACCTTTCTCTTTATTAATATTATTATTTAGCTTATTTATATTTCAAAGTAACAACAATTTTCAGGTATTTATCACAACTATGTATATGATACATATTAAAAATGATAAAATAATTGTCTTAAAACTAACTTATAGAAGTTGCAATTATAATTTCAATAATTTGTTATGTTTTTTTTTTTTTTTTAATTTTTTTTTATTTATGCCTGGTTCACAATGAGTTTTTTTCTAATTGGAATTGCTAAGAAGAATACATGTTATTTTGAACAAATAATTAACAATTCCAATTAGAAAAATCTTATTGTAGACAAGGCTTTAATGTTTTAATTATCATTTATTTTGGATGTATCTTACATAAGTTAACAAATTGTTGTTTTAATTATAACTTTTAATAACCAATCAACGAGATATCTCATTTCAATTTAACCATGCATTTTTAATATTAATGATACAATATTTGAAACCATATTGATTGATTGATTAATTGATACTCTATACTATTTCTCACCTCTCTGAAAAGTATACAAAGCCATAGCAACCAGCAATGCTATCAAATACGCTCTTCTATGCCCCGGTCTTTTCTTAATCACAGCTCTGATAGTCTGAATGAGATGATTTTTATCAAAGAAATCACAGCAAAATCTTGAAACAGGCACTTTGTCACACGTAGTCATGTTAGGAGCTGATCTCCACTTCAGTCTTAGCATGGAATAGATCAGAGCTGCCGCTACTAAGGCGGCATTGGTCACGAAACAGATCGCGACGTTTTCATTTGTTTTTGTGAATAATATTTGACCAAGAGCAACTCCTGTGGGGATGGTAACTAGGTAGGCCACTTGTAAGAGAGTGATGCGTACTGTCCGGTCCTGCAAATTTAAAATAAATCAATGAGAGAAAGAAGTAAAGCGCGATTTTGCTCACATCTCACATCCGCTTCCGTTTCAACGTACTACGCATGCGTACTAAGTAAAAACGGAAGCGGATGTGACCGAAATCGCTTAAAGTCGGCTTCCAAACAGTTATTCCTTTATTATAGCCTATTTACTTTTACTTAATTATTTTAATGTACACAAAAGTTCAATTGATTGTTATATACCTGTGGTGAAGTGATATCTGCCATGTAACTGAAGCACGCCATGAAGATGGCCAGATCTGCTCCAGTGGCCGCTGAAGGTAAAGTAGCGGTGTACAGTACGGTGTAGAGTGGCCATGTTGTCTGAGTGGCATTTACAGCAATCATACACGAGTAGAACAACTTGCCCGCAAGTCCTATCAACAAGGGAGCCTTGCGCGCACCGCCATGTTTGTCACTCCAAGCTCCCAGGAATAGAGCCAGGACAAGAGGAATCACGTGGAATGCGATGTTGTTGTACTGGGAAAAAATTACAATAATAATTAATAATTACTTTTCTAATGCTACACAATACAATAACCTATGGAGAATATTTTTTTTTTACGTTTTTAGCATTGACTGGAACCAAAAGAAATTAATTAATTAATTAATCAATTTGAAGTGAAGTGTATATTTTTGTTAATTTGACGTAGTTGTCACAAGTAGTTTTTTTTTCTTGCACATTATAAAGAAATATTTTTGCAGTATATAATGGATAAAATAACTGCTAAAAAGTAACACCTTGCAAAATTTTTTCATTGCTTTTTAATTTTTTTTTTTATTTACTCGTAGGTTCCTTTTCTTTCTTTCTTTTCTTTTTTTTTTAATTTCTATCTATTTTTTTTCCTTAGTTGCTTCTAGCCCAAGACTTTAATTATATCATAGAATAATAATTACAAGTGAATTTCAAACAACATAAAAAAGGCGCATGCCAACTTTTGCAGAAATACAAACTTCTATACAATAAAATAGTATAATATATTATGAAAATATACTAAAAAAATGTACAATTTAATGTTTATGTTTATAGAAATAACTTCATGACATTTACTCAATTATATCAAAAATAAATACTATGAATATGAACTGTTTAAAAATTAAGATTTTTAATGTATAAATAAAAAATCTGTTTGTTTAAACATATTTCTATTTCGATTGTATACACGCTGGGTTAAATTAAGAGTTTTTGTAACCTGATTTTGCCGCCAAAAATTCATTAATTATTTATACACAGTATATTATACAGTAGTCCATCTCCTATAGCGGGAATGTCAGATCGAATGCGCGCCATAATTCCGACTGGGTGAAGTTGCCAGAACTACACGTAACATTACTTCAAATTACGGCTTCTAGTTCTGCCACCTTCACCCAGTCGGAATTATGGCGCGCATTCGATCTGACATTCCCGCTATAGGAGATGGACTACTGTACCATCTACTGTGTTATTTATAATAATATTACAACCCTATATAAAATTGTTTCTAACCTGGTAGAAGACAGCGACAAAGGCCTGAACTTTCTTCTTCTCCTGAGGGAAATCCTCGATGTCCGCACAGACTTCCTCGCTGTATCCCAGGTCCACAGAACATGCGCGGTGTATGAAGAAAGCTTGCTCCACCACTGACGTCAGCATGAAGGCTAACATGTACAGGAACATCACTGGCTCCACACTGATCAGCCGTACATAGTGCAGCACGCCTTTCTGAAATATACACATGTCAACGATATAAGAAAAAATACTTCAGGACTGAACTGACCAGTTAACCCAATTTTTTTTTGTCATTAATTAGGGGTCAGTTACACCCTTCAAATTGGCATTTAAAGCCCTTGTCAACTTACTTTTTTATCATTTAGAATACTAGATTGATAATTACCATACCTTATTGTTATTATTATCCATGAATTAGACACCAACACGTTATTTTGTTTTTATTTGTTTTCATTTGACTTTTATATCACGTATCTGACGTCACAATGTACCGATGGGGCTGTGATATGGGTAAAGAACTTGAGGGAGGGGCTTAAATTTATCACGTGACCAGAGCGGTGACTGTGATTGGCGGCGGTACATTGTGACGTCAGATACGTGATATAACAGTCAAAATGAAAATAAATACAAAATCAACGTGTTGGTGTCTAATTCATGGATAATAAGGTATGGTAATTATACATCTATAGTATTCTAAATAACAAAAAAGTATGTTGAAAAGGGCTTTAAGAACCTAATCCTTTTTTTTTTTTTTTTTTTTAATTCTACGTTACATTGCGTACATTTTTCGTCCAGCCAAGATCCTCACTTGGATCTTGTCAGCTGGTTTGAATATCAATAAAATAATTTTATATTTGTTTTAGTATTTTAAATAATATTAAAAAAAATATATATATACATATTTATACATCGTTTATTACAAATTTGTAATACATCAATATACTATATTATTTTTCTTTGACAATCATGATTTATGATTTTTTTTTTTTTTTTAATTTAAAGGACAAATTTCTTTATAAATAAAATATATATATTTTTTTTTACTTTAATCATTCAATTTTCTTTAAAAAACATAATTTTTTTTAGTGATTTAAACACTCAATTTTTTATTTCTTTTTTCACTTTTTTATTCATCATCTTAATTTCCTATTAATATGTAAATGATAAGAGTTAAACGGACATTTATAGTGATTAAAAATTCTTCTTAATTAAAACACAACCTCAATATTGCATATTAAAATTTATATTATTACCAGAGTAATTAATTTCTATTATAACATCCTTATACTAATATTCATCGAATATTAAAAAGCAATTAAAAATGTCTTGAAGAAAAAGTTAAATCAATTTATTCTCTCATATAAAAAAGAAAGAATGAAAATGAGTGCTGATGTCACTAAATAAAATGACCCCATGACCTTGACCTTTTCTATTTGACCTTATTTACGTCTATGTTTAATGTAACATCACAAAATAATTTTTCCAGACAACGTTTTATGAATGCAAACTTTGTTTTCAAAACATTAAAAATAATGTTTTTTTCTCTACTTCATCGTTTATTATATACAACCACTGCAATATGCTTATGTTTTTTATGCATGCGTGTGTGTATTAAGGTTTTATATACATAAATATAAATAAAAAAGTCAGCGCCTTTCTTTTTATAAAAAAATTAAACCCATTGATGATTTTTTTTTTAATTTTTTTTATTATTATTATTTTTTGGGGTATAGAATCACGGATTTTAAATACGACGTTTTTATTTTTAAATTCCATTAATTTTTTCATAACAATTTTTCTTTAAATTTTTTAATTTAATTTTTATTATTCAATTTAAATTTTTCTTTCAATAGTTCTTTAAAAAATATATTTTTATTATTACATTATAATATCTTGAAAGAGCCTGGATGCTTGAGCTTAAATAGTAAAAAATAATAATAATAATGACCCCTCTGTATACCATCTGCAGTTTCTGATATAATTGGTATTGGATTATTCTCACCTTCACCTTGAATCAAGTAGGATTCCGGTGTTGGTGTTACATAAGAAGAAAGAAAAGAACTCATAATAATAATAATAAAAAAAGGAAAAATTTTCAAATGAATATTTTGCACTTATTCTATTGATTTATGATAGAATTACCGTATACTGGCATCGAAAGGCAATTTTTATATGTATATAAACTCTCGTCATAACTTTGAAAAAACGTTTAAATATAATTTCAGAGAGCTTCAGAAGAACTGAATTTGAGTTTATTGGCGCTTTTATATATGGTTCTCTAAATTTTATCCTGTAACAGCTTTGCCGCCTTTTCGGGACCATATTTTTAGCGATCTAGTGATCTAGTTAAGGTTTATCAGTTTAAAAACTTGCATTAAATTTTCAATGTTAATCCAATAAGAAAAACACGCGCTGTGGTTTTAAAATTTCAATGTTAATCCAATAAGAAAAACACGCGCTGTGGTTTTAAATTTTCAATTATTTACGTTATCACCTTATCACAATTGTGTAACATATAGTGGAAACTGGAAACAATTTTTTTTTAAATTTTTTTTTTTTTTTTAATATTATATTATTTCATCAAATGGTTTTACGTTCTAGTACTACTCACAGTGTCAAACAATGCAAGAAAATAATTGCTTTCATATTATAGCGTATTTACTTACAAACATTATTTAAAATTTGTTACTGAATTATTTTGTGTTAAAAATAAATATTCAACCTCTAAAATGTTTTTTTTTCTAACATTTGAAATTGTGATTCACAATTTGAACTTAAAATATGATTTCAAATAAAACTAACCTTTTTTTTATTAAGTTTATATAATTTATGCTGCATTTATATCATTATAGCATAAATGATGATGCAAAATTTGTAGGAACGGGTGGAACGTCGTCGGAACAACACCGTTCCATTATTATTAATCACTACGTTCCAGTGCTCCCTACTTCTTGTACTATCAAGCTCGACCGCAGCAGGCGATAGAATACGGTACGGTGTGCGGCGCACTACGCCGGGTGCACGCACGATCGCCGCTGACAGAGCGCTGGCTCGCTCGTGCTACGCCTGTCGTTCTCCGGGTGCGTAGCGTTCGCATACCACACTCATGGTGCCACAACGGGCTCTCGTAGTAACAGCATTCCCAAATTGTCGTCTCATGGTTGACGAGGCGCTGACGAGCTCAGATAGTATAAATCAACTGGGTCATTAATACCAGCTGATTTATTATGATATGATGTTATTATAATGACGTAATAAAAAGGCTGTTGTCTAGGGATTTTGTCCCACCGGTAGTTTAATACAAATTAATTTGGCTGTTAGTTTATGGATGAGGTTTTAATAATTGTTTTAATTATACATCGTTGTTTAGTTGGATTTAATTCAAATTGTTTTATTTAGCAAGATTTCACTTTAATTATAATTTGATAATATACGTGGTATAGACCAACTTTAATTACATTCAAAAATACCACGGGGGCTTCCCATCATTCAATGCAAAATGATTATCTTTTACTTATTTACACTAGGTTTTATTCACGCCACCAATATCAAGTATACAGATATAATTTACTTATTTTATCGGAGAATTTATAATAAGAATTTATAATACAAAAGCCAAATTCACTTTACTCAGATTTACCAAATCAATTTCCGCGATTACACATAGCACAGTTGTCAACCGGAATCTTCACGAGCCTCTCGTTGTGACGTAACCACGTCCCACCCGGCATAGCCCGGAGTATTCGTACCCCGTTAAGAGCGCGTCAAGGGCTGGAATCCTATCCCTACTGGGAGGGATTTCTCAGACACCTTTGTCTATGACGGTTAGTACACTACTGATTTGGCTTTGCGTGCGAGAGAGCCCGCACAGCCAGATTTTACTTAAAAATGATCTGATTGGTTAATAGAAGTCACGTGACTTTAAATAAAATGATTTTGATTGGTTGTTAAAAACTAGGAGAAAAACCGAGCAAAAGACGAAGGTCGTCTAGCGCCGCACGTGCCAGGAAGCGAGGGGGTTGGGGAAAGGAAAATTGTGCCCGACTTTGTTGAAACCTGTGCTACGCAATAATAACAATGATTCCATCTGTATACTTCGATGTACAATAAAATTAAGGTGAAATGAAACCAATATTTTTATATACTAAATGAATTCAAAGCATAATGCATATTTAAATTAAATAATTATATATGAATGAGAAGCCGTATAATAATTAATAATATGTTAATTACAGCAAAATTATAACTATAATTTTGTACTATGTTTTTCTAAGATCATACTACAATATTTAAAAGTAACAGACGTTGTACCGTCACATTCACCACCGTTACAAAAAGGAAAAAAAAACAATAAAAAAAAAGAAAAAAGTTGAAAGGTTACTCTTAGAAAAACATTGAAACAAAATACTTAAACATAGAAAGTCCTGAAGTTCTTAGCATGTATGGTTCAGTGTGGAACTCCTGTCTGTCAGCCATGGAAATGAGGGCAGCTTACTCATTTTACATCTTTTTCTGTGCTTCGCCAGTTTAGCAGGACTGGCTATTTGTTGGGAATGGGAGGGCACACCTGGTTTGTTGACGTACCAGGGATATGGCTGTGGGAGGGTAAAGGAGTAGCAGGTAAACCTGCAGTTCTTGGTAGACAAATATTTTTTTTTTTTAAAAATGAAACAAAATTGTCCCTGAACTAGACAATGTGACACTTAAAAAAAAATATTTGAGATGTTGTTTTGACAAGCCACTGTACTTTAGCTTATAATTTACAGGTCAGTTACATGTCGTCAACAGTTTTTTATCAGCCAAATTTGTAGCTCGCAGAGAAATGAGTTAGCTACGAGGGTGAGAGAAATTCTCTTTGCGTCTATATTTCCATTGAGGATAGTAGACACGAAACCTGAGTTTGTCTTGCAGACATGCCCTCACTGTGGTTACGTGTCTGTTCTTGCACTTCTTTGCAATAATGTTAGAGAAGGATTGGAAGCACGTGTCGGTCCACCTGGACAAGAAACAGTCGCGCCTCCTTACAGCACTTCTCTTCTGTGTTTTTATTTTTCTTATCTTTTTGTCAAGTCCATGGTCTGTGAAGTTCAGTTTCAGCAGACGTACGTGTAGTCGAAGTTCAATTAATTTGCAATGATTGTCTTTTATAGTGAATACAGCACTGTTAGTTGTGTTCTTTTTTCTCAGTGTAATTTTACTCAAAGTCTTACGACGTTTTCTGTTGATCTTAAACTTACGAAGTTTGGTACTGAGTTTCTTTTTCTTCTTGGACTTCTTTTTCATAGGTATTTTTGTCGGTCTCTCGAGCATAGGTGATGTCTTCACGATGTCAGCAGCAGGTATTGGTGCAGCTTGGTGAATGGAGACTGGTCGTTTGTCATCTTGTTGTGTGACGACATCAATCACCGTGGTTTCCGTTTTATCTGCCTTAAGGGTAGAGCTAGCAGGACTCTTGTTGTTATCAGCGAGAGATGGTGACGATAACTCAAATGTTGAGACACTTTGTGTTGAATGCTCCACAGGTGATTCAGTTATGGTCTCAAGCACAGGTGGCGTCGTTGGTGATGGAATGTTCGCCGTTGACGTGTCAGCCTCCGCATGCACGATCAAACTTGTAACCTCTTGTTGTGTGGCTATCACTATATAAACAGCAGTAGTACGGACAAAAATATTACTTAAAGATTCTGTGGAACCCCCTGGTGTACCACGATGATCTTCCAGGTCATATTGTGAAAGTGAGATTGGTTTCACGTCAGGTTTAACCTCTTGCTTGCTTTTAGTGGCATCACGCATTGCTAAACTAGGTGGAATGTCACACGAAGACCAGCATGCTTCTTGCGGAGGTACGTTAGATTCTTTCAGTGTAATTTTATCTTCGTATAATTCATTACACCAAGAAGTTTGCTGTGGTATCTCCATTGCTTGCACGACGTTGTGTACTGGAGAACTAGGTGGACTGTCACATGATGACCAGCATGCTTCTTGTGGAGGTACAGATTCTTTCAGTGTAATTTTATCTTCGTATAATTCATTACACCAAGAAGTTTGCTGTGGTATCTCCATTGCTTGCACGACGTTGTGTACTGGAGAACTAGGTGTAGATTCTTTCGGTGGAGCTTCCTCTTCGTATAATTTATGGTCACACAAACAATATTGTACTGTTTGCATCATGTCGTCGCGCTCTTGAGAACTATATGTGCGCCGGCTGCATGAAGGATGTGTGACCCGTGAAACGCGATCCACGTCGTCAGCCCACTCTGGTTCTTTACGTGTAATTACTTCATAATGTAACATATCAAACTCCGAGATATCCTCAGGTACCTCACACTCCCAGTGTCTCATCTTTCTACGTAGCATATGAAGCCTATAACGGTTGATGAAAAAGTCCTCATTAGCATTAGACATAATGATGTGTTTGCAATCGTGATACTCGTAGCCTGTTCTGTTCATAATGCCAATAACTTTAAAATAATACGACTCCATCAATTCAATATTACTTATCACCGATCTTGTGAAAAAATCAAACTCACGCAGTTTATCATGTAATGACGTCACCACTTCTCTGTTATATGGTCCCAAATCTAATGGTTCCAACATTTCTTCAAAATGTAGACATTCTTTGAAAATAAATTTTGCTTGGTTCTTCAGATCATCAAAGTACTTTTCGCGCACCCACCCACGTTCTTGCATATCACATAACACTTGATGGTCATCTTCCATGTTACAAAGATCAAGTAAATGTGTACATTGTAATAAGGTAGTAAAAATCAATCTTCGCCAAACTTTGACTTCAGAAATGAGAGTGCAGTGTTGGTAATAGATATTAACAAGTTGCAGGCGAATACTTCTATCACCATTATCTCTAAATTTGGTTCGTGGCCAAACAACTTCTTTGCTTTCTTTGCGCAAAAATTTTTTGATCCGTTCCGCCATACTCACTACTTCGATCATGATGACTGGATTTTAATACGCAAGTGTGAAACACGTCTGCCTCACACTGCAATAATCAAATTTTGCAGTAACGAAGAGAGCGGAGAGAAGAAAAACGAGATTTTTGATTTGATTTGATTTGATTTTTTTTTTTTTTTTTTTTTTTTTTTTCAATAATTCAATTGAGGTTCCAAGTTCACTCACTCACAGGCCCCCATGTAGGAACGGGTGGAACGTCGTCGGAACAACACCGTTCCATTATTATTAATCACTACGTTCCAGTGCTCCCTACTTCTTGTACTATCAAGCTCGACCGCAGCAGGCGATAGAATACGGTACGGTGTGCGGCGCACTACGCCGGGTGCACGCACGATCGCCGCTGACAGAGCGCTGGCTCGCTCGTGCTACGCCTGTCGTTCTCCGGGTGCGTAGCGTTCGCATACCACACTCATGGTGCCACAACGGGCTCTCGTAGTAACAGCATTCCCAAATTGTCGTCTCATGGTTGACGAGGCGCTGACGAGCTCAGATAGTATAAATCAACTGGGTCATTAATACCAGCTGATTTATTATGATATGATGTTATTATAATGACGTAATAAAAAGGCTGTTGTCTAGGGATTTTGTCCCACCGGTAGTTTAATACAAATTAATTTGGCTGTTAGTTTATGGATGAGGTTTTAATAATTGTTTTAATTATACATCGTTGTTTAGTTGGATTTAATTCAAATTGTTTTATTTAGCAAGATTTCACTTTAATTATAATTTGATAATATACGTGGTATAGACCAACTTTAATTACATTCAAAAATACCACGGGGGCTTCCCATCATTCAATGCAAAATGATTATCTTTTACTTATTTACACTAGGTTTTATTCACGCCACCAATATCAAGTATACAGATATAATTTACTTATTTTATCGGAGAATTTATAATAAGAATTTATAATACAAAAGCCAAATTCACTTTACTCAGATTTACCAAATCAATTTCCGCGATTACACATAGCACAGTTGTCAACCGGAATCTTCACGAGCCTCTCGTTGTGACGTAACCACGTCCCACCCGGCATAGCCCGGAGTATTCGTACCCCGTTAAGAGCGCGTCAAGGGCTGGAATCCTATCCCTACTGGGAGGGATTTCTCAGACACCTTTGTCTATGACGGTTAGTACACTACTGATTTGGCTTTGCGTGCGAGAGAGCCCGCACAGCCAGATTTTACTTAAAAATGATCTGATTGGTTAATAGAAGTCACGTGACTTTAAATAAAATGATTTTGATTGGTTGTTAAAAACTAGGAGAAAAACCGAGCAAAAGACGAAGGTCGTCTAGCGCCGCACGTGCCAGGAAGCGAGGGGGTTGGGGAAAGGAAAATTGTGCCCGACTTTGTTGAAACCTGTGCTACGCAATAATAACAATGATTCCATCTGTATACTTCGATGTACAATAAAATTAAGGTGAAATGAAACCAATATTTTTATATACTAAATGAATTCAAAGCATAATGCATATTTAAATTAAATAATTATATATGAATGAGAAGCCGTATAATAATTAATAATATGTTAATTACAGCAAAATTATAACTATAATTTTGTACTATGTTTTTCTAAGATCATACTACAATATTTAAAAGTAACAGACGTTGTACCGTCACAAATTAGAACACCATTTTTATACTGCTACAACATAATATTTATACTATATGTATCATTGTACGAAGTATAGCATAAATTATGTTGTTTTTTTTGTATAAATTGTGCTGAAAATGATACGAATTAAGTTGCCGTTTTTGTACGTTTATGCGTAGAAGAAAATAAAGATTTTTTTTTTAAATTTATTATTATTTTTATTTATAGTATTTTTTTTTCAAATGGTTTTATGTTCTTCAATAGTATTTTTTCAGAATCAGAATGTACATGAAAAACTATTTATTAAATATTTTCTAAAACGATTACAGCATATTTGCAAACATTATTTAAAATGTAATTTTATTACTTTAAATTTATCGTGTTAAAAATAAATATTCGAACTTAAACATTTTTTTTTCTAACTTTTAAATTATAGTGATGTAGTAATTTGAGATGGAGATATGATTTCAAATAAAACCAACAGTTTCTAATTAAGTATAATTTATGTAATTTATGCTGAAATTATGTCATTATAGCATAAATGTTGCAAAAATTTTATGAGAACAACATCGATTTTTTTATGAACTTTTTGTTTTTTTTTTATGATTTTCTGAGAACAACATTGACATATGCTACAACCTACAACATAATATTTATGCTATGTAACACTGTACAGTATGAAGTATAGCATAAATTATGCTGTTTTGAAGAAATTGTACTGAAAAAGAGCTACATACTTAATTATTATGTTGCCATATTTTTGTCCGAGTATGTACAGTACATACAGTGTGTTTTCATTCATGTTAAAGTCGACGTCATAAGTGAGTACTAAATAACCTTGGCCGGTATAGGAAAATGGCACATTTTGCCAGTTTAAAAATACTTCGCAATTTTTTTGAGAGCATTTATGCTGTTAACAGATTGAATTAGTACCTCAAGTATGCAAGAAAAATAATAATGACCAAAAAATAGCTAATTTATCAAAGAAAATGGCCAAAAACTACGTTTGTCCTATGCTGAGCAATGTTATTCATTGCTCAAGAAGAGCATCGAAAAGCACTTAGAATGACGTCATGCGTACAGACCCCTATACGTAGTTGAAAATGAAGCAGTGTACTTGTTTTTAATTATTATAAATATTATTTAATCAAATGGTTTAATGTTCCAGTATTTCTAAGTATCAAATTAATCTTGAGAACCCATTGAATTATTTCTTTCATGATAACACCTTATTTACAAGCATTAATTAAATTTTAATGCCAAATTTATAAAATTGTATTAAAAATTAATATTCATATTAGTAACATTTTTTTTATTAAGTTTTGAAATATGTGATGTATAATTCGATCATGAAATATGATTTCAAATAAAACTAACAATTTTTAAATAATATATTTTTTTTCTTACTTGCTCTTTTTTATTTTTTCAACCACCTTTGCTTATTTATTTTCTTTTCTCTCATCTTGTTCACTTTTTTTACTATACTGCATTTAAATTTTCAAAATTAGAATGAATTAGAATGACGAATTAAAAAATGGTTCTATTATTAGTTAGAATATGATAATAAAATAACTTCAAATTTTTTGTTAGGCTTTTTTAAGGCATATTATACAGTACTTACAAACATTGCATAAGAAAATTTGCACTTGTAATATCATTTAAAATAAAACTAATATTTAGGAACTTTTTTTTTTATTATTATTATTTTTTTTTTTTGCATAACATTTACAAATTTGGTATTTATAGCAATATTATCATTATTTAAACTTAAACAATATTTCTTAGCATCCTTTAAAGACCATCAGTTCAAAAAAAAAACAGGCCAATTTGTCTTATTCGTCAGCTTGAGTGTTAATACTTACATTATTATTATCATTTAATATTTAAATTTTAATCGGTCAAAAATATACAAAATTAAATATAAAAGGTCTCCCCCCCCCCCTTACATATTAAAAATGCCACATTAAAGTTAAACACAAGAATATACAATTTCAAATAAAACTCATAATTTTTTATATTTCTTATAATGTAATAATAAATTTTATTGACCCAGGCAGTTCATAGTAACATTAAGTTTGTTACAACAAGCATTGGTCTAGTCATTATTTACAGTTTAAGGGTTGAATATAAATGGCTTGTATCTCAAAATCTAAAATGAAAACTTTGAAACTTTATGATGCCAATTAAAAGTAAATTATAGTAACATCTATCCATAATACAATTTTCAGAACCCTTGACCATCAGATAAGAGAGAAAATTATTATTGAAATTAACATGGGTTCTTATGGGACTAAAACTTTAAAATATCATTATTCAAAACCTAGCATGGTGACCTTCCATTTTTTTTCCCATTTTTTATTTCCCGCCTTTACATTTATCAATAAATAAGATATTTTTATCTACATTAATTTAAGTTCATTTACAAACGTCTTGTCTAAATTAACAATGCTTTATGCAGAATATCACAATTTCTTCAGTAAAATGGTTCAAATTCGAGTGTGCGGTAAACATATTAAATACATCAATTTCATCAATTTTTAAGTAAGGATCAAATTATTCGGATAAAGTGTAGTAATATTCTTTGTATATTAAAAAAATTAATAGGTTTTAAAATAATTTAATATTATTTAAATTTCTAAGTATTGATGGTAGACTATCATATATTTTAGCTGTTTTATTTATTTATTTATTTATTTTTTATAATACTCACAAATTTTGTATTTTGGTCCATTAATTCATTTTCTTCTTTAGTTTCCATGATTGTATCACTAGTATAGACAGCTTCATGTAATCATGATAGTTAGCAAATTACGATATGCACTGTCCAAAATAGTTATCACGCTGATTATCACTTTGGTATAAAACGCGAGATGCTGCTAACATGCTCGCGAGCGACCTTGCCACTAAAAAATATAGAAAAAAGCGGGGTATACTAGTGTAAAAGTTGTACGGTGGTGCGGTGCGTTGGGTGCGGCTGCGCTGCGGTGAATCGATAACGTCTGGCTGTGATAGCGTGGCGGGAATATAAAGTATCAAATTGTGGCGGATGCAAATTTTTGTAAATAATTTTTTTCTTTTTACTTTTTTTTTTTAATGATGAATTTGTAAAGTTATGTAGAGGTACAGGGATAAAATAAATGTTATCCCGATTTCAGCAATTGTTATGCAAATAATCTCCGCAATGTGAATAATAATGATACTATGAACAGCATACCTAATATGGTATACTGGAAATACTATGCATGATTATTTATGCAATATCAGTATTTATTTTAAAATGAAGCATAAATTACCTAATTTCTTTTATTCATATAAACGTATATATGAAACCATGAAATATATATTGATTGACTGATTGACTGACTGAATGAATGAATGAATGAATGAATGAATGAATGAATGAATGAATGAATGAATGAATGAATGAATGAATGAATGAATGAATGAATGAATGAATGAATGAATGAATGAATGAATGAATGAATGAATGAATGAATGAATGAATGAATGAATGAATGAATGAATGAATGAATGAATGAATGAATGAATGAATGAATGAATGAATGAATGAATGAATGAATGAATGAATGAATGAATGTCGAATGAAATCAATAAAAATAGAAAAAAATTAAAAATTATTTTGGTTATAAAACTACAAAACTTAAATAAGATAAAGACCGTGTATATATAAAATATAGAACAAAATCACGTCTCCAAAGTAAATTAAATATATCACCAAGTCATGGTCACGCAGTTGTTATCAGTGACAAGTAAAATCTGTTGTGTCAAAATAAGTTCTTATCACTAACTTGGGTCAACATGAAATAACGTATGCACGTGTGACAACTTTATTGATAACACAATAAGGTCCACTTTATAATGTTTTCTATATAGGTATTAACCTCTATGTATATTTATAGTTTTAATAAATAAGTGCATGCAATTGCGTAAACTTTGTTTTATATTATACAAAAAGGTAAATAATTGAATTTATATAAGTGTTGCATAAGTTTTTTTATTTGTGGTGTCTAAATCAGATAATGGTACCAACTATGTACTCTATTTCACCAGCATACATAGACACCCTCTTACGTAATGATTTATTTGCTACGAGAATGTAGCAACTGCAATGCTGAATACTATTAAAGGAATAGACCAGAAGAGAAAATATGCATTTATATCACAAAACACTTGATGGGACTTACATAAATAACTTTAGTTTGTCTCAAAACCCAACTGTGGTTCCGTTTGTAGTGATCAGAAAATTTTGATTTATGCAACCCGCACAACATTTTCATACTAATTTTTGCATATTTCTGACGCCAGAAACATGAATAGTCACGTAAATTGTATACTTTACAGTATTTTTACGCTCTCTCGTAGGGTTACATTAACATTCTAGTAAAAATTGTCATCAGTTTTGAAGATCCCATGCATCTTGTGTTGATTCATTAAAAGCACATGTCATGTTGTTTTATGTGGTCTATAGCTTTAAGACCCTCCTACGTGTTTTATTTGCTACTATAGGGTCTATGCATTCATGTTAAAGTCGACGCCATGTTGGATAACTCAATAACATGGGTGACATAGGAAAAAAAAATCATTTTACCAGTTTAAAAACACTATGCAATATTTTTGAGAGCATTGATGTTGTAAATATGTTGAATTAGTATCTCAAGTATGTGAGAAAAATAGCGATAACAAAAAATTAACCGATTTCCCAAAGAAAATTGGCTTAAATGAAGTTTGTCCTATGCTGAGCAATGTTATGCACTACTCCAGTATGGCCTCAAAGCGCAATAAATATGACGTCATCCCAGGGCTTAAAGTAGATCTGAAGTCTTACCGGAACGCAATAGTGAGATAATTCCACACTCCATCGGGGGGTCTGGGGAACGCAGCCCCCCAGTTGCCCGCCGCAGGCGAAAAAATTTTGAAAAAGGGGCGTGGCATTCTTATTTTTTGCTTAATTTTAAGCTAAAATTTTTTCGCTAGGTTTAAAAAATTAAAATAAAATTGCTTATAATTAGAGACCGGATTTTCATTATAATTAGAGACCGGATTTTCAGGTGATCACCTTTTTGTTGCTATGAATAATATATATGTTCCTTTTTTATAAGAATGTCCAAGAACTAGCAACTTTCGAGCCGTTTGAGATCATCTCTTTTTTTTCTCACCTTTTTTTAGGTTTTCCCTTTTTTTCACCTTTTCATAAATTTTTTTCACCTAAATGAGGATTTTTTTTTTTAATTATTTACAAAACGTTTATAAAAAAACGATTTTTTACCGCAATTTTTTAAAACAGAGAGATTCAATAATGCTGTTCGTAAACCCTGTTCTATTACACCAAAAAATGCGCATCCCATTTGAATAACCAAAGGCGATCGTGATTTTAGGAGCAACGCACTATTGTATGTCATCTATAGTAACATTTTTTTAAATTTATTTTTAAATCATAATTTGTTGTTGTTGTAAGTTTTACTTGTAATACCACAAAATACCTATAGGCAGTATAGCATTCGACAAAATCAAATAGTAACCTCGTATCTCAGATTTTGATGTTTTCAAGTATACAGTAGCACTGTAGCTCAGAAAAAAATTACAAAAAAATTAACTTTTATTTTATCCTAAGGCACATGTATTGCACATTACTTCAGCTCAGTTGCAAATTTTGCCAGCTGATGGTGTCTTTGTAATTAACTAATTAGTAACAAAAAAAACCTTTTGTTATTGTGTCATTTTGAAAACAATGATTTCAAAAGTGCATTTCCTCTGAAAGTACATGAGATAAAAATTTCAAACTCAAACAACCAATAAAGGAAATATTGATTATTCATGCCACGCATATAAAAAAAAATTGCATCCAACCCCTTTGCCAAAATATGCAAAAAACGTAACTTTGAAACTACAACCTTAAAATAACCTCGAATTATGCTGTAAAATTCTTGCGAGCGCCTAATAAATGCAGCCCGCAGCACAATCAGCCTGTAAAATGCAACCCGGAGCACATATACTTTTTAAATAAATATATATTTCCTCGCACAAATAACTTTAAAAAATAATTTGAATAGTTTCATATTACCAATACAAAATTCTACCCCTAAAGTGATTTTCATTTTTAAAACCCTTGTAGTTACAAAGTTACGCTTTTTGCATTTTTTTGGCAAAGGGGTTATTTGCAATTTTTTATTGACTGCATGGCATGAATAATCAATATTTTCTTTATTGGTTGTTTGAATTTGAAATTTTTATCTCATGTACTTTCAGAGGAAATTCACTTTTGAAATCATTGTTTTCAAAATGACACAAAAAAAGTTTTTTTTTTTTTGTTACTAATTAGTTAATTACAAAGACACCATCAGCTGGCAAAATTTGAAGTAATGTGCAATACATGTGCCTTAGGATAAAATAAAAGTTAATTTTTTGAAATTTTTTTCTGAGCTACAGTGCTACTGTAAACTTGAAAACATCAAAATCTGATATACGAGGTTACTATATTTGATTTAGTCGATATACACTAAAAAAAAAAATAATAATAAAGTAATTTTTTTATTTTTACTTTTTTTTGAATTTTATCACCTTTTTTCTGAATTTATCACCTTTTTTCACATTTTTTTTTACCTTTTTTGTGCAAAAAAAATCACCTTTGCAAGACATTTTTTTGCCAAAATTTTCACCTGAAAATCCGGTCTCTACTTATAATTAATTTAATTTTCAAATTATTTTGATTTTTAATGAAAAAATTTGTATATACATTTTTATAATAATATTAATATATGTACTGTATTTTGAAACACTTTTTTTTTCAAATTTAATTTAGGAAAACAAAAGACAAGATTTTTTTTATATTTTCAAAGGTTAATGGTTAATATTAAAATTATGAGTGTGCAATGCCATATCATTTTGATTGATTATTTGATGAAAATATGCTGACTTATGAGTGAAATTTGAGAAACATTTTATTCTATTTATCTTTTAACATCGGTGCTCATGCTCATAGAATTTATAGATTTTACTTTTTTGATAATTAATCTATAAATTCAGCAAAAAAACATCACTTTTAATTTTAAAATTATAAAATAAATATATTATATAGAAAAAACAATTTATAGAAAACCAATGGAAATATAAGTTTGATTCTGGTGATATTTCATGTCCTCTCGCAATGGGTTCAGTAGATGTATGAAAAAAAAAAAAAAAAAAAAAAAAAAACTGAACTAAAATAATTTACGAAAACTCAAATAAATTTGAATATATTTGTGTTACCTCAAATTTTTCTTACCGGAACTGCGTTCCGGCAGACAAATTCTTACCGGTACGGCGTACCGGTGCGTTCCGGCTTACTTTAAGCCCTGCGTCATCCGCATACACCCTATACTAACTATAGAATGTAGCAACTTAGCAACTGCAATGCTGAATACTATTAACTGATTTTTTTTAATGCTTTGCTATTCCATTTTCTTTTATTCCTATATTCTATAGTTATTTTTATACCTATATACTAATATTATTCTATATGTCTTTTGTGTCTGAATTTTATATTACATTTTGAAATTGCTGTAGTTAATAAAATGTACTTTTACTGCATTTTGAATATAAAATAATTTGGGATTTTTTTTTTTTTTTTTTTTACACTTTTGTGAGTAAATTGTATATGTGCGTAATTCCTGAGATGGTATCTTTGTATTGTATTTTCAACAGTCTAATCGGGTAGTCTAATTATTATTAGCCAAAAAGTATATAAATATAAAGTATTTATGTATTTATAAAGTCAAACTCTTAATAAAAAAAAAAAAAAAAAAAAAAAAATTAATTATATTCCAATTTTCCAACGAGTTGTTACTTATAACATATTATAGATTTTCACCAGTATTTTTATTATTATTATGGCTCAAGAAAACACTACCATGTTTATAGTCGAGTATCCTTTTTCCCCACAGCTCAATTTTCCTGGACCCTGGACTCTTACTTCTACTTTTTTTTTTAAACAATAATAAATATAATTATTTTAATAATATAATTATACCGCTAATAAATAAAATAATACAAAAAAAAAAAAAAAAAAAAAAAGGATCCAGCGCCGCAATACAAAAATTAGTATAGAAAGTGCATTTTTTCCCCGCCCTATTAGTAATTGGCTAATGCTAGTGCGCTACGGACTACGGCAAAACAATAAAATCATATTATGCACTATGCAGAATTAAAATTTCATACTGTTAATTGATGATTTTATTAATTTTCCGTTAAAAAACAAACTAAATAAAGTATTTGTTTTATTTATAATATGAATTAACATAATTTTATAATAAATAAAAAAACAAATTAAGTGTATTTTTTTTTTTATAAAAGATTCATTTTAATAACTTAAAAATGACATTATCTAGTTTTCTTTAAAAAAATAAAGCAATTCATTGCACCTGTTACGAAACTTTGAAAACTTTCAAATAAATTCACGAACCTCTAAGAAGTTAAAAATTTTATCACCAGATGGCGGATGCTACATTTTTGGGCGTGTTTTTCTACTTTTTTTTTTATCGTAAATACTTTGCAGAAAATTTTTGCATCTTTTACAGTGCAGCTGTTTTTTGGCAGCTAATAAAATGATTAATAATACAATTAGTAGTTAAAATGATGAAGTTACGTGTGGTTCATATATGAAAATGTGTAATTTAGTATTAATTATGTATAAAATAGGTATAATATATAGTGAAAATTAGTGATAAAATGAAACCCCTAGATTATGCCTAGGTAAAGGTCAATCCTAACAGACCTTTGTATGTATAAAAAATAAAATAAAATCTAGGCCTAATTTTTGAGATAAAATAACAACGAATTTTATTTGTGATTTTTTTATTTAATATTATTGAATAATGACTTCAACACCTAAAAATGATAAATACGTTTCCGGTAAGTTAAATATCTATTTTTTAATAAAAATTTTATTGATATTTTTTTTATGATAAAACTTTCTATATGTGTATATGTATATAACAATTTTCTACTCGATTAATTATCGGTTTTCAATAGAAAAAGTTCCTGTTTTCATAGATTACATATATTTTAATAGTAAAATAGTAATATAAGTAACAATTTCACTGTGAAATAATAATATTTACAACTTATAAAATATTCAACCCTTAAAAAATACTGATTTATTTATTTACATTTTATAGAGGAAAATATGCAAAAATTTATTATTTCTGCATTTCTATTAGAATATTAAATATATTTAACAATCTATAAATAAAATATTAGATTTCTTAATTTATAGGTTGTACAAGTAAAATTTGGACAAAAAGTGAACTTTTAAAAGGGGGCGTGGCAACGCCGTGATTTTTTTCAACCCTTAATTTTTTTAATCCTTATTTACTGCAAATTAAGATTAATTTTAACAATATTTCACTTGAAAATTAAGCTTGTTACTAATATATTTATTTTTTAATTTTTTTAATTAGCATGCATTTAATATTTACGTCACTGAAATTGTAAACAAAAAACATGTTTTTTTTTTGTTTTTTTGGGTTACGCATTTACATACACGTCCAAGTGGTTATACGGGGCTTACGTGATAGCAAAAGTGTGATAACATTTAATTCTAAAGGCTTTATGGTAAAAATCTTTAAATATGTATTTTGATAATAATTATTACCTTATGTTATCAATTCTTTATTTTTTTTTATTACAGATAAAAGGAATTTTTATCTTTTTTATAACGATTTTGTTTTCGTGTACTCTGTATATAAGTATTTATATAAACATGTCTTAAAGGAATAGACCAGAGAAAAACATAATCATTTATATCATAAAACACTTGATGGGATTTACATAAACAACATTAGTTTGTCTTAAAACCCAACAGTAGCCCCGTAGAGTGATCAGAAAATTCGATTTATGCAACCTGCACAACATTTTTATACTAATTTTTGCATGTTTCTGACGTCATAAACATGAATTTTAAGCAAATTGCTTACTTTACAGTAATTTCATGTTCTCTTGTGTGGCTGCATTAACATTCTGGTAAAATTTGTCATCAGTTTTGAAGATCTTATTTTGTGTTTATTCATTAAAAAGCACATATTGTTTTATGTGGTCTATGGCTTTAAAGTTTGTTTATACGCGTAATATGAAATTTCTTTAAAATTTTAGCTATTAACATACCTTACTGGATTAAAGTTGCTACCTTACCTATTTTGGTAGTGGACACCAATTATGGTGAAATCGTAAATTTTACAGCTAATCTTATTTTAGCTGATTAAACTTCTTTGGAATGCTAATTTAGAAAACTATAAATTTTATTTTATTTTTCTGTGTATTTGTTTGAAAATTACTAGTGCAACATTGAGATAACAAAAAATGCTGCATTTTCTGAAAGAGCAAGATTTCTATTGATTTATTTAATGGCAGTATTTATGATTTAATAATAGTTCTGGATGGTAATCTTTATTGAGACAAAAAAGAGGCCATAAAAATTAACAGTCAATACTAATAATACAAATACATGGTGTTATAAAAGCCAATGAATATGTGCGCAAATTGTTCATTATCACATAAAAAAAATTAATAAAAAGAGAGAGAGAGAGTGAGAGTACATTTTGTAGCTCTATCAGAATAAATATGCAATTAGATTTTTTTTAATGCTGGGACCTAATTAGCACCACAACCACTTTATTTACTACTTACTGTATTTATTAAAATAAAATATTAATTTAATAATTAATAATTAAAGGAACTAAATTTTTTTCTATCAAAATGTTATTTATTTTAATTGTAATTAATTTTAACTTCTAAAAATCAAATTTGAATCACAATAACAACAGATTTTGATTTCTTAATATACGATTCTGGTTTTCAGTATAGTTTCTGCAAACATGAGAAAAAATGGAAACATTTAGGAATTTAAAAAATTGAATTATGCACCATTAAAAAAAATCGAATTACGTATAATATGTAATAATAATGAAAAAACAAAAATCACGATTAAAATTATGCACGGTAAAAACAACAAACAAAAAAAAAAAAAAAAAACTGTACAGTATTTCATTTGAGACCTAGGTACAGTATATAATGGTTTTCTCAAATTAAAATTTGAAATGACTATAACCAAATTTGATGAGAATAGGCACCCAAATCTGCTGTAGGGGTGTTCCGTAAGCTCTCGTTTCACTTCTCGGTACCGAATTCATTGTTGGACCTTATGAATCTTGATTCCAAGTAAAGCGAGAGCTTAGGACCCACCCCCCCTGGAGATATTAAATCTATATTGAAACATAACATTGGCTTATTTTTTTGGTATCTGTATAACCTCTTCACGTAAATAATATCAATAAGGATTGACGATCATAGTAGTACAGCACTACAGCACGATTATTTTCATAGTAAATAAAAGTTTTCCTTATAAAATTCACCATTGATAAAAGTCCATTTATACTATTGGATAATATTTTTGCGGTGATAGAGATAGATCAGAGAGAGAGAGAGAGAGTTTAATTTTAGCATATTATTTAACCTTGCACGTTAAAATTTACCTGGAGTTGTGACGAGAGAAATAAGATAAAAATAGAAAAAAATATTGTAGGCAAAATATTTAGTCTGTTTCTTATATTTTATCTACAATAAATAGCGCTTCTCTTTAGGGGGTATAGCTAAAATAATACTAGCTATGTTTATCATATAAATTACAAACGAAATTAAATTTAGAATATTTTTAATTTTGGTGAAGTAAAGTTGAAATTTTGTTAACTTTGACGCACGAGGAAAAATTTTGTAATATGATTGGAAGAGAGAGAGAGAGAGAGAGAGAGAGAGAGAGAGAGAGAGAGAGAGAGAGAGAGAGAGAGAGAGAATGATATACAATACAGCATATCAATTTACAAACTTTTAGATGGGTACTTGAATACATTATTGAAATATACACTATAGCTCGTCGCAGATAAAATTTTGATAAATTGTGTGAAGGTGCATAATGCATAACGATTACAATATCGGTAAAAGTTGTAAAAGTAATTTTTAATTATTTATTTACAGTATTTATTTTGTCCAGTGATTCCATACTATGTATTTATAATGTTCGGTGATCCGATGCTTAAATTAGAACATACTTGGTATAAATACAGTAATAATACGTAATACACGTATATATAATTTTTAACAATAAAACTCGCTCATTGCAATACATGATAAGAGAGATTACCGCTGAAACGAGCTTGCAAATCTGAGGCGGTGCGGAGAAAACCTTGTCTCTCTTTTAATTTGCAATCAAAAAATATTATTGGATATAATAATAATTAACGGCTTTTATTGGGCGAAATCAGGCATACAACCTCTCAATTTAACCCAACTGTTTTACAGTACACTACAGTCACAATATAATAATTAATATTGTTAAACATATAATTTTATAAATTATTTTAATAATTATGTTAACAAAATTTCGCTAAAGTTAGTTCATTTTTATAAACAAAATATTTTAATTTGAAAATTTTCTTTGCAAAATTGATATTGATTGAAATTTGATAATAAATACCTAATTACATTTTGAGAATTTGTTATTGAGAATAATCATGTAAGAAAACTACTGCATCGAGTCAAGAAAAATTACAAAAGTAATACTAGACATCCCTTGTAAGAGTTTTAGCTATTACCGTATTTATTATACCTATATAAATCGATAACGTGGTTGTCTTCATGTAAAAGTCAACGCCATATGTGAACACTAAATAACATGGGCTGGTGAGGAGAAGGAAAATTGCACGTTTTATCAGTTTAAATATCTATATTGAATTACGTTTTCAAGTATTCGAGAAAAATAATAATAAGAAAAAAATTGAATAATTCTTTAAAAAAAAAATTTCTTTCTAAATCAAACGCTACGTTTGTCCTATGTTGTGAAATGTTATACATTGATCCAGTATGGCATCAAAGCACATTCAGTATGACGTCATGCGCATACACCCTATATAAAGTATTCTAATTTTATAGAGTTTTTCCTCACCATAGTAACAATGATTGCACAATTGGACATACTTATGCATTGGTAAATTTTCACTTACCATGTTGTGTATTACTTATATGCAAATTGTCTCTGCAAGAAAGACGGAGATAGATTGAAAAGAGAGAGAGAGAGAGAGAGAGAGAGAGAATGAGTGAAGAGGGAGAAGAGAGAGAGAGAGAGACGAGAGTCAGGTCAGTGAAAAAGATGAACACATGCCAAAGATTGCGTCTTTCTCTCTCTCTCTCTCTCTCTCTCTCTCTCTCTCTCTCTCTCTCTCTCTCTCTCTCTCTCTCTCTCTCTCTCTCTCTCTCTCTCTCTCTCTCTCTCTCTCTTTCTCTAGACACTTGAAAATAGTTCAGAAATAAACCTCTAACTGACCGACCAAAGCAACCGACTCTCAAAATTCAGTTTCGAGAAAAACTTTATCCACTGTGAATGTTACTTTTTTGTTATGCCTCATAGTGAACAATTTAAATAAAGAGTGTTCGTTAAATAAGTGGCTTATTTTTATGATTTCAATTTGTGGACTTCATAATCCTGTTACTAAAAAGTCCTTACATATATATTTTCATAGTGTAAATCGTTAATCAGCCATTATATGAATCTTAATACGGTAGCTTGAATACCCTAATAATAAATAATTAATTTTCCAATCAGTCAATTCAAAAATCATAAAAATTAAAGTTTTATATTTAGTTATTTATTTTTGCTTGAAAATGTTTACTTTTTAACGTACAGTATTACAATATTTTTGATTGCATTTTTAATTCTCAAATTATTTTTGAAATAATTCTTATTTCTTCTTTGCACTACTTTTAAAATATTTATTAATGAATATACTATAGATAAACGATGCATAAAATTCAATCTAGTTAACGAACTATTGTTTAAGATATTTTTTTTCTAAATAATATATTTGTTATTTATATATGAAAGTGTATCAAAACTTAATGACAAATTTGAACAAAAAGATAATTATTTCTCTAGTGAAACACAATTATAGCAATAATATTTTATAGGTTAATATTAGTTTTGATGTCTGGAGCTTACAATGATTTTTTGTATAGATTTCAGTATTGTGTGATATTTAAAAAAAGACACAATTTTGTGCACTTTTAGTTCTTTCAAGTTTTTGTGAAAATACGCGTTATATTTTATAAAATTAAAAAATAATCGTGAAATCGTCATTATAATAAGACAAAACTTTGATATTTATTAACTAAATTGAATTTTTAATAAAACCAATAGCAAGAATAAATAAATAAATAAATAAATAAATAAATAAGTAAATAAATAAATAAATAAATAAATAAATAAATAAATAAATAAATAAATAAATAAATAAATAAATAAATAAATAAATAAATAAATAAATAAATAAATAAATAAATAAATAAAAAACTAAATAATTCAAAAATTTGCCATTTTTACACGTTTTTCAAATGAAAAGCATTCGAAAAAAATTAATATAGTTTTTACTCATATAAAAAAACACCTATTTTTTATCACAGCTAACTCACGGGGCAAAAATCGTAATTTGTACTGCAATAAATAATTACCATATTGTAGAGCTCAACAACATAAGTAATTATGCTGAACATCTGAATTATTATGCTATGTAGTATGATCACTATATACAATATAGCATAAATTTTGTTGTTATGCATAAATGTTGCTACATTGAGCTAGCATAATTATTATATGCGGTTATTTTTGACCGTGCCAATAAGTTTGATGCCAAATATAAGCTTTCTACAACATTAAATACCCGTCAACTGGGGTGACTTTGAACACCCAATCTCTGTCTTGGGGCCTCATTTTAGAAAATTGAAGAATGTTATACTATTGTTCAAATTTGTTTTTGATCTTAATGACATGTTTCACAATTTTGAAATGAGTGCCCAAAGTAGAGATAATGGGTGTTCGAAGTAACCCTGGGCGTTCAAAGTTACCCCGGTTGACTGTATACAAAAAAGGCAATTTTTTAATTGCTTGTAGTCGTAACGACTGTAGCTGTATAAAAAAAGGGGTTTGTAACGCGTATCCAATAATGAGACCCAAAAATTGATCATAATCTAGAGGTGTGTATTTAATGCGTAATTAAAATAATTATTATTACAGTGATTACAAGTGAACTGTTCGTGTGAATAAAAAGTATAGATCAGTGAAAAAAGTGCATTTAAAATTTAAAAATGCATCGTAGTAAGATTACTACCAAAAACAGAAACTGCAATTATATATTATTAATAGTAATATCATTGTGTTATTATTCCTTCAGTTTTACTAAATTATATGAAAATAATAATACAGATGAAACTTTGACAGAAGTCTGAAACAAAAACAAAATTAAAAGTGAAATTTTGTGGTAGAAGAGTAAGTGTGTGGTCATTTTATTTTTAGTGGTGGTTTGTGCAGATTTTTTTTTTATTATTATTATTATTTATTTTTTAAAATATTTTGTGTGGCTATATTGTAATCAGCAATTTTACTATAATTTACATAAATTCATAGTTTCTAATTTTATTTTCAAATCCATATGGATAAGTTTTAATTAACCTATATAACAAAATTTAATAATGACTACTATTTTTTACGTGAATTTCTCATAAAGTTTCACCGACGCACAAAAATAAATACGTAATAATTATGCAAGGTCAGTTCAGAATCAGTTTAGAAACAAACAAGCATAACAACATAATATATGCTATATTGTATAGTGATTATCCAATACAACATAGCATAATAGTTAAGCTGTTCAGCATAATAATTACTTATATTATTCCTAAATTTGTGCTCTAGAATATAGTAATGCTGCATAAATTACGTAATTTATTTTTTCCTTGAGTGCAGGGTGAAAAAAAAAAAGAGTTTACTAAAGAAATCAATTTTAAAATTATTTTTCAGACTGTAATTATAATTTTTTATGATACAGTACTTAATTGATTTAATTTTTAAAGAGTGGAGTCATGACATTTATGTAGTATATTTATGCCTCTTGCCACTTTGCTTTGATTAAAAAAAAAAAAAAAAAAAAACTTAAAAACGTGTTAGGTGATTTTGGGAAAAAAGTACCAAAAAACCCAAGACAGAAAAAAAAAAAAAAAAAAAAAAACGTTTGTCATATTATGCAATAAGTCAAGTGGTTACTCGTCGAATACTGTAATTTGCAATACATAAAATACTAACTTGGAACACTATATAGTTTCACCTCGATACAATATTATTGATACTATAGTATAAAAAATACTTATAGGTGAAATAGGTGAAAGGTGAAATGTCACCTAATCTAGGGCGAGTCATAACTTTATTCTAGCATGTTTCACCTGCTTTAGTTAATAGTTCTTATTGTATATAGTATATCAATACCGAGGCTAAGGTTTTTCAATGGAGCTTATCGGTTTAGCGCGCGGGGAGACGCTGAGAAAGCTAAGGGTCCCCTATATGCTTATGGGGAAAAATACTAAGAAAACTACTTCACCGATTTCGGAGAAATTTCAATAAGAAATACTAGACATACTTTTACGTGTTTTAAGCCATAGAAATTTTTTTATAATTTTTTTTATCCGATAACCTCCATTTACAGGAGTTATGTATAGCTGTCATTAGAAGTAATATTTTCAGTATGCTTTTTACAAGTTAAAAATGAGTTTTTGAAACAAGAAAAGTAATTGCATAAATTTTAAAAACACCGTACGAAAAGGACAAAAATGACGTTTATCCTATACGTATATGGGAGTTTTCAACATGACTTTGCGCACAATATGATGACCATATTATAAACAATGATTTCATGCCATATGTTTTAACTTTCCATTAAACTCGTATTCTATTACGTAACACATATTTTTCTAGCCTCTACAGTATCAATATTATTACTATATGAAAAATATTTAATCGATTTGTTTTATAAAAATAATTCATTTGTATATCATGATAATCGGATACATTTGCTCATATTATAATATTATACTTATTTTCAACCACATATTTAATCCATATGTTTTAATTGCATCATGGTATATGACAGTTTATACATACTTGCATGCATTGTGTATGTGTGTGTGTGTTGTAAGGAGAGAGAGAGAGAGAGAGAGAGAGAGAGAGAGAGAGAGAGAGAGAGAGAGAGAATCAGAAATAAATCGTACCGTCGTTTCATTTTGCTATATATAACTTTGTAAATGTGTAATTCCCAACCTATTTGTATTTCAATATACATAAACTTTTTGTTTCCTTTTCTTTTAGTACACATATGATCGCGATAATATATTTTACCATTTAAATGTAACGCGTGTTTTTCCCAAAAGAAACTCTAAAGTAAACTAAAGTTAACTCTGTTCTCTTGCACCAAAAAATGCGTATTTTATTTGAATAACCAAAGTTGATTGTCATTTAAGTAGCAGAAAACAGTGTTTACGAACAACATCATTGCAAATTTAGTGCGCCTTTTTTAATGTTAAAATATTCCTCGTGTACATTGGATCCACTATACATACATAATATAATTATTCTAACTGGTATATAGTGCAGCTCTGGCCAAAAGTTTAAGAACGGGGCAGCGGCGACCGCAGCGTTTTCCCATAAAGATAACATAGTGTGGTTGCAGGTTGCCTATACAAATCGTTCTTAATCTTTTGGCCAGAGCTGTACATAATTAATTTTATTGTTATACTTATTTGTCTATACACAATTTATTTCAGTTTTTCATTTGATAAACCTGAAATACAGTCTATATTACAGTTCTATAGGTCTGTAAGTTTTTTATACAGTTATCAAAACGTAATTTTAAAAGTTTTTAAGAGCATAATGTCCAATGTTTATTTGACAAATTGGTTCTCCCTTAGCTAATAATTGTGTCTCTATTTTTTTTTCTATACTATATTACCTGCAAGCTAAATTTCATAAAAAATTGATGCATGGGCTTAACTTTTGACTTTTGCGTTTTGTATAATTGGGATCAGAGTAAATTCAATGCCCCCCCCCCCCCAAAAAAAATTACGAGTAATAATTTATTATAGTCATTACGCGATGGGTATTTATAGACTGCTGTTAATGCATCGATTAAAAGAAATTGTAAAAATTTAATTGCATGCGCATACGAGCAGTATTTGCATTTTGTACACTAAAATTTAATTGCACTATATTTTTATATATGTAAATATAATGTTTTTTAATGGAAATTACATGCAATCATTATTGCACATTAAAAATATTGCTTCTTTATGAAGGAGATTATGAAATAAATTATTATTACGGAATGGCAATACATACACATTTATGTGAAACACAAAATACATATCGTATAACACTTGTAAAAAAACAAATTAAAAAAAAAAAGAAAATAATAATAATAATAGACATAGTATGTATGCATTTCTAATAAAGGAAAAATATATGAAGAAAACGTTATTTCATAGAAAACTTAGCACTGATGCGTGTAAAATTTGATTTGGAATAAAACTGTCTTTCACGGAACACCCTTTTCAACTCGAAATTAAAGGGAACCTACACGAATTTAGACGCAATCGCGCTATAATTCTCTGCTATTCTTTAGCATTGTAAAATCAACCTCTTATTATTATTATTTAATTATTAATTATTATTATTAATAAATTATAAAAATAAAAAAGGATTCTTTTCACTGATTAGAAAATTTTAAAACAGGAATTTTAAATACGTATTTTAAACCAATTACAAAAAAAAAAAAAATTAAAAAAATAAATAAATATATATTATAAAAGAGGGCATTGTCTTGAATCGATTGATAAGGAAATGTCTAATTTTTGAGCTCATTAAGTTATTACTATAAATGTTTAAAAATCGACAAATGAAAATGGTCCGCAAATTATGCATAAGAAACATTTACCGACCGTGAATTCATTTTGTGAATTTCAAAAAATAATTAAAAATACTTAATAAACTCAAAAATTAGCAATTGCAAATCTATCAATTCATGATAGTGTCTTCTTTTAGAATATTGAATAAGATTACTCCCTCATTTTTTTGTCTATCTATTTAATAAAACAATATAATTTTTTTTTCAACGGCGTCAAAATACGTCAAATCGGTACAATTTGTTAACTTTGACGCAAATACGCAAAAAAATAATGCAAATACAATTTCTATTTATGTTTTTTTTTTTTTTTTTTTTTTTTTTTTTTTTTTTTTTTTTTTGAGCTAGGCAGAGTGTGGCACGTACCACATCGCACTTGCTGTTGGAAGGACAAGGTGCTAAACAATAGACCACGGAGGCGTTAAACTCCTATAAGCTACCATTGTTGCCTTATTTGGTGACCATATAGGTCACGTGTGTGGGTCTTTTTATTTTTTCATTGTTGTTCAAAAGCTTCATCATATTTACGTGTATTTAATAGACAGTAATATTTTATATAAGCAAGTCGTATATAAGTTTTACAGTATAATACGTTTTCATTGATGATTTGTAGCCACAATTCTGCGTTTGTAATTTAAATTTGTACGAGGAAAGTAAAAAATTATGTTCTTTCGTTTTCCATGAATTGTAGTCAGATTATTTGTAATTAAATTTGTAATTTCTCTAATTATTTGTTATTTCTTAAAAGTAATTATTATTATACGGTTTATTATGTGAACTATTCTTAAAACAATGCAGTGGGCACTTGATATTGTTATCTATTGGAAATGCAATGAATGAATGAATGAATGAATGAATGAATGAATGAATGAATGAATGAATGAATGAATGAATGAATGAATGAATGAATGAATGAATGAATGAATGAATGAATGAATGAATGAATGAATGAATGAATGAATGAATGCATGAATCAATGAATGAATCAATGAATGAATCAATGAATGAATCAATGAATGAATCAATGAATGAATCAATGAATGAAAAATTATCTTTAATAGGATATAATACTGTTAAATGAAAAACAGCATAATATGGTTTGGCGAGAGGCATAAATATATACAAGTATTTAAAGCAAAGATAAATTACTTAATTTATGCTGCTTAATGGCATATAGCATAAATATTGGTATATTTTAAAACTGCGTGAATAAATATCTTTATTATTATAAATATATTTTAATATGTTACTGTATATGCAGTGAATGGACATATTATTGTATAAATTATTCTGAAATGAATAACTATTATTGAAATTGAGATAACAGGATTTGATTACTATGCACTTAATTTTGTCCTTGCGTAATGTTATTATTATTTGAAAATTTAAAACAATTTATTGCAAAATTGGTCTGAAAAACTTATATAAAATTGATTTTCTTGAAGAATAAATAAGAAAATACTTTCGTACACTCTCCATGAAATACTGTGCTCGATTTTTTTTTTTTTTTTTTAATTCGATATTGTATAAAATTTAAATAATATTACATATATTTTCTTATACCCTTCTTCGTATACGACGCGAATATATAATTTTGCTTATTTAGTTGTTTCAAAAGTATGAAAAACTTTTACTTGAGATTATATTGTACTGTATAAATCTATTGAATTTTTTTAACGTTTAAGGGAGTAGGCCATTAGACTCAAACATTTCTTGTCAAAAAAATCTGAAATTTTGCCCAATGATACTTCAGCTTGCGACAATTTCAAATTTATAAAAATTTTGGAGGGTCACGATGCAAATTAATTTTATATGATTTTTTGAAATTTTAAGCCCATAAAGCCCAATGTTATTTAATTTTTTTTTCTTTTTTTCGGGACCGTCAAACAGCATGAAATTTTTATCACGGCTAGGTGTAACCCTTAGCTACACAATGACACCAAATTTAGACCCCAAACACTTCTAGTTTTTGAGATACTATAAGGTCGGTACCTTACTCCCTTAAGAAATGGATTTTATTTTTTATTTATTTAATTTTTTTTTTGCCATCTAACTGTTAGTTTTTTCAATTTTTCTTTTTTAATTATTTATCTTTAGTATGAAATACATTATAGTTAAATTTGTCATATTTGAGATAAACTTTATAACTGAATAATAAACTGAATAATGCTTTTTTATTTTTTTTAAGTGTAACTGTGTAACTCACACAGTGCAGTATTTTTACTACGACATAATTTTAATGTTATGTAATATAAAAGCGTTTAAATGCGCATGTGCAGTTAAAACCTATAATGTTTATAAAACATAAAAATTATGTCAAAATAAAATTATATTTCATTGCAAACAAACCATAGTAAATCACTGTATAATTCCTAATTTCAGACTTAAATATTCAAATCAAACAAGTCTACAAAACTTAATAAATTACTGTTAACGACCATATAAAACAGAAATGATAAATATAGCCACACAAAATAAGAGAGAGAAAAAAATTAAGTGATGCCAAGATAAAATTTTTATTTTAATTAAGATGCCACAATTTGACGAGACTTTTTTAGACATTCCTAATTCCACGTGTCGTATATACCACGTGTCACAAGAATCTCGACACGTGTCACCAGAACAAAGCACGTGTCTACTGAACTACTCACAACAACATGAGGGTAAGAAATCAGTATTGTATAGGTTGATTATTATTTTAAAAAAATGCAAAAGTGCGGAAGACCAGTTTTTTTTTATTGCATTATTCTCAGTCTTGGGTTCGATTATCGTAAATACAATAACGATACTATAACAATATTTGATTATCGAAACGTTATAGATTAACAGTTTTATAGAAGGTCAAAAATACACAGGCCAACATAGGAAAAACTTCATTTTTATTTTTTTAATAGCAAATTAAGCTTTAAACCTCAACCTTATTTCTAATATTCTTTATTATTAATTATTATGGTTCTTATATATAAGCTACAAGAATATGATACAAATATTTACAGTCGAAATAAACTTTTTATTTTGCGACAAATGAGTGAAAAAAATGATATTTCCTCTACTGAACAATGTATTAGGCACCACAAATATGGCGACAAAGCGCAAGGATATGCAATCAGTCTATAGTTTTTGTAAGTGAACCATAATGCAAAGGTAAATTTTTAATAACGCAGAGATAGAAACACTTTTACGTATTTTAAGCTATATTTTGTATTTTCATCACCGCACATAAAAATGATACATATAAATTTTATATGATGTGCACTGGTTCGTCGTACGTGTATATAAGGAGGGAAAATTAAAAATTCCATTTTCTTTGCTTTTGTCTTTTTGATTTATATAGAATTTCATAACATAATACATGAATGAAAATTTTGTATGAATATATAGGTAGGGGAGATGCATATTATGTATAAGTAAGTGCACTGCATAGTGCTTTGTTTTATAGTGAAGTTTTTCAGAGGTAACAAGGAGCCAAGTTTTACTTCATTTACTTGCGAGAGTTTCTTATTTAATGTAGTATGGTTTTATAAGTTATTGTATGTTATACTAATGGTTCTGGAAAATGAGTAATGCCTTTACCGGTAAATACGGATAAAGTTGGAAAATTGAAATTAAAATACAAAGCTTTTATAAACTTTTTTTTTTTTTTTTTTTTTTTTTTTTTTGCATGTGTTCTTTAGCAAAATAAAGAAAAGAAAATTGATTTTTCTCTCTGCAGCTATTATCATTATTTACTTTACTTTTTATTTTGTAAAAATAATTTGTTTATTTTTTAGTGTTTGAACCAGGGACCGAAACCGCTTTCAATTTTTGATATATTTCTTCTTTTTTTTCTTCTTCTTCTTCTTCTTCTTTTTTTTATTTTTTAATTAAGAACCGTGATTCCTGAACAGGCGGTTCTTTTAAAAACTGAGTTTTGAGAAGTGGTTCCAGTCACTGGTTTGAAAATTCCCTATTAAAATTAAATAACTAAATTCAATCAGCTTCTTTGAGCTGTGTGATTTTATAAATGTTCGATATTTCTTAAATAATCGTTTATTTAACCATAAACTACCGTTTATATAATGTTCGATATTTGTGGGTGATAATTATGCAAACTAAAATTCTCCTGGCATGCATTAGAAAATAGTTTCTTCATTCTCTCTCTCTCTCTCTCTCTCTCTCTCTCTCTCTCTCTCTCTCTCTCTCTCTCTCTCTCTCTCTCTCTCTCTCTCTCTCTCTCTCTCTCTCTCTCTCTCTCTCTCGGGAATAAAAGTCTCTATACCATACCTAAATACAATATAACCATCCCAGACATTCAAATATTTAAATTACATAAACGTATAGAGAAGAAAAGAAAAAAAAATCAAAACAAAAATAGACTAAAAATAATAAACATATTAATAAAATAAATAAATACTTCACAAAACAAAAGACATTATTTTCTTTTGAAGTCTTAAAATTCCTCTAGTATATTTCTAGTGTTGATGCGAGTCAGATATTATGACTCGACTGCGGTGGTGAGAGGTGTTTAGTGATTGTTGTGGTCTACTGTATAATAATATAGACGACGCCGTCGTAGTCTTGACAAATAATATGCTAACTTATTCATTCCTTTTGATTAAAGATAATTTAATGACAATTAACTAATAAAAAAAAGTGAAAGTGAAAGCACCTTATTTTTAGCATATTGATACTTTAGACCACAAAGAAGTGAAATATAAAAAAGTTATGAGATTACCCGTAAAAATATTGAGTTATAGTATTTTGAAGTTTATACCCCATAAGACGTAATGTTAAATTTCGATAATTTTTTCTGCTTATTTTCAACGGTGAACAACTCTGAAATTTTTATCAGAGATAATTGACTTAATAAGCTTTCAATTAATATTAATTTTATGTTAATTGATGGTAAAATGCTATGATATTGAACCAATGACTCTTACTCCTTAAGTTAGTCATTTCTCTATCAAGCTGATTAATTTGTCTGAACTGAAGTGACAAACGTAGCTCATTTTATATTTAGTTATAGTGGTGTGATTCGCAGCATCAACATGGTATTAACTGCGGTTCTACGTGATTCGCGCTTTGGTATGAGAGATTTTCTTTGTTTTTTAAGTTTTAATCATTCATATTTTGTGTTTGAACTAATTGTTCATATTCATTAAAATGTATATTTAAAAGAACGACAGGTTTATTTATATCAAAGCTTGTGGTGAAAGTATGTATAAATGAAATTATGCAATTTATACTGCATTTATCATATGAAGTCAATTACAGTATAGTCAAGCTATTTTCAAGCTTTTGTTTTCCATTTTTTTTTAAGGGAGTAGGGGACTGAAGTCGGCCATTAGACTCAAACTTTTCGCGTCAAAAAAATCTGAAATTTTGCACAATGATACTTCAGCTTGAGACAATTCAAATATATAAAAAATTTGGGGGTCACCGTGCAAATTAATTTTATATAATTTTTTGAAATTTTAAGCCCATAAGGCTCAATATTATATTTCAATAATTTATTCCTTTTTCTCGGGACGGTCAAACATCTTGAAATTTTTATCACGGTTAGGTGTGACCCTTAGCTACACAATGACATATAATTTAGACCCAAAACACGTTCTAGTTTTTGAGATATAAGGTCGGTACCCTACTCCCTTAATCAGTATTTATTACAAATATTTATCATTTTTATTAATAATTCATAACTATAATTGCACTTAATTAATTTTGTAATTGATTTGTGGAATTAAATAAATAAGTTTATATACTGTATACACGATAGTGATAATATATTTTACCATTCAAAAACTGGTGCTAAATTTCCAATGTTATTCTTATGAGAAAAACTATATTATCACTTTATATATATATATATATATATATATATATATATATATATATATATATATATATATATATATATATATATATATAATATACTTTGCTGTATACATAATTATTATTTCTAGCTATAAGTTACCTTGGTACGTTCGTTGGGGAGCTGAATTCAGGCTATCATAATAACTCTGTATATTGTAAATTAATTTTGTATATAAACCACTGGAAGTACGGTGGAAAAATAATTTTAATGAAATATTGTGAAGTATACATCAGTATATAATATATATATTTTTTTGTATATAAACTGTATATAATAAAAATCATATTATATGTTAAAATATGTAGGTGCATATGTTTTATTATAATTATGATTTATATTATTGTAGAATTTGAATTCCATTAACTTATGGCGCAAATATTTGAATGGTAAAAATTTCTATAGCTTCGTCAAGCGTATACTTTTTTTTTTCATTTTCATTCTTTTTCTTTTCTAAATGAACATACAGTACCAGGGGCGTATTCAGGGGGGGGTTTTTGGGATCTAGACACCCCCCGTCAGGTCTAAAAAAGCATGGGAAAAAGGGGTGGTTCCCCTCTTTTGCCTATATGCTTATTATAATATAGGCTGGACCCCTCTCGTTACAAAATCCTACATACGCCTCTGTACAGTACCATACGTATGAAGTACAAGTCACATTTCTTTTCATTTAGTTTTGTGGTATTGATCAAAGTAATAAAAAACACTTTTTTTCTTCTTTGTTTCCTTTTTTTTATTTCTTCTCTTGTCACATTAGCTGTGGCTAATAATAAAACTTTGATGTCATCAATTTGTTCGTATTTATTGACAAAGTTCGTTATTATATTGTATAAAGTTTGATCATCTAATGGAAAAAATAGCCACGTGTTTGGAAAAAACTCATTCCATAGCAATTTTTCCATGATAACATTTTTTAATTATATCATTGTGCTATTATTAATACTATATAAAAGAATTATTTATATACTACAACGAGTGATGCAGAAAATATAGCAAACCATAATCAACATCCCGTACAATAAATGAAAATAAATATTTATTTTGTTTCGATAACTTTGTATTTCCCCACTTTATAAATATTATGTTTATTTTTTTATGAACGCTATACATTATTATTATTATTATTTGTTATTATATACTCAAACATTTATCGTCAAAAAAATCTGAAATTTTGCACAATGATACTTCAGCTTGAGGCAATTTCAAATATATAAAAATTTTGGGGGGTCACCGTGTAAATTAAATTTATATAATTTTTTTGAAATTTTAAGCTTATAAAGCCAAATGTTAATTTCAATAATTTTCTTCTTTTTATTTCGGGACGGTCAAACATCTTGAAATATTTATCACGGCCAGGTGTGACCCTTAGCTACACAATGACACCAAATTTAAACCCAAAACACGGCCTAGTTTTTGAGATATAAGGTCGGTACCCTACTCCCTTAAATTAGAAGTCCATGCCTTTTTCTAGCGCGCCTCTAATTGGTACTATACATCACCACCGGTAAGAACCATTGGGTTTCAAGTATGCGAGAAAAATAACAAGAGCAACAAAATTGCTAGATTTCTCAAAGAAGATATAGTCAAAAACGACGTTTGTCCTATACTGAGCATGGATGTTATCCAATGCTTCAGTATGGCTTCAAAGCGCATTTCCGCGCTTTTACATGCACACGCTGATGTTTTTATTTATAGTATTAAAACCTATCTCCTATTTAGTAATGCTCATAATACCTTAAAATTTATAAACTTAAAGATAAGAAGTATAATAATATGATATAACAAAGTTTTATTGCATCTCTCTTATCACATTTTTGCGATGTATTTCACTCACACACCATGAAACTTAAAGTTTCCATACAACACAGGATAACGTCCCCAGCTCGTATCAGGTAAGCCTAGAAATTTACTAGGTAATTAGAATTTAGAATGATATTGAAGGTAATTTCTTGTAAATTTTATAATTATCACAAAATAATAGAAGCTGAAATAAAAGGGAGTGTTTCCGGTGAGAGAGTAACAAAAAGATAGCTCGGTGGATGTGCATATTTTGTTTGTTTTATTTCGTAGGTGTGTTTGAACTGTAGAGCGTTGTAACGGTGTGTATGTGTAATTAGGATTATAAATTTAAAAGTTAATTCACACAATGAAATTAAACTAATGATGTATAAATATTATATCTTTACAGTATATGTAGAGGAAACATCGACTATGCAATGATTGATGATTAAAGATTTTAAAGTTTATTGTGTGCGCATGACGTCATTCTGAGTGATTTTCGATGCTCTTCTTGAGCAATGAATAACATTGCTCAGCATAGAACAAACGTATAGTTTTTGTCTATTTTCTTTGGAAAATTAGCTATTTTTTAGTCATTGTTATTTTTCTTGCATACTGGAGGTCCTAATTCAACCTGCTAACAGCATTAATGCTCTCAAATAAATTGCGAAGTATTTTTAAACTGGCAAAATGTACTATTTTCCTATACCGGCCAATGTTATTTAGTACTCACTTATGATGTTGACTTTAACATGAATGAAAACACCTTTTAAGAAAATTTGGGGAATGGGAGATAGTATGAGATTACATTGAAAAGGGATGCCTTGCTAGTAAAAATTATCCAATATTTTCTCTACCACGGTGTCCCTGTCAGTTTAATAACTATCTCCCATTCCCCAATTTTTCTTATTGTGTTTTTCGAATCTTTAAATTATCCAATATTAACAATAATATTTTATGAATTATATTTCTCAGCAGTAAATTCATAACAATTAATTTGACTATGTAGTCTTTATATTACCCTGCCCAGGAAAATACTTACTTTATTTAAAAATTTATTTGTAAATATAATTAGTTAAAACAATTTTTGTATTAAAATATTTTATTTTAGTACATTTAATAACGTGGATAATATTTTTCAAATTATTTTTAATGTATTATTTAATAATATTATTTTATTTTTTATAAATATTAAATTAATAATATTTTTATTTAAATAATTTGTTAACCAGAAAATTTAATGTATATTGCAATTGATATACTTTTTTCGTATAGGGTCTATGCATTCATGTTAAAGTCGACGCCATGTTGGATAACTCAATAACATGGGTGGCATAGGAAAATAAATCATTTTGCCAGTTTAAAACCACTATGCAATATTTTTGAGAGCATTGATGGTGTAAATATGTTGAATTAGTATCTCAAGTATGTGAGAAAAATAACAATAACAAAAAAATGAACCGATTTCCCAAAGAAAATTGGCTTAAATGAAGTTTGTCCTATGCTGAGCAATGTTATTCACTACTCCAGTATGGCCTCCAAGCGCAATAAATATGACGTCATCCGCATACACCCTATAGATACTTTCATTCCTCGATACTATGAAAGAGTGCTTGGATGAATAAAGTGATATAAAGTGTAATAAAATGATTTATGTTTTTTAAATACGTATGTAAGAAAGCGATGGTTTCATTATGTAGGGTGTATGCGGATGACGTCATATTTATTACGCTTGTAGGCCATACTGGAGTAGTGAATAACATTGCTCAGCATAGGACAAACTTCATTTAAGGCAATTTTCTTTAGGAAATCAGTTAATATTTTTGTTTTTGTTATTTTTCTCACATACTTGAGATACTAATTCAACATATTAACAGCATCAATGCTCTTAAAAATATTGCATAGTGTTTTTAAACTGGCAAAATGAGATTTTCCTATGTCACCCATTTTATTGAGTTATCCAACTTGGAGTCGACTTTAACATGAATGAATAGACCCTATATAATGTTATGTATATTTCAATCTGGGGGGAGAGGAGGGAGTACTAACTGCAAACAACTGGCAAAATTTATAATTTTTTTGTTTATATTTTTGTTTTCTAGACATAAGCAAAAGAAATTCTATGTAATATACTTATTTATAAGAAAAATCTAAATCACAGCGTCCATGTCTCAAAAATATATACAATACAGGGCGGTTGCATTCATGTTAAAGTCAACGCCATAAGTGAGTACTAAATAGCATAGGCTGATAAGGAAAAATGACACATTTTGCCATTTTTGAAATATTTAGCAATTTTAATTAGGTTTTCAAGTATATGCGAGGAAAAAAAAAATGACAAAAAAACAACTTATTTTCCATCAAAGAAAATAGCGAAAACCCACGTTTGTCCTATGCTAAGCAATGTTATTCGTTGCTCAATTATGGTATTGAAGTGCATTTATTATGACGTCATGCGCACACACCCTATAATGTGTATAGGGTATACTGGGAGTCGGAAATCTTTAAGGCAATTATATTAGCTTTATTTCTTTACTGGTGTAAAGTAACTTTGCTGCATTACATAGTTAAAGGCATAGAACACCATGAACAAAAACCATGTCTAATATTCTAACATCCCTAAATATCAACCTTGATTTGGCTGGAGTCATTGATTTCTAATTTATTTTCCATTCACGAAATGGTTGATCAGGTTTTATGACGTCATAGCTCACTGGTCCACGCGTGCGGAAACAAGCAAGAATTGTGGCGTCATAAAACCGCATGTCATTTTGTGAGTAGGAAATAAATTAGAAATCAATGACTCCGGCCAAATCAACGTTGATTTAAGGATGTTATAGGATATTAGATAAGTTTTTTTTTTTTTTTTTTTTTTTTGTTCAAGGTGTTTTACGCCTTTAACACTGCAGTCTCAACGTTTTTCAGTGTAACAAATAAAATCCTCTTTTATTCTAAAGTAGAGTGAAAGATTAATATTTTAGTTTCAAATATTATCTTTGATATTAATTTTTAGTTTAGTTTAGTTTTTTTTTTTTTTTTGTTCAAGGTGTTTTACGCCTTTAACACTGCAGTCTCAACGTTTTTCAGTGTAACAAATAAAATCCTCTTTTATTCTAAAGTAGAGTGAAAGATTAATATTTTAGTTTCAAATATTATCTTTGATATTAATTTTTAGTTTAGTTTTTTTTTTTTTTTTTTTTTTGCTACATTGTATTTATTTATATAAGAAAGTCAAAACAGGTCTATAGCTCCTGGGTGGTAAAGATATTAATAATATAAAACTATTGTTGTCTTAAATAAAATACAGACTAAACATATAATAATACTTCTCGAGTCTTATTCGTTAACATAATATTCGCATATGTTAATCATAAAAATAAAGAAGAAAAAAATGCATTGTTTATGGTTAGTGCAGAGTATGATACAGAGTATACAGTATGGGACAGTATGTACTATGTAGAGTATGGTACAGTACATAGTATATACAGAGTATACTCAACTCTCGAGAATTTGTTTTAATATATTCATATTTATAGAAATCAGTATTATTAATCGAAGTAATATCAATTAGATCATATGAATATAATAAAAACGAATACCGTTTTTCTTCATAACTTTTTATACCGCATCTTTTCAACTGTTTAAGTGAAATCCCGCATTAGCTGATTTCTGCCTTAAAGATAAGGCGTAGAACACCTTAAACAAAAAGTTGTGTAATATCCTTAGAAACCTGAAAATCAACGTTGATTTGGCCGGAGTCATTGATTTGTAATTTATTTTCCATTCACAAAATTCTACTGGCGGTCACTGACGTCACAGCTCACCTGGTTTACGCGCACGTTTTTTTTCAGGTTTGTTAGGAAATTACACAACTTTTTTGTTCAAGGCGATAAATCATGCAGCTACTGACAAATTTTATTCTAAAGTTGTAAAGTAAGAAAAATCTGAATTTTTGCACCAGTGGTACATTTAAATTATGTTATCTTCAATAATGGAAAAAAAAAAAATTGGAAGCTTTACTATATTATGCTACGTATATAAATTGTGATTTTTTGAAGTTATTTTTTGGAAGATTTTTCTACACAAAAACTCATGTTAATTTCAATAATTATTTTCTCACTTATCTCATGTATGGTCACGAGTTCTAAAAAATGCATCATTGGTAGCTGTTACTAATAACTTTCAAATGGCATCATAAAGTTTCAAAGTTTTCTTTTTAAATTTTGAGATACAAGCCATCTGAATACAACCCTTGAAAAACGTACTTTTTGAGTCTTTTATTGCTGCTTGTGATCGTAGGAAATTGAAAATGAATTATTTTTTGAATTTCAAAATTGACATCATCAAGTATAAACCGTTACAACAGTTATGATCTAAATGAAGAAAGCTGTATTAAAAAAAAAAAAAAAAAAAAAAAGGAGCTGGTGTAAGTTTATATTTAGATAGTAGAGGAGAGACATATTCCAAGTGACTTCATATCTGATGTGACAATTGATTTATGATTCCCGTATGTTGATATCATGTATGTATGTCTCATCGTTTCAAATTATGGCTCTCTCTATACGTAACAAGATACATGCATGCTTTATTTTAGTTAATGAGCAGCGAGAGGGAGGGATTATATTAGAAATATATTCTACCATAGAGAATAATAATAATATCTATATAACCCCTTCACTATCAAGATTATCGTGTATGATATAATCATAGACAGGACAATTTTACTTTGCATTATCGCCCATTTTAAACAGCATTTTTTGGTTAAATTTAACGATTATTTAAGAAATATCGAACTTCATAAAATTTTGAAGGTATATAGGGTGTATGCAGATGACGTCATATTTAATGCGCTTGGAGGCCATACTGGAGTAGTGCATAACATTGCTCAGCATAGAACAAACGTATAGTTTTTGTCTATTTTCTTTGGAAAATTTAACTATTTTTTGGTCATTATTTTTCTTGCATACTTGAGGTACTAATTCAACCTGTTAACAGCATCAATGCTCTCAAAAAAATTGCGAAGTATTTTTAAACTGGCAAAATGTGCCATTTTCCTATAGCGGCCAATGTTATTTAGTACTCACTTATGACGTCGACTTTAACATAAATGAAACCACCCTATAGTCTGGATCTTTAAAAAAAAAAAAAAAAAATAATAATAATTAAAATAATGCAAATATTAACCGTAATTATCACTTATCACAAGTAAAATTAGAATATTCTGATAACGGGAGCTCAGAACTTTTTTTTTTTTTTTTTCAAACGTAGAAGGTGACCGACTTGGACCGGAAATTGTTAAAAGAAGAACTATATTTTCACAATAATTTTTTATGCATCATTTATTTGCAACAAAACAAATGTTGTAATTTTCAAATAAAATCGAGTAAATTTAATGTGCTTTTTTTTTCCGAAAAAAGTTTTAATAATATTTTTAATTTAAAAAAAGTTTCTAATTTAATTGACTAAAATTTTTCCGCTAAAATTTGAATTTCCACATTTACTTTAAAGTGGAATAACTTAAATATTTGATCGTGTTTTCACATATGTGACGTAACTAAACTTTTAATTAACATTTCTTCTTTACTTTGTGTTTATATTATAATTCGCGACCATCTAGTTTGCGAGTTTGAACTAATTTTAATATATTTTGCTTTTCTTAGACCCCTTAATAAATTTATTAATAGTTTTAGTAAAACAAAATAAATAAATAAATAAAAACAGTACAGCTCTGGCCAAAAGTTCCCAAACGATTTGTATAGGCAACCCGCAACCACACTATGTTATCTTTATGAGAAAACGCTGCGGTTGCCGCTGCCCTGTTCGGGAACTTTTGACCAAAACTGTAAATATAATTATTTTTTGTTCCTCATTATTTAAATTGTAAAATTTATACATTATATTGAAGTTATCTGAAGTTTCCTTGTTATGTATAAAGTGCGTGGTATTATTAGATTAAAAAAATGTGTTGGGAAATTTTGAAGGAAAAATGGTGTTTTAAAATCCCCACTCTGCTTCATACTCTCAGCCTAAACACTTCTTAGTTGTGACTAATTTTTGTCAACTTTTTTTTTAATATAATAAAAGCTTGACCAGTATACATAATTTAAATTTCTCCTCTTTATACTATACAGTACAGTTTTCTTACAAATCACTTAAAATATGTTATATACAGCAGCCGCAATGCAAAAAGAAATTAAGGGTTGTAGACGGCTTGTATCTCAAAATCTAAAAATAAAACTTCGCAATTTTATGATGACATTTGAAAGTTAATAGTAACAGCTACCTATGATAAAACTTTCAGAACCCGTGACCATCAGATAAGAGAGAAATTAATTATTGAAATTTACTAAAATTAACATGGCCTCTTATGGGACTAAAACTTCAAAAAATCATAATTAAAAATCTAGCATGGTGACCCCCCAAAATTTTTACAGTTTTGGAGATACCTAATCCTAATGTATCACTGTACAAAATTTCAGATTTTTCTGTCTTTACAACTTTTTAGTCAAATCCCGCAGTAGCTGATTTCCCGCCTTAAGTATTTCTCGACACCCTAACCAAAATTCTACCTGATTAGAAAAGTAACTAAATTTTAAAAGCTCATAAAAAATATTTAAATCTGGGGTAACTTACACGATATTTCATCCCTAAAAGGGGTTAATTTTTATGAAGTTGTATATACATGATAGTATATTTTAACTCCCTCCATATGGTAATGTTATTTTATGTATAACATGGTATATGTTTAACATATTACATGTTGTTGTTTTTATGTCTTTTTTAACCTCTCTCATCTTTCTCCAAGACTCTCGTTTGTCTACATGTAAATAAGGTTTATTATTCTGGGATTAATTAATAGGATTTTAGTCTTTATGTTACTTTTTTTATATACATATAATATAATGTTAGAGATCTTTCAGGTTTTGTATGAACTATAGTCTTATGGAAGTTGTAATTATGTATTTATATGGAATATAAAATATAAAGGGTTAGTACTGGTAATAAGTTCACTAAAAAAAAAAAGTTTACTTTTCAAGTTTCTTTTTTTTTTCTTTTTTTTTTTTTTGTAATTAGTACTTGGATTTAAAAAAACCCTCAATTCGTATAAAATGTAGGGTTTTACCATATTACGTAATATTTTAAATTAAACGGAAGCTTTCATTCTATGCTAATTAGGCTCAATTAAAAAAAATAGTTAGCGTATTTTTTTTTCTGCTGTAAAATACAGTGGAATGCAGGTAATCAAAATATAAAAATATTGAACTTATCAACTCTCCTCTTAATTTCAGTCTTATTATAAATACAGAATTACAATTTTGCCATAAAAAATGTTTAAATGTTTATTGAACTGAAATGATTGAAAAAGAAAAATAATTAATAACTTTTTTTTTTTAAGAATATATTCCTAATTATATTTATGATTTCTAAAACTATAATGAAATATATTGTATTCCTGTATAAATATTTTTGTCGTCAATATGTACCAATTGTTATTATGATCAATAAAGAAACTGAAACTGAACTTTATTAAGGCATTTCGTGAAAGATAGACAGACCAATTTTTATACAAAAAGCCTTTAATTATTAAATTAACATGTAAAAAATACATAACAAATATTTTAACAGCAAAAAAAGTAACATGTATATTAAAATGTTTATGATAAATGTAAAGTAATAAGAGAGATAGGTGTATGTAGTACTGACGGAATGATGATTTATATTACGAGACCTTTCAACAAATAATCGTAGAGATCATGCCGTTCAATTAACAATTTATATATTTACTTAATATTATTTTCTTATTGAGCTACTAATCATGCAAATAATTTGTAAATTTCTAATATTCATTATGTAAATTAAAAAAAAAAAAAAAAAAAAAAAATGCTGGTCCATAAAGTGCGTTAGGGGATAAAATTAATTAAAAATATAATTTTATTATTTTTATTTATTTATTTTTGTTCCAATCAGTGGCATAAATGCATTATCACATCAAATGAATTAGGGAATGAACGAATGAATGAATGAATGAATGAATGAATGAATGAATGAATGAATGAATGAATGAATGAATGAATGAATGAATGAATGAATGAATGAATGAATGAATGAATGAATGAATGAATGAATGAATGAATGAATGAATGAATGAATGAATGAACGAAAAAACGATTGAATGAATGAATGAAGTGAATAAATACATAAAATTAATAAATTAAATACAAAAACCTTTCAAATCAATTTCCCAATTCAATACATTAAACGATTTCTAAATTTCATTCTAAAAATAAACTTCATATTAGAAAATCATAAATGAAAAACGCCTTTAGTAATATTATATTCAAGAAAAACTATTTATAATAAAAATGAATAGAATGTTAATAGCATTGTAAGATATCTATCATTTATATATATATATAAAATTAATATAATATTATAAGCATAGTGCACGTTGTGTAAGCTGTATTTGGTATTGTGACGTCACCTCCCTCCTCCCTTCCCCTCCTCTTCCCCCCCTCATCATGTTCATAATGTTTCTTCCTTGTGCTTCACTTTGGTTTCCTCAGTGCTCATGTAATGTTAACGCCCAATATAATCACACCATAAAGTCATGTTTCTTGAGTGTAATATATTTTAATTAAATTAGTGACTGTGAGATTTTATCGGTAAGTTTTTATATTTTTTGTTTTCTGTCATTTAAATTTTAATAAAGTACGTGAGTGATTTTATATATATAGGGGATGTTGTAATTAAAAAGAATCGTCATTTTTGTCGTTTATTTTTAAATTATACATATTCTTTTGATTTTTTAACTATTTATTTATTAATATTATTATTATTTTTTTTTTGGCGTGAATTAAATAATTTATTGAAAGTGGTTTCCATGATTGTATTACCTTAAAAAGAACTATTTTGTTGTTGTCATTTTATGTTTTGTACTGTCGCATACAATTTTATTCTTTAGCCTTATAGAAATATATCATTGTATTTTATTTAGAGTAATACGTTAATTCAAGTTATCAGGTTATCACATACTAATAAATTGCAATTTGAACTGATAAGAGTAAATATTTTAGGCATAGTATCTAATTCAAAATCAAAATATATTTATTCATTTCTCTCATCCTACAATCACAACAATGCATATCCGCTTAGGTTATCGTAAATAAAAATTCACAATTAAAAATGATATTCAATACAATACACAATAATTACACAATAAAAAGAAAACACACACACAAACATATATATATATATATATTATATAATATAAAATAGTTATAATATTAATGAGAATAGATAGGAGAGATATGCTATATTTGGTCATTTAAAAATTCATCAATTGAATAATATTGCTAAATAATAGTAAATTAAAAAGAAAATGAGAGATAGAGAGAGAGAGAGAGAGAGAGAGAGAGAGAGAGAGAGAGAGAGAGAGAGAGAGAGAGAGAGAGAGAGAGAGAGAGAGAGAGACGAAAAACTAAAACTAAATTAGATTGTCATAAATACACAAATTGTAACACTTTGAAAATAATGCAGAATGTCCATTTTTTTCTTCTTTCGTTGTAAAATACATATAATTAAATTTGAAATGTATGCGCAGTATTCTGAAAGACAATCGTTCCTTTTCCCCCTTAAAAAAAAAACTATACCAGCGCCTGCAATTTACACAGATTATATACGCTAATAATCTTCTTCGAAAATCTTAAATGGTTCTGTTTAATTTTGATTTTGAACCATATAATAAAAGGAAGAGCACCAAACTTGACTTCTCTGATTTATATTATAAAAAAAAATGTTATGTATAAGTAAAATTTACTGTAGTACAGCAATGAGATTGTACAATTTTGCTGTATATATTCGGGCTGTCTAATAAGAAAAAAAAATTGAGAAAAAAAGAAAAAAAAAAAAAAAAAAAAAAAAAAAAAAAAAAAAAGAAAAAGAAAAGAAAAAGAAAAGATTGACAAGAATTTTTACATTGTTTGACTTTGAAGCAATAACCAACAAAATTGTATTTCTATTAGTAGAATGAAAAAACAAATGAATAATGAATTTAAAATTTGAACAATGCTAAAAGTATTACGCAAATTTTTAAAATCTCACGTCAAAATTTGCAGAAGACGTTCAAACTCCGATGCAAATTCAAACGACTAATTACTCAGGCTTCTAGGGGGCGTGGCTGCCACTTTTAAACTATGAATTAATTACTGAAATTTAATTAATAAAGATAAATATTGACGTCAATAGAATATACTAATTACACTCTTTCTAAAAATGTGCTCAAATACTGTCCCAAAAATTATTAGTCTTCCTCATTTTATACCATACTGACTGTACCGAAAGGAAATCTAAATCTTGCAATACATTAGGCTTATGGAAAAATCGTAAATATGGTATCATTTCCACATACACAGGCCAAGATACAGAGCGGGTGCTGTGGGTGGCAAAGAATGCATTGAAATGTTATAGCATTTACTCCCATTAGTGCAAGTTTTTCATTTCCTTCGGGTACCTTGTGAAAACATCACGTGTTTATAGAGTATAATTTAATTCTTCATATAAATGCATTACTATATAATATGTCAACAGAGAGTAAAGTTTTATATCTCATTGTGTGTACAATATAAATGTACAAATTTGCAATACGTTTATGACTTCACCTCCCCCACACAAATACACATAATTACACTATTGTATTAATCGAATATTACTTTTATTACTTTATATTATTATTATTATGAAACGCCCTTTATTATTTATTGATTCTATATACAGTTGAAAAGAAATCTAGGGAGTATACTAGCTATAGGTTAAACAATTTAATTAAAAGCTATAGTCTAAACATATTTTGAAAAGACAACATTAAATATGTATAATGTCAATCAGTGCTGAAAATATAGATTTGGGTCTCCCTAATTTCTTATCTAATAATATTGGCAGGGCCATGTTTTTAAAGGCGCAGAACACTTTGAATACAAAAAACTTGTCTAATATCCTAACATACCTAAATATCAACGTTGTTTTGGCCAGAGTCATTGTTTTCTAACTTATTTTACGTTCACAAAATCACACCTGCGGGTTTGTGACGTCACAGTTTACTAGTCCACGTGCGTGGAATCAGGCGAGCTGTGACGTCACAAACCCGTAGCTGCGATTTTGTGAATGGAAAATTAATTAGAAATCAATGACTCCGATCAAACCAACGTTGATATTTAGGTATGTTAGGATATTAGACATGTTTTTTGTTCAAGGTGTTCTACACCTTTAACGATTTTTAAGACTGAGGCTGAAAATATTAAAATTAGGGATACTAGACATACTTTTACGTGCTTTAAGCTTCAAATTTTTAAGTTTTTTATTATTTTTTTTATTTTTTTTATATATAGACTAACTTTTAACTTTTATTCAGACAAAAATAAAATGAGAAATAATTATGCTAGCTCAATGAGAAACATTTATGCATATATAGCATCGTAATTTATACTATACTGTACAGTATATGATTATATCATTAAGAAGTTCAGCATAATTACTTATGTTTCTAGCAACAGTTGTGCTCTACAATATATAATTAATTATTCAATGCATCATATTATACTACTTTTTTTCCTGCGTGCATTAGAAATAATTATACAGTATATATATATAACATACTGTAACCCTAAAGTCATATTAACATGCTGCAATACTTTCAATGCGGCTACCTAAAATTATGTTATACTGTGATTGTGTAATCTCCAATTTTAAACCATTAATTAAACTCCAATGCAATCACATTTATTGCGCATAAACGGGCATAGAGCAACATATTTCTCTACGTATGAATAGGCGATTGTAATATTTAGGTTGAAATTTGAATTTTAATATTATAGCGCGTTTTTTAATATTTACAATTGATATTTAAAAGGCTTACGATTTTTTGTTTTCTTTTGGGAAAAATTAAGACTCTCTCTCTCTCTCTTCTCTCTCTCTCTCCATTTAAATATCACTGGAGCTATTTTTTATGGTAAAATTTTAAAAATGTAAATTACTATCATATACTAAAAAATTCTACATATTTCAAATTTATCTATTTTGTTAAAATCTTTCTAAGTTTCTAGGAATAAAAAATAAAGCTATTTCGTTTTTTTTATAGATAAAAGCTTACTGATGACAACCTATTAAATATTTTTTCTATCCAACTAAAAGACTTTGCCACACAAATACATTCCCACGCTCGTAAAATGTCTTTTTAAAAAAAAAAAAAAAAAAAAAAAAAAAAAGTCCTTAAAATTTTAACACTTATAAATAAAATGTACGTACATACATTAACGATATTTGTGCTATGGTCTGTACATTTATATACGTTTGTCCTCGAATAAATTTAGACTTCTTGCTTACGATGAATGAATACAAAATACAAAATTACAAGGTGGTTGACTTTTATTATATATATGTTGTACATGTTGCTAGGTAATTAATGATATGTAATGCTTTGTATAATTTTTTTTTATAATATATCAAATTTACTTCTTAAGTACACTTTAACTTTTTTTTTTTATTATTTTTTTTTTTTGTAAATGAGGGTTGCTAAATATGGTAAAAGTAGGTACCTCCCTGGGTATTTATCATTTAATAAGAAGTGATGACACTTGTGAATTAATTCGTCACATATCTTCTCTCTCTCTCTCTCTCTCTCTCTCTCTCTCTCTCTCTCTCTCTCTCTCTCTCTCTCTCTCTCTCTCTCTCTCTCTCTCTCTCTCTCTCTCTCTCTCTCTCTCTCTCTCTCTCTCTCTCTCTCTCTCTCTCTCTCTCTCTATGCCTGGTTGTCTCTCTATATCATATGAATTGACAATAACAAAAAGACATTATTTGATTTTTATTTATTATTATTTTATTTTGTATAAGACGCATAATAACGATAAAAGTATATAATTTAATTTTAAAAAACACCAACATACGATCTATGTATCATGCACACTCTAAAAATTGGTGCATTAGTTTAGTTATACGAATACTAACTTATTTATGATAATCACTTTTAATTAATTATGAGTAGCTAAAATAATGCATTTTAGCAAGTTATTAAAAATAGCTATAATTTAAGTTTTTTAAGTTTATTTAAGCTATTATAAGTCAAAATAACTCGTTATAAGTGATTATCTTAAATAAGTTAGGATTCGTAACTAAAGTAATGCACCAATTTTGTGCCATAGTATTTTTTTGTTCAGTGCATCTGAAGGTATTTATTTATCTATTATTTATTTACTCATTTATTTTGTTTATAACTTGATGCATTGACATTTATGTAATATAACATAAAACTGGTCTCGGCATTTTGTAATAAATTATAATACTTGAATATATAGCCTTTAAACAAACACACAAAAAAGTACTCGTTTCAATTATTAATCATTATTTCTCGGACCAGACAACAACGCGTTTTTATTTTTATTATATAAAAAGTACTAATGTGAAATACAGACATAAAATTCAGGTCACTTGAGACGTATACGCATATTGCATTATTCATAAATATTTCAGTTAAATGCTTCTTAAAACATGTGCTCTGTGGCTTTCTTTTGTATTTGTTGCCATTGGCATGGGACTTTTTGTATTATGGAGAAAACAACAAAATTAAAGTAATTTTTTAAAATTAATCTTAATCTATATTAAAATATGCCTTGCAGAAATTTTAATAAATTATATTTAACTTGTATTATATATAATAAATAAACTAATTGAAATAACTGTAAAGGTAATTAGTAGGCAATAAGAAGTAAACCCCTGTTTTTTTTTTTGTTTTTTTTTTTGTTTAATAATAACAATTTTTCCATCTATATAATACTTGACTCAAAAAACCTCAGTCAATTTAAATTGGGCATGCCTAAAGTATCGCCCATTGTCACATTTGAGGAAATATATACGGCTGGGCGATACCGTAAAAGGTCGAACGACAGGTAACTCAGGTTTTTTGAGTCGAGTATAGAATATACCTTGAAATTCAGGAATATCGCCCCTTATATTGGAAACTAAACTGATTTTTTTTTCTTTCTTTTACCTTTTTTTTTTTTTTTTTTTGTACTCATTCAAATTTTTTTTTTTTTTTTTTTGCATTCAGTTACATAAAATACATAAAAATTAATTTTTTTTATGGAAATTTGTGTGAAAACTTTGTTTTTATTTTTGCACAGAAAATTTAATAATAGAAGCTTAACATGCAGGTGGCTATCAAAATAATGAAATTATTATTAATTAAATAACTTTAATTTTTAATTACCTTTTATGTGTGTTATTTTATATAAAATAAGAGACATAATTTGCATTACCAAATTTGCTTTCAAAAATTTACGTTAAAATGAATTATGTTAATTCCTACTTACATACAAAACCATAAAAAATATAATAATGCAATACTATTTAAAGCCTTTTATTTTTATCTTTAAAAAAATGGATGTTATTTTTTAAACATATTTGCGTCATAAATTTATATATACAATAATATAAACCGCATAAACAATCCTAATTTGTAATCGCAATGTAAAGTTACATCATATAAATCAAAGAAACTGCGCGTTATATTTTATTTAAAAAAATTGAATCAGGATCTGGTTAAAAATAATAACGCAATATTTTATTCGTACACTATGAACCCGCTAGAAATCAAAATTATATCATTGTTGATAATGTAATTTCTTATATATTACAATGCTATTATTTAAATAATAATACAATGGGACGTAATGAGTAAATAATAAGGATTGAAAATGACATTGTTGATTTTTGCATAATTATTAGATTTTATGGTATTTCTTTTATGACATTAAAAAAAAAAAAGCTTTCAACTCGATATTCCTCTACGTTTCAACAATGGAGGTTATCGGTTTAGCGCGCGGGGAAAGCTAAGGGTCCCCTAATTTAACACTACGCTTATGAGGAAAAATACTTTTTTTTTTTTTTTTTTTTTTTTTTTTTTTTTTTTTTTTTTGCGATTTTTGAGAAAACCATTCCACCGATTTCGGAGAAATTTAAATGAGAAATACTAGACATACTTTAAAGTGTATTAAGCCATAGAAATTTTATAAGAATTTTTTAAACCGATAACACTATTATAGAAATCACTTTTCCATTTCAATAACCCATAAAACGCCATATGTCATCAATTAGATCTCGACCGTAGATTTTCCGCAAACTTTATAGTAATTTATGGTATACGTTTATATAATTCATAGCAATTAAAACATTAATTATAAAATGTTTATTTTTAATTACTGAAAGGTCAAAGTATATAGAAATTACCATAAAGTCATTTCGTAATAACTTCATATTAAAAGTGCATTATGCAGTTGCAATGCTGATGACATAATAATTGTGGTTTACTATATAAGCGGAGGTGCATCTATTTTAGTAAAGTTTCTTAGTAATTATGCTTGACATTGAAATGACGTGAGATCAATCATCTGTGGCTATGACGTCATTTCTTATTATGACGTCACGTTGGGCTTTTTTTCCTTATATGTGGTCATGTAATCTCTCTCTCTCTCTCTCTCTCTCTCTCTCTCTCTCTCTCTCTCTCTCTCTGTCTCTGTCTCTCTGTCTCTCTCTCTCTCTCTAGTCTGTGTCTCTACTTATCTTCTTCTTTTTGCAGATATATTAACTGATTAAAACATTAAGGTTGTATAGGGTTCAAAGTTCAAAAAAATCTCCAGATTTTGATTGTCACCATCGAATTTGGTATCAATATAAATCCACTCGTATACGAAATTTGAAATGGGAGGAGGTGGTGTTGGTGTTATATTGTAAATCGACGTGGTCCTATGTTATATAATTTAAAATTTGTTAAGGGGAAAAAAAATTATCTCTTGTTACAAAAAAAAAAAAATAATGATAATAATAATTATAAAAAAAAAGGCCAAGAATGTTGTACTCCTTTATTATACAAAGCAATTCCAACTGCATAATGCAAATCCTACATTATTTATTATATCTAAAATAGCAGTACGTACAGAAATACGTCTTATAGGATTTCTTTATTGACCCAAGCATTTCATAGTAACAATGTAGTTGGTCTTATTAGAATATATTTATTTAATTTTTATTTAAGTATTAGAAATATGTTTTATTTAACATAGTTAATCTGTAAATAAACAATACAATTGAACATAAGAACTACAAATGCGGGTGGGTACTTAAGTTACATGATAATACACTTAATTAGTTAAATAAACCTCTCTTTTTTGATACATATAGACTATAATATGATATAGTGCTATGGAGAGTCTATGATATAGTATACTATAACAGTTTCAGAGTATATCGCTATTAAAAAAAAAAAAAAAAAAAAAAAAAAAAGTGGGATTAAATCCTAGTGTAATAGTCTGTTCACACGAAATTTGGTTGTACAAAAAATTCAATGGTTTGCAATGGAGATTAGAAATTCCCTGCTCATTAAATATATTGCGCCGTTTAAGCAATGACCTTAGTCAAAATTTAGCATATGATAACATCCTTTCATGTTTAAATATTTAAGTTCCCCTTTTTTCTACTGTGGCAAAAAAAAAAAAAAAAAAAAAAAAAAAAAAAAAAAAAAGTCCGACCCGCAATTAACTTTGAGTGAACCCCTGACATATTTCATTATTCGTATATATTACCGTGTGATATCACTTAATGATATATTATTGTATATTATTATCATTCTTTAAAGTTTGCATCATAGGGAAAGAGGAAGTGAAAGTAACTAATAATGAATCAAACTTTGAGGTTTTTTATTTTTTGTTTATTTATTTTGGTAGAATTTTGACATTTTGGAACGAGAAGATTACCTTGTATGATGAATCCTTCATTTAGTTTTGAATGACAAGGTAACCATGTATTCAATCAGAATGACTAACAAGAGGGAGAGAGAGAGAGAGTTATTTTTAACTTTTCATAAATATTTTATCTTACGATTTTTTATTATTGGAGGTATAGATATGCACCTACGGTATAGTTTTAAATGTTTTATTATATATATATATATATATATATATATATATATATATATATATATATATATATATATATATATATATATATATATATTACTGCTCGCTGAAAGAAGAAAAAAAATCAAATTATTGTACAAAAATAATGATAAATTCATTTTTCTATACCTTTCTTTCCTATTGATATACGTATATTATAGATTTGATTTTTAATAACGTAATACGTAATAAAAATTACAACGCTGCACATTTGATAGTTTATAGTAAGGTATTAAAAATTACAAATGATATTCATAAAAAAAAAATCAATAAAAAAAGTATTTTGATACATTACCATGTATCAAAGAAGATTGAGTACAAAAAAAAAAAAAAAAAAAAAAAAAATGAAAAACTTGACAATAAAGACAATAGTTGTGGATATCATATTTCCATGATAATAAGCACAGTAAATTACAAAACCACGATATCCTGACATATCCTGCGTATGTCAAATGCAATAAGGGGGAACTAGATCGTTGATTAAGCACGTAGTCTGCTGCACGTGCCTATACTGCATACTTTGTAATTATTACTATAAAAATCAGGTCTTATTATCACAATACATAATTAAAGGCGTAGAACATACCTTAAACAAAAATCATGTCTAATATCCTAACATACCTAAATATCAATGTTATAATTTGGCCGGAGTCATTGATTTCTAATTTATTTTCAATTTACAAAATCACAGCTGCGGGTTCATGACGTCACAGCTCGCCTGTTTCCTCGCGCTTGGACTAGTAAGCTGTGACTTCACAAACCCGCAGCTGTCATTTTGTGAATGAAAAATAAATTAGAAATCAATGACTCCGGCCAAATCAACGGTGATATTTAGGTATGTTGGGATATTAGACAACTCTTATTATTGTATAATTATTCGATCAATTATGTATAAAATATGGATTTACAGAAACTACTCGTGTGCATTATAGTTATTTAGGGTGTATGCGAATGACGTCATATTGAATGTGCTTTGAAGACATATTGGGGCAATAAATAACATTGTTTCATAGGAAAAACGTCGTTTTTGACTATTTTCTTTGAAAATTTATTTCGTAAACTTGAAAACCTAATTCAACCTTTCAGCATCAGAGCTCGCAAAAACTTTGTTTAGTATTTTTAAACTGGCAAACTGTGTCATTTCTTCCATACCGCATGTTATTTAGTGCTCACATATGGCGTCGACTTAATGCAACCACCTTAGGGTGTATGCGCATGACGTCATATTTATTGCGCTTGGAGGCCATACTGGAGTAGTTCATAACATTACTCAGCTTAGGACAAACTTCATTTAAGCTAATTTTCTTTGGGAAATCGGTTAATTTTTGTTATTATAATTGTTATTTTTCTCACATACTTGAGATACTAATTCAACATATTTACAGCATCAATTCTCTCAAAAATATTACATAGTGTTTTTAAACTGGCAAAATGATTTATTTTCCTATGCCATGCATGTTATTGAGTTATCCAACATGGCGTTGACTTTAACATGAATGTATAGACCCTATAGAATATTTAATATAATAAATATTGATAAATTACGAAAAAGTACCCCCTATGAGATCATGAAAGAAAGTAAATATTAAAACCGTGTGACTGCATTTTTTTTTTTTTTTTTTTAATATAAATTTTACAAAATATAAAAAGAACAACAAGGCTTTAGAAGGCGACAACTTTTGTTATCAGATAAATAAAAATATTTGAGTGTGTAAACTTTAACCACATCCGTATATTTATATAATGACTTAACGTTTATAAGAAATATTTTCCATAGAATCACTATGACGTTATAAATTAACACCATTTTTTTTGTGTATACTTTTTCATAATATAAATTTTGTAAATTTAATATAGGTATTGCATATAACAAAAGGATGGGTTTGAAATATTTTGTTTCATTATTATTAAATGCTGATGATATATAAAGGATATTTAATATATATATATATATATATATATATATATATATATATATATATATATATATATATATATATATATTTATATAGGGTTTATACGTACTTACTAACCCATTTCTAGTTGGTGTATTACTCATACTACAAAAAATTTAGTCCCATTTTTTTTCTTCAGTGAAAAGGTGTGTTTGTGCAGTATAAAGTGTTATAATTGTACTTTTCTTTTATGGTTTTTAAAGTTTTGGTATTTATCAATATCATTATCATATAATTAAGGAAATAACATTGAAAATACGTCAAATATATTTTGAAGGCTGAAACAGGTACAGTAATTCAAAAGATGCAAAAAGCTGTTTATTATAATTATTATTTTATTTGCATATTATAAAAAAAACTCAAAATTTTGGGAGATTATTATTGAAATGTACGCATTTTTAAAAAATTCCACATTATAAAAGGAAAAACAGCTTTTTTTTTTTTTTTTTTTTTTTTTTTTCATTTTAGAATGGCGAGTTTTCTTATACTAACTCTGTAAAGTCAGTTGTTGTTTTTTTATGCAGTTTTTTAGTGCTAAAATTCTTAAATTGATATATGGATATTGTGGAGCCATAAAATTATAAAAAATTAAATTAAATTTAATAATTTACGAAAACTGATTTGAAAATTGATTATTGAAGAGACAACTATAAATAATAATTACAAGGGAAGAAATGCATTTTTTTTTTTATTTAAAAAAAAAACTGCTTTCCTTTCTTGCTTTCTTTTCTTTCCTCTCGTTCTCTCTCTTTTGTATTTTGTATTTTTCAAAAATTTGCCCAATATTTCTTTAATAGTTTTTTTTTTTTTTTTTTTTTTTTTTTGTTTTTTGTAGCTATGCTATCCATATTTAGATATAACAACAATTCAAATTTCCCACAACCAAATATTTTTATAACATAAAATTCTTAATATATTTTTTTCCTCCCAAAAGAACTGCTGAATCACATAATACTGCGTATTCGTACTCGCCTACATCAAACTGCTACCGTATTTCTTTTTCAAAAAAAAAAAAAAAAAAAAAAAAAAAAAAAAAAAAAAAAAAAAAGTGTAGGTTTTTCTAAAAAAAACTTGTTTTCTCAACATATAACATCATACAGTATAAACTTTTGATCACGATAATGATTGATTGAAGTAAATTAACATAAAATACGTGGGAGAAAATAAAATTTCTCTTATAAGTGAATCAATCATGAGGAAAATTAGTGTCATTCTTAATGTTCAAAGTTCCATTACAAGTAATGAGAGTTGTATTCTTACAAATAAAAAAAAATATCCTTGTCTTGTAATTTTAAACTGTATTTTATATGTACGGTTTGTTTTATATACATATTTTCTTCTTGCGGCTTTTAGAAGTTAACGAGTGCAGTTATATAGAAAGCTTGTATTTGTAAAATTCAATTGTTGAACAACTATTTTGTTTATGCCATTTTTAATGAAGCATATCAATTTAGCGCGTGGGGAAAGCTAAGGGTCCTCCAATTTAACATTATAACGCTTCTGAGGAAAAACACGTATTTTTTTTTTTTTTTTTTTTTGCAATTTTTGAGAAAATTACTCCCCCGATTCCGGAGATAGTTATATGAGAAACACTATATAGACACACATATAATTGTTAATAATTTGCTTAAATGCATTATTTTAGCTGCTCATAATAACTCGCAATAAAGTGTTTATCTCAAATAAGTTAGGATTCGTAAATAAAGTAATGCACTTTTTTTTGAGTGAATATGCAATTAATATAATAATTTTAAGAGGCTATTGACAGTTTTCTTATCGTCAATTATATATTTTTTGCTTTGTTTTGTATTTTTTCTTTCTTTACTTCCTAACTTTTTGTTTTCTTCTTCCTTGTCTTTTTTTTTTATTTTTATTAGTATTAATTTTACATGCGGAACATCTTCAATTGCGGAACATCTTCAATAGCGGAACACCAAAATAATGTTCCGCGGAATACGAATTAAGAAACTCTATTCAATAAAATATAGCAAAAATGATATTGGTTGTATAGTGTATAAAATTTCCAACACGGTAATTCCTGTCTACTCACATACTCTATGTATATTATACTAAGGAAATTCCTGGTAAATGACTGCTTTACTTTAATTTTAATTATTTATTTTTAGTTACGTTAGCTTCTGTATGAAGGAATAACAAACTCACAAAGCGCACGCAACGTTTTGGGATCTTTGTAAATATAAACATATAATTATTTAACCTCGTAAAGTGTGCAGTTTAATATTATTTACATTTATTTAATATCATTTATTATTTACAAAATATTACTGATTCCGGAATTAATTGACTAAAATATACTTACTCTTAAAATTCTTTTTACACTGATGTGCAGTATTTTTTTTTTACGTAATTATATTATATTCACGTTGCAGAAAATTTTCATCAAATAATGGAAGAAGCATTGGGTAATTTTAATTTTATTTATATTTTAGCTTTGACATGCAAATTATTGATTAAATAAATAAATTTATTGAATAATAAAAGATATCAGTTTTACAAAAGAAAACACAATTAATATGATAGTGATTTTTTTCTTCTTATTATTGATATTTATACTTTTAATTGTTATTATTCAAGTTTACGCATCTATTGTAATGTCAAAGAGCATTTTCTTATATTTCTATAATCTTGTGATTTCATAATAACATAGTCCACCGAGAGTCCAGTTCATAGTTAAGTCCATAATTCAATGTACATCAGTACATATACATATAGCTTTAGTGTTATACTAGTAATACTACATAATATGCACATATGCAATATATAATTGTAACACATTTTCTCAAACTTCATTATAATGTTTGTACACATCGTTTATAATAGAGCTCTTATGGTTGTGTGATTCATTTTTTATTTTGTATTCTTGTTGTTGTTATTTGTTCTTATTATTACATATTACTTTTTTTTTTAATTATTAAGTTATATTTGACAAGACCAATGCTTGTTGTAACTTTGATTGTTACTATGAACTGCCTGGGTCAATAAAGATTATTATTCTTATTCATAATGCAAGGACCAAAATATATATATATATATATATATATATATATATATATATATATATATATATATATATATATATATATATATATATATATATATATATATATATATATATATATTGTCCATTTTTCAGCAATATTTGTGCATGGTAACATAATTTATGCATGCACAAAATATAATAATATTTTTTTAACAATTTATTATTTTTACCTATATATTTTTTTTCATAATTTATTTATTTATTTTCTGCATTAATATCTATGTAATATACCATAAACACGAAAAAAATAATTTACGTAATTTAAGCTGTATTTATGTCATTATAGCATAAATGATGCTAAATATTATATAACAACATTAATAATTATACCATACAACATAGTATTTATGCTAATGTGACATAGATATTATGTATATAGATTATGCTGTAATTAACAAATTGTGCTAAAAATAGCATATATTACGTATTAATTTTTGCAAGTAAATATTATGTTTTTTGAGGTTATCGGTTTAAAAAAGCCTTAAAAAATGTCTATGGCTTAAAACATGTAAAAGTATGTTTAGTATTTCTCTTTTAAATATCTTCAGAATCAGTGAAGTATACTTTTTTCAAAAATTGCAAAAAAAAAAAAAAAAAAAAAAAAAAAAACGTTTTCCTCATAAGTGTAATGTTAAATTAGGGGACCCTTAGCTTTCCCCGCAAGTCAAACCGATAAGCTCCATTATATTTATAGTATTTATACTGTACTAAATTAGCAATAATTATGCTACACTGATAAGAATGTATAGCATAAATATTTTAATTAATATTTATATAAATAATAATAGCAGTACGTGCTAGCTCGTATGTGACATTAACCATTAAAATTATTACGCAATGCAAAAATTGCAACATGTAAACAGGTCAATTCTTTTTAAGTCTGGAATTTTGAATTGTGTACGTGTTTAATTATTTATTAACTGTACAAAGTACTTATTATTTTTGTGAACCAAATAATTGTGCATAATACACTTTGTTGTATATAACAAAATGTTTTGAATTTAAGCTCTATGGAGCTTAAGCTCTTCAAAAATTAGCTTGGTATTACATGAATGTGGCAATTTCCATGACTTATCCAAAGCTATAGAATTAAATAAATAAATATAAACTATAAATGTATATGAAGAAAAAAACTAAAAAAAAAAAAAAAAAAAAAAAAAACTACGATTCTTGCGAACTTACTGCACAATTTAATTGTTATACCCAATTAATTGTATAGGCAACTGCTCAACTGCCTTTTTTCTCACCCCAGTTGAGTAATTATCATCTTTTTTTTTCTCCTTTGTACCATTTTAATACCAAAGAATTATTATGATAATAATTATTATTAGGGTAGTACATTTTCAGTAAAATCTTGCAAAACAATATTATTTTTGCAATATTCAATAACAACTACGCTATAGCATAACACAATATTATTATACATCAGGCGCATAAAATGGAAAATAGAAACATTTATGCATAATATACTTGCATGAATTACCGCATATACGTATAATGTATTTTATCCTGGCATCCAAGAAAGTATGTTTTGTTCAATTATTTCTATAAGGAACATCACGAAATTATTTTAGTAGATTTTGCTACAAAATTCATCTACTTATTATTATTAACATAACTGATAGTTTTTTGTTTTGCTTTATGTTGACAGACAACGAGTGCCCGTCATCTCCACCACCCAATAAATCGTCTACCGGGCCTCGCGGAGGGAAGTTAGCTCGACGAGCTCGAAGTTTTAAAGAAGATTTTCTTGATATTTTATCACAAATGCGATCTCCTGGTAATCAGAGATCTCAATCTCCACATTCTCCTAAATCCAGGACAAGTATGGAAGGAGGAAAGACAAATGGAGATATCGCAACAGAAGATAAGAATAATCCTTTGCGGGAACTGGAGAGACATGTCAAAGAAGTAAGTAACAGAATGCAAATTAAATTACAATATTTTGTTTTGTGCTAATATGTTTATTTTTAGTTCTGTAAAACGTATATTAATTAAGACCTTTAATTATATATGTACAGCTCTGGCCAAGAGTTTGAGAACGATTTGTATAGGCAACCCGCAATTACACTATAAGTTATCTTTTATGGGAAAACGGATTTAATTTTTATTATAGTACTCAAAATATATATTGTATTCATTTCTTTCATCCTACAATCAAAATACATGCACATTAATTTAATATTAATTTCATTAACGAAATTCTAAAACTAATTTTTAGGATTAATACAGTATTACATATTATATCGACTCGCATATTTCTCGAATAGTATATATATATATATATATATATATATATATATATATATATATATATATATATATATATATATATATATATATATATATATATATATATATATATATATATATATATATATATATATATATATATATATATATATATATATATATATATATAAATATATATATTTGAATTTACGATTGTTCAAATTGATTGATGTTTATTGATCTGTAAAAGGTGCATATTCAATTATTAATTTATTTGTTGTAATTTTGCTAAGCAGATAGTAAAATAGCTTTGTTTTAAATGGGAATAATTAATTTGCTATATGTACACAAAGTTGCAGAAATAAATAAATATATATGTGAATGCATCTTAACCACTGATCTATTAACGTTACCAGTATCATATTATATTCTGACTAACATTTATTTTTTACATTGTTTTTCTAGGTCCAGTTTGCATTACGACATTTCCGTGACGTCATTTCTAAGAACAAGCTGGAGATGTTAGCGGGAAATGGCACCGTCGTACTGGAGACCGTCACCAACATCGTCGTTCTTCTCAGGAATTGTCTCGTGGACGAACAGAGGTACCTACTTAACTATTTCATTTTGTAATAGAATAATTTACTGACAGAAAACATTATACAGTGACAATGCAAGGTTATCAAATTGATTATAAAGTAGGCAATTCACTTTATGTTTAAAAAAAAAAAAAAAAAAAAAGAGAGAGATTTGAAAACCATTTTACATGGAAATAATAAATTACGTAATTTATGCTGCATTTATGTCATTATAGCATAAATGATGCTAAAATGGAGCAACATAACTATACTGTACAGCATAATAGTTATGCAATATAACAATGTTATTATGCAGTAGTATTATGTGATTATGCTGTCTCAAACAAATTGTGCTGAAAATGGTCTAGTAAAATTATTGCATATTTATTTTTGTACGCTTGTATATTGTACATTTATCAACTTTTTTTTAAAATATATTTGCCGATACTTTAACATGTAATGACCTGGAGCATGTCATCATCACTCAAAAGGTCATGACCCGCGAGCTTGACCTATGTTGTGGGTTGTCATTTATTTATTGTAATTTCTGATACTATCCTCTCATGAGCTCGTTCGTGATACTGTATGATACTTATTTGTATTTTCTCTGTCTCTGTCTGTCTGTCTGTCTCTGTCTGTCATTGCCTCTGTCTGTCTGTCTGTCTGTCTGTCTGTCTGTCTGTCTGTCTGTCTGTCTGTCTGTCTGTCTGTCTGTCTGTCTGTCTGTCTGTCTGTCTGTCTGTCTGTCTGTCTGTCTGTCTGTCTGTCTGTCTGTCTGTCTGTCTGTCTGTCTGTCTGTCTGTCTGTCTGTCTGTCTGTCTGTCTGTCTGTCTGTCTGTCTGTCTGTCTGTCTGTCTGTCTGTCTGTCTGTCTGTCTGTCTGTCTGCCTGTCTCTCTCTCTCTCTCTCTCCCCCTCCCTCCCTCTCTCCCTCCATATACCACACACGAAGTACACAAACTCTTATTCATTGAAGCTCAAAGATATAAACAATTCTCCTACAATTTAATCCGCATGTTTATACGCAAAGATAGACTAAACATTTTGTGTATTATTTTGCAGCTCTGCGTTGCTCTCTGCCACTTCACAACTGCACCAATGTGTGGCCAGACTTATACGTTTGTGTGATGATGTCGTCTTATATGGCAATGCAGCCTTAGGAAGAGAAAATGTTGCACAATTAGTGCAGGCAGTCTTGGATGCTGTCGACGTAAGTTGATTAATTTTGTAATATTTTTAAATAATATTTATTATTATTATATTATTATTATTATTATTTTTGCCTTATTTTTTATTTATACATAGAAACGATATAATAAATAGCAGTGCTGCGAAAGCTTATGGATAAATTGGCTTCATGAGTTTCTAAAACAAATGATCAAGGTGACAAAATTTCATTTAAAAAAAAAATTAAAAAAAAAAAAAAAACTTTCTATATAACTTTAATTTTTTTTTCTCAGATCACCTCTATTTTCAAAATCTTGTTTAATTACAAATACATAAATGTAATTCTACAAATTGAACAAATTTTTATTCTATTATCAGCATAAAATTACGATTAATATAATGCTAATATATATTTTTTCCTTTTTACTATCGCGACTTAAAAAAAAAATTAAAAAAAAAAAAAAATGCAAAGAATGCAACAATCTGCTAAAATTGTGTTTGCAAGGAAATTAAAATGCTGATTTGATATTTATATTATATCGACATACCGGATACGTTATTAAATATCTGCATTTTATATAATATGCTGATAAAAAAATAAATTGCTGAGAAGTAATTTGATTTATCATTTCATTTTTACTTCATTATTGATGCATACAAAGTTCAGTTTACGAAAGTACGTGCTATCGGCATATCTGTCCATTTTATATTTCTATATTATATTTATTTTGCAAATAATTGCTAAAGACTGGATTTTCTGAGATAAAAATGCCGATTGCGCCTGCGAAAATCGTAAGTTTTTACCTCGACTACAAACTACTATTTTGTTTTCTATTTTATTTTAACTAGTTCGGGCAATATTTTAAGAAATGTATTTATTTATTTATTTTTTAAATACAGTAAAGTGTGAAGCAAAAAGCCTATCTTTAATATTTGCAGGCGCAACCACCCTTTTTTACCTAAAAATACGATCTCTAGTAAATTATTTTTTATTTATTAATTGATTCATTCATTCATTCATTCATTCATTCATTCATTCATTCATTCATTCATTCATTCATTCATTCATTCATTCATTCATTCATTCATTCATTCATTCATTCATTCATTCATTCATTCATTCATTCATTCATTCATTCATTCATTCATTCATTCATTCATTCATTCATATATATGTTTACTGTATTTATTTAAATTTTAAATGCAAAAATAATTATGTAGAGCAGTGTAACATTTATACAGCGCAATATAAATAATGCAAAATTTACGTAAATAAGAATTGAGGTTCTAAAATATTAATAGTTAATAATTTCTGTTATGCCTACAGAACCTGGTGACATTGGCAAGAGACAAGCTGAGCCAGAAGTCCGCTAACAACAACGTGCACCACATTGTGGACAATGGTGCCAACCACCACCATGTTCTCCACATGGACAACGGCCGCTCCTCACTGCCGGACATTCCTCTAACTCCGAGACAGCAGCAGATCTTACAGCAGACGACACCAATGCCACCTCCGTCGGTGTCTCCTCTACCACTGTCGCACTCCTCGGAGTGTATCTTGCAGAGTAGGGAGTCACAAATATCACCTCCTCCCAAGCCACCTCTACCTGCTAGGTGAGTAGTACAGTCCTACATATACTTGCCTTAAAAAGCCTGAGTTACCTGCCGTTCGACCTTTTACGGTATCGCCCAGCCGCCTACCTTTGAAATGCGCGCGAGAAATGGGCGATACATTAGTGGTAAAACGATAAATTGGCTGAGGTTTTTTGAGTCAAGTATAAGTACAGTATGATTGTTGTACTTTAAGTACACTGCAAAACTAATTACAAGAAAAGTATACTGTTTTTTTGACTAGGATTCTCATGAAACAAAAGTCTACAAAGACCTTTGAAAATTTTACAAGATTAATTAAAGCTTTAAAACATGACAAAAATTACATTTTTCAGTAACAATTTCATTTTTTTATTAATATTATTATTATTTTTTTTATTACTAGAAATCATTTTATTGGCGTGGGTATTTTTTAGGCCCAGTTTCAGTATAGAGCTTATAATATGCTGACTTTGTAAATATTCCATGTCTAGCTGGAATTTCCTTACTTTCAATCGCACATCATAACAGGGGAGGCAACAAATTAAAAAATTATTTGCTATCAATTAAAATGCTGATTCTATCTATATAGCCACCCCATCATTATTATAAGCATTCACTTATTTAGCTAACGTAAAAAAAGTAGGGCCTTACCTGAGTAAGACAGAGGTAACCAGAAGTCGACCAATGGTTAGTTAGCAAACTAGGTCTATATTGTACTGGACTTGACTTAATATATCACCTAACATGTTTATATTTGCAGGATGAGCGCTGAGCCACCTCCACTACCCACCAGCTCACCACAAAGAAGCTCTGCCCCGCCACTACCACCTAAGCGACGTCACCGCACCACCACTGCACCTAATGCTCTGTCCATGTCTTCTATCAGCCCTCCTCCCACACCTGCCATGTCTAACAACCTGGGAGCAGGAACTACTTCCGACCTGGCCTCGTCAGTCGAGAGACTTAGTGTCTCGCCAGCACATTCAGCAGGTATCTTATTTTCACACATATTTAATTACACAAATGATCACATTTTTCATTAATAATAATTAATTAAGGAAAATAGTCAATATCTACCTATGTCTAGCTGTTAGACAATCATCTAAATTTTTAAAAAGCATCATATTGTCATAATATAACTTTTAGTGTAGGCCAGGATTGAACCTTTTCAGTATGGACTTTTAATGTAAATTTAAAAGGTATTAATATAAGTTTTTAAACAAAAATTCATCTGTAAAAATCAATTTAAAGAAATAATGTAATATAAAAGAAAATGCACCTTTAGCTTCAAAGCAAAGGGAAAAAAAAAAAAAAAAAAAAAAAAAAAAACTGTAAGAAAGTTGATAAATGTAAAGTTTCTGTAACTAATTTTGCTTAAATTTAATGTTTCTGTAAAAAAAAAAATGTTGTATTTATGCATGCTGTACCAAACTTTTATAACAGAAAACTTAACCCTGATTTTGCTACTGTTGCACCTGATTTACCCTGATTTTGCTGTGGTTGAACCTGATTAACCCTGATTTTGCTGCTGTTATAGGAGGTATGGGAGAGGACTGCAATTCTCTACTGAGTGCCTCTAACGCTGGCAGTCTAGACTCCGTACTCAACACCTCTAATCAAGACGGAGACTACGATGATGATTCCATGCTTTGGCATCGTAACGGAAACATCTCGCCATTCTGGGGATCTCCTTCACGTAGAGAGGTCAGTTTTTAGTCAATAATTTCTTACTTTATGCCTGTGGCAGTCAGTTTAGATGTATTTTGTTTAAGAATAAAGACGATTATTTAATTTAAATCTAGCATTTGTTGTAAAAAAATTCTTTAATTTTTTTTTTTTATTATTATTTATAATTTATTATGAGTATGGTATAATTTTTTTTTGTTCTTTTTCTGAGCAGTATTATTTTTCTATTTATCATGGTAAAATACCAAAACCTAATTGCTAAGGTCCCCATAATAACTTTTTCCCACATTTTAACAACAATTCTAAAAATAGAAGTAAAGAAAAAGTAAAAAAAAAAAAAAAAAAAAAAAGACATTGCATCATGCAATAAAAAAAAATCGATTACATGTATCAATGCAATGCAAATTTCATTTCTCTCTCTCTCTCTCTCTCTCTCTCTCTCTCTCTCTCTCTCTCTCTCTCTCTCTCTCAAATATTATTTTGTGTGTTTAAACTTTAAATATTAAATTTATAAAATATTTAAATATTCTAAATATGAATGGGTTAAATATGGTTTGAGTTATAATTTTAATTACTTTTTATAATTTTTGGTAAAAAAAAAGATAATTACAGTATTTAATGACGAAAAATTTAATACTTAAATATAATTATTTATAAATTTGCAGAGCATCGACAGTCCTTCATTTCTATCTCCCAGTGACCTACGACTTCAGGACATTGCTCCTACCTCCTTGGTGAGTGCAGGTCATACTTCAAGGACATTACTCAACTGTGAGGACACCACAGACTGCAGGAGACAAAGCATCAGGACATCAAGGTTAGTACCTGTGCCATCAACATTAGTATTAACTTATCTTAACAGTCAACCGGGTAAAATTGAAAGCCAATCACAGAGCTGCTTTCAAAGTGCTCTGTGTCTAGCGAGATAGAGAAAAGTGAAAGCTTGCACATGATTGGAGTTTACATTTCACCCCGCACTTTAAATTTCATCCCAGTTGACTGTACTTCAGTTTACTGACTTTGGAATCTTATTTTAACCATGGAGACACATCACTGTAAAGGATGTACTATTATCATTTTTATATGCTAATTTCATAAGTCTTTCAATAGGTTTAACTGGTGCTAGGTTATCTATTGAAATTTCTACTTATTATTTTTAATACAGTCATGTCTATTATTTAGCTATATTTTTCATACTTAAGTTAAAAAGTTTTTTTAACCTAAAATTGCCAGTTGCAATGCATGTAATTTTAATATAACAATAATGGACATCAATTATATTTACAGTACTTAAAAATTAAGAACATTGAGTAAATCTTAAAATTTTAAAGCTGGTTTATGATTGCATTTTTGATTAAATGAAAAAAAAAAAAATTAAAAAAAACAACTTTGGAACTTTAATTATTTTTTATTAATAGGCCTAAATTAACATGAAAGTAACTTACGAATTTAGTATAGGCCTATGTAATGTAGGCACTGTACTGTACTATTAATATCTCAAAGTATTGTGATAAAACAACGTTGTTGCGAACAAAATGTGTATCTCGTTATTTGTCACACCTAGCAAAATGTGTATCTTGGTTTTTGTCACTCGAAGCAAAATGTGTAAGTCATTTCTGAATGTTATTTAGATGGTGCTTAACGTACACTTATTGCTTACAGTGACAAAAATAGAGATACACATATTATTCACAACTACAGTAACATCAAAATCTAAAGCTTAACAAAAAAAAAAAAAAAAAAAAAAAAAAAAAAAATCTTACTCAGAATGTACAATTAAAATGTTTCACTTTTTTGTTTTCTGTACTGTAACAATTAATGCCTTGTGTCCCCAGCTCCAGTCACGTATCACAACAAAGCTCCAGCTCGACATTCTCTATCAGTTCTGAGACAGGCAGCTTCACAAGCAGATCTTTCTCTAGTTCTGCTACCAAGCATATAGTGGAGCAAAGCAGCACTTCCATCGTCTCTAGCTTCTCACAGCAAGCATCTTCCTCACACGTCACTGTAAGTACTTGACAAGCATCTGCCTCATTAACACAGACATAAAATACATTAAAAATATTATGAAGGGTTCTGGAAATAATAATTAATAAAATTGGGGGCTTTTAAGAGAAACCTTTGGGTAGTGAGATTATTATTTTATACAGTAATATGAAAGGGATTTTTTCTTATTATTTTCATACATATATTTATTGCCATAAAAGCACATGAATGAGAAGAATGAGTTCTATTAATTTATGTAGCACACACAAAATTCATTCTTGAGTTAGGTATTGCATTATTGAGTTAACTTTCATTAACAATTAGTATTCCTAAAAAAAAAAAAAAAAAAATCAGAAAGTTTCTTTCTTTTCTTTTTTTGTTTTCTTTTTTGCCATTAAAAAAAAATTAAAAATGACATCAATTGAAGAAAAAAAAAATTATATAGACACTTTTTGTGGGTGGGTGAGGGGGGGGTAGAGAGTTGCAAAATCGAGCCAGAACCTTGTATGTACAACATTCTCCTCCTCTCACACTACGGTATTAAAGCTCAAATAAATGATCACAAATTAATTTGTTTCTTGTCATATTTCACAGGTTGTAAGCAATGGCAACTCTCCACCCGCTCTACCAGTCAAACAAAGATCACGTGCTCCACGACTTCCTTCACAATATGACAACGTGGGAGATGACAGATCTAATGACCTTGACCTTGAACCTGCGTGGGTGGTGTCTGCATGTTCCTCACACTCAGGGTCCATGCACCATGGCTCAACGTGTACTAGTCCTACTGATGGCACGCCACCACCTTTACCTCTCAAGAAGAGACATAGTAAGTACATATAAGTTTCTTCTACAAAACTGTAATTGTAACAATGATTGCTGCTCAAGAAAAAAATATAAAGGTCTAAATACAAAAAGAACAATTATAAACCATCAATTATCAATTATTTAAATTTTTTTGTCAAAAAAAAAAAAAAAAAAAAAAAAAAAAAAAAAAAAAAAAAAAAAAAAAAAAAAAGGAAAGGAAAGGAAAAAAAGGAAGAAATTTTTTTTTTTCATTTAGAAATTAAAATATTACAAATTGTGATTTGAATACTAACTTTTACATTTATTTCTCCCCTAGTCATGGCATACATGGAAATGTTTGGCTCGGCATCTCGTGAGGCGTGGTCAGCAGTGATGGATCCTCGACGTACGATGCACGTGTACTCAGCCTGGGAGAAAGAATGGATGCGAAGTCAGGCTGCGTTCTCTAAGGAAAACTTCTCTCTCACTTCCACGAGATCTTGTTTGTTTGCAAGCAGCAGTACTGCAAGCTCTAGTACCACTGTAACACACTGGCCGCCCTTGGAGAGGTAGGCAAAGCAAATCTTGCCATTTTTATGTCATTTCAAAGACGCATTCTTTCATACTGGGGAAAGAAAAAAAAAAAAAAAAAAAAAAAAAAAAAGCTTACTTAAATACAATAATGAAGACGACCAACAATTTTAAGGGGTGATTTTATTGCATATTCTAAAAAAGAGCATCATCCTGAATCATTTGATGTGCAAGTTTCTAATTTTTGAGTTGATGAAGTATTTTTAATAATTCTTTTGAATATTTCAATACGACATCAAAGTCATAGTAACTTAAGCATGCACTTTCCTATCACAATGTTTAAAAAAACTATTAAAATTATATTTAATAAACTTAAAAATTACAAAATCATATATTAATTGATTCAGGGTCATTTCTTCTCTTTAAATATGCAATGAAAAATCGTGATTTTCCTCATTCACTGTAATAAATATTAAAAATGTGGAAAATGAAGTTGGAAAAACCTTAGATAAAAAAAAAAAAAAAAAAAAAAAATTGATTTTTCTCCATCTTTAGATAACATGATAAATTTTCTGTTTCCAGGGTTGACCCTACTACAAACCTAAACGCTACATCACCAATAGATCCTCCCGCTCTGCCACCTAAATTAAGCAGAACACGTTCAACAGCATCTCCACCACCTCCGTTACCTCCTATATACGTAGCATTTACCCCTCCTCCTGTACCACTTCCCCTCCCTCCACCATCCCCTGTTACTCCTACACCTAGTCACCCACCATCCACCCCTCCACCACAGCAACCCATCTATGACTTTGGCAGGTGAGTGAATCTCTCTCTCTCTCTCTCTCTCTCTCTCTCTCTCCTTTAACTTGAACATTACAGTATGTATTCAAACTAAAATCACTTGGTGTTAATTAAATTAAATTAATTAATATGTCAATTATGTGCATGTTAAACTACTTTCTATAGAGTTATATTATATTTGTTATAACAATAAAAAATACACCAATTGGTGTAAAATTGTAAGTCATTTGTGTGTCATTGGCACAAGTACTTATTGCATTACAGCTGTCATGTATTTTATGTATTATTGTGTTTTTGCCTAAATTGAATTTATATTTTTTTTTTGTGTATACTTTTTCTTTAAAAATACATTTATATGCATTTAAAAAAAATACTTTAGGCCTATTGTTTATTTGTGTATTGACAATATTAAAATATTATTACAGAGAGCTCCCAGCTCCACCCCGCCCTCCTCCAATGACAGCACAGACACCTACAACCCCCAGTACACCCCTGGCAGAACCTCCCTCTCGCCAGAGCACCGTACCTACACTGACGACAGAAGAAGAAGGAGAAGAAGAGGAAGAAGAAGGTCCCAGTCCTCTGGATGATATGGATGTTACCCAGTACCTTGTGTTCAAGAAACCTGAAGAGGAAGGACCTGATATCAGGGGTGGTCACCCTGATGGACTCATAGTTCAAGCTACTAAAGCTAATAAGAATGGTAAGTCCAGATTATTAAGTTTTACAATTTTTATTTTATTCAGTAAACACTCACAGTGTACAACATAACATAAATTTACAAAACGAGTATTAAATTAAATACATTAAACATTATTCTTGAGCATAAGCTGTTAGACTAACGCTACTATTAGTACATTTCAGCAAATGATATTGATGGCTCACCACACAATTTACATTTACATGAGGTACCACACTCGTGGTACAGTACTCTTTAATTATGCAAATCTCATGGTGATGGAAACCGTGCACTGCAAATCTAGTAAAAATGTGCCTATTTTTAAAATTTGGATTTTTCCAATTACTAACATTATTAAAGGCTGGGGTATTGTAAAATGGGTTTTGCAATGAAATTAGAATAGTTTTATTATATTAACAAAAATGCTGTCTGTTTTTCTTGTGTGGTGGACTTTTTTAAAAACTATTTTCTTGGTTCCTCTATTATTATATACTCGCGTTTTTGTAAGTTTTTATTTGAAAAGGCGTCTGTAGCATTAATTTTGAAATGTAACCTGGCAAAAAAGAAAAAAAAAAAAAAAAAAATGTCTAAAGTTTCTTGATACTTAATACCATTTAGAGATAGACATAGTGGTCAAATTTTTAGAGCTCACTTTTAATGATACCAAATGGATAGAAAAATGAAACATATGACCCCAAAAAATATATTTTTTCTTCTTCCCCCTTGTTACTTGACTATTCATATTTGCCTTTATTCAGCAAAAAAAAAAAAAAAAAAAAAAAAAAAAAATCTTTTAAAAATCATTCAAAATTATTAATACCCCATCAACCCATCACAATTAAGTTCTTAAATTTTATATCATAATTTCACATAATGTAAAAAATTATTGTGTTGATTTTTTTTTTTTTTTTTTTTGAACACAAATTATTATTATTTAAGTTTGTTCTCTTTTGTGTGTACTGTGTAAATTTTTAAATTATGCTGTATACAATATTTATTATAATTCTTATTTGATGTGCTGAAATATGCTAACAACATAAAAAATGAGTGTATTTTGTCATTAGATTTTAGAAAACCTTTATTTAGTTGTCTCTCGTCATAAAATGTTTTGTGATATTTGTAACTAACTCTAACTGATGTTTTGCATGCTGGGCGTATGGTGACTTGCTCTAATTAATCTAACTATTGTTTGGCTAACAGAGGATGATGAAGCAGGTAAACAATACTAATTAATACATTCTTATGCATGCTTTACTATTACTAGCTTTTTTTTTTTTTTTTTTTTTTTTTTTTTCCACCGCTTTGTTTGGTTGCAAAAAATAATAATGCTGTTCGTAAACCCTGTTCTCTTGCACCAAAAAATGTGCATTCCATTTGAATAACCATAGGCGATCGTCATTTTTGGTGCAGAGAACATGGTTTAGGAACAGCATTAATGTATATATATCATACTTTGCAGTATGGTAATTTTCAATTAATATTTGAATTTACTATTAATAGAGACTGGATTTTAAGGTAAAAATTACGATAACGCCTGCAAGTTTCATAGTTAGGCTTTTTGCTTCACAATATACTGTGTGTTTATAAAAAATTGGTACTTAACTGCTAAAAGTTTAGAAATAATATCTATGAAAACTGACAGTAGGTTCTGATGCAGGTAAATAACTTACTATTTTTGTAGGTGCAGCAGCCAAATTTTTTTACCAAAAATCCGATCTCTAATTATTAATTATAAAATATAAAATTCAAAAATGTACTTATAAACCTTTTAATTTTTTTTTGTTTACTGCTTTTACGTCTGCTTGGTGCTTTTTTTCCAGTTTTTTTTTTTTTTTTTTTTTTTTTTTTGTAGTTTTAAGTTTTAAATTTAAATGTTTTGTGCTTAAAAACTAATCACTGGGGTAAAAAAAGTGTAGCTATTATATAATTTTTTTTTATTGCTTTATAATCCTATTTTGTGTTAATACAATGAAATTTGATTCAAAGCCCTTGGTACAAAGTGGTTATTATTTGTTGCATGACATTTGTAAATATATGTATTTTTTTTATTTCAAATAAAGTACAACTACTTTTTTTTATGTACTTAATGCTCGCAATCAACAGCGAAAAAGTTTATTTTCAAAGTCATGTAATGCTAATCCAGACTTCTAATAGAATTAACTAACATCTGCAGATTTCCTATATCAAGAAGCTTTCTTGACGACATATCGTACGTTCCTGTCTCCGTTAGAACTGACCAAGAAGTTACAACGTCGTTACGAGAGATTTGCTTACCCTGCCACTGATCACGTTAGACAGAGAGCGGCAAGGAATTCTTTCTCTCTGCTTGTCAGGGTCGTCAGTGATTTAACGTGAGTATCATCGCATCAAGTTAGATTCACGTATGTGGTGATTTGAAATTAAAAAAAAAAAAAGAGAGAGAGAGAGATAATACAGTTTTATTCTGTAGTATTTACCCCAATGGTTGGTATTTTCAATATTGATGCAACACTTATTGGGACTCAATAAGTTTTAGAGTTATATGGTCTACATTCTAAGCTTGACTGTCCTGAAAAAAAGAAAAAAATTATTGAAATAAACATTGGGCCTAATAGGCTTAAAATTTCAAAAAATCATATAAAATTAATTTGCACGGTGACCCCACAACTTTTTACATATTTGAAATTGTCTCAAGCTGAAGTATCATTGTTCAAAATTTCCGAATTTTTTTGATGGTATAATTTTGAATCTAATGGCTGACGTTGGTACCCTACTCCCTTGAATGCATATCAGCTTAGGTTATTGTATCAATTGATACATTTAGAAAAAAATAGAACAAAATCAATAATTTATCTGTGTGTTTTCCCCCAGTATGTCTGACTTGGAAGACGAGCTACTTCGAGTTCTCATGGATTTGATTTTCCACCTGCTGTGCTGTGGTGACCTTAACCTTGCCAGAGCACTCAGGGTCAAGGTGCTGGAGAAATGTGAAGCTAAGAGGTCACACAACATGACACACAATGCTCTCCTCACTTCACTTAGCATACATACCAGGTAAACAAATTTAAACTGAGAGTACAAAACTTGAATGTGATTACGTCCCACTGATATAGTATGAAAATTTAAAAAATAATGCAATTTACTGTAATTTGAATATTTAAAAAATATATATTTCAAGGGTGGAGATTGGTGGCTAATTGATACCACAGGAGGTCAAAGGCTTTATGTACCCCTAATTTTCTATTCTTTAGTGTTTATTTATTTATTTTTTTAAGCTTTTATATACTATAATATATAAGTCGTAGAAGAAGACGAAAAGAAAGAAAGAAAAAAAAAGTAAATTAAGTGTTTAATAAGTGTCACACTTTCAAAGCTCTTGTCAACGTACTTTTTTATCATTTAGAATACTAGATTGATAACTACCATACCTTATTAACCATGAATTAGACACCACCACGTTGATTTTGTATTTATTTTTATTTTGACAGTTATTTCACGCATCTGATGTCACAATGTACCACCGCCAATCACAGTCTCTGCTCGAGTCACGTCATAAATTTAAAACCCTCCCTCAAGTTCTTTGCACGCCATCACTGCCCCATCGGTACATTGTGACGTCAGATGCGTGAAATAGCCGTCAAAATAAACATAAATGAAAATAATTACAAAATCAACGTGTTGGTGTCTAATTCATAAATAATAAGGTATGGTAATTATCAATCTAGTATTCTAAATGATAAAAAAGTAAGTTGACAAGGGCTTTAAGTATTTAAACTTTAAAGAAACACAAAAATTATGAACAAATTTTTCATCCATGGCAATATCTATTGACATTTATAATTTATCAGGCCTAAAGCTTGCCCTTTCATTTTTATTTTTTTTATTGTTATTATTGAATAAAGACAACTATTTTTTATTCATTCATTCATTTGCTTATTAAATTGATTTCAAATATATCAATGTATTACTACAGACAAGCGACTCTCCTGGACTTCAAGTCTGAGCAAGTGGCAGAGCAGATGACGTTGCTTGATGCAGAGTTGTTCATGAAGATTGAGATTCCTGAGGTTTTGATCTGGGCACAGGAACAGAATGAAGAGAGAAGTCCGAACCTTACCAGGTTCACCGAGCATTTTAATAAGATGTCTTATTGGTGAGTCGCACTTATTTCAGTTTCCATCTATCTATTTACTTATTAAAAATAATTTAAAAACCATTTTCAACATAAGAATTTTTTTTATAATTTTAGCTCCTACATTTAAATCCTGTACAAATAAGGGATTTTTTTTTTTTTTTTTTTTTTTACTCTGTCAAAAAAACACTATAAAATCAGTTTATTTATTTCCAATATGAACTTGTATTTTGCTGTCTCTTGTAAATAATTTTAAATACCTAAAATAAAATAAATTATTTTTTATTTTATTTAACTCATAAAAAAATGAAGATTTTAGTCCTTTTTTTTTTTTTTTTTTTTTTTTTTTTTTTTTTTTTTTTTTTTTTTACTTGTTAAAGAATAAGTACAGTAAAAAAAAACATACTATATTTATGAAAATATTTTTATTTGTATTAGTTTTATCTTTAATTTGAACTTAAATCCAACCACTTACATTTTAAAACTTAATTACAATGCTGTACATAATTATATTTAAATACTGATCATTATATTCTCCACAGGGCACGCTCTCGTATCTTACAACAAAATGACGCAAAAGACCGTGAACGTTACGTGGTAAAATTCATCAAGGTGATGCGACACCTACGTCGCGCCAACAACTTCAACTCTTACCTTGCACTTCTCTCGGCACTCGACTCTGCTCCAATCAGAAGACTGGAGTGGCATAGACAGATCACAGAGGGTCTCAAGGAATATTGTGCGCTCATTGATTCTTCATCATCGTTCAGAGCGTATAGACAAGCATTAGGAGAGACACAACCACCTTGTATACCTTATATGTAAGTATAGGAAAACTGTTGTCACATTTGCTATTTATTCTATAGGTAATGTCGTACAGCAAATTGTCAAATAGCACTTATTGTATTTGATTAGGAATAAGTTTTTTCTTTGGAAAGTTACAATTTTGTTTATAAATAAAGTCAAACATGAATCCTTTTGATGGTATATTACCATATTGAGTTATGTAAAAAAAAAGTCAATCAATCAATCAATTTGCAATAACTACGTTGTTGAAAATAAGCAAAGTAGGCTGTAAGATTGCCACAGTGATTTTAATTCAAGATCTTAATATACGTAGCCGTAACTTTGTTTTTTAATGGTGAATTTTTAAAACAGTTTGGTAAAGTAAAATATAGGCCTAAACAGTATTAATTAATTTAAATAATAATACAGTACAGTACATAATATCAAGTGAAAAGTTTATAAGAAAGATTAAATTTAACAATTTAAAATACAGTAAATTATAATAATGGAAAGTATTTATTAATAATAATTTAAAACATCGTTATCATCAATATTATTAGTTCTTATTTGCTTTTTATTTCATAAAAAGTCAGCCTCTTGTATATTTTTTATATCATTATTTATTTAATGTGCAATTCATTCAAGGTGAAAATGTTAAAAATTAAAATGTATTTTATTTTATACTACAACAAACATTTGAATCTGTTTTAGATTTTTCTTTAAGCAAGCAATTATGATGTTATTAATTTTGAGAGTTTGTATTAAAGTGCTTATTTTACATGAGTAGGTTTGAAATGTTGGAATTCTTTTTGACGTACTTTTGCTATATATATATATATATAAAAAAAAAAAAAAAAAATAAAAAGGGGAAAAAAAAAAAAAAAAAAAAAAAAAAAAAAAAACGTGGTAACACAAAAACTTATTTGTTCATTTTCCTTATTATTTTTATTACTAAAGCCTCCATATTTTGTTTGTTACAGAGGTCTAGTGCTTCAAGACTTAACATTCGTACACATCGGCAACCCAGACTTCTTGCCTGATGGCAATATCAATTTCTCCAAGCGATGGCAGCAGTTTAACATTGTGGAGAACATGAAGAGGTTCAAGAAATGGTCAGTATATACCTGGGGAAATTATCATTAGTGTTCTGTTACGTTTGACCATTGAAAATATATCAGTTGCCTTTTCTGAATTCAATATTCAATTATTATTACATTTTTTTTCCTTCAAAACTTCACTTGAAACCTTAAAAAAAAAAAAAAAAAAATCTAATTAGAATTAAGAGTTGGTGGAAAAAAAAAGAATTTTCACATTAATGTTTTATCTTTAAATTAGGATAACTTAAATAATTGATTGCATTTGCATGTGTTTAAGTAAATTTTTCCTCTAAACTTGCTGGAAATTTTATATTTTGTGACCCTATATAGTTTATGTGAAATATCAGTTGGTTACTAATTCCAATAATTTTATTTATTTATAATGGCCCACTCAGCTGTCTTATTTTATTTAATATTAAATTAATTTTAAAAAATAAGCCACTGTGATTGGCTGAGAGTCGACTCTAAGCCAATCACAGCGACTTATTTTCTTAAATTAATTTAATATTAAATAAAATAAGATGTCATAGAAAAATTGGGAATGGGAGTTCATCACTATTTCCTATTCCCCAATTTTCCTAATCTATGTGTTTTTTTTATTATATATTTGTATCATTCATTCATTGATTGATGTTTGTTTGTTTGTTTGATCATTCATTCATTCGTTCGTTCGTTCATTCATTCATTCATTCATTCATTCGTTCGTTCATTCATTCATTCATTCATTCATTCATTCATTCATTCATTCATTCATTCATTCATTCATTCATTCATTCATTCATTCATTCATTCATTCATTCATTCATTCATTCATTCATTCATTCATTCATTCTTTCATTCATTCAATCATGTTTTAAGACTACAATGTGATATATTTTTAACGTCGTTGTGTTTTGTTTTGTGTCCACAGTCAATACTCATTCAAGAAACAAGAGCGAATCCTCGCGTTGTTCAACAATTTTGATGATTGTTTATGTGAAGAAGCGATGTGGCAGATATCTGAAACTATCAAGCCTAGAGGAGGTGGATCAGCCAATAAGAAATAGGCAGCAAACCAATCATAAAGTAAGCCTCAATTAGGAGCAACCAATCACGTGTGAGCATTATAAATGATTCATTTTTAATCTGCGGAGAAATAGGTATGCAAAACTTAAAATTGTATTTTAATTTTAAAAAATATTGTACTGAGAACATGAGGTAGTGACGATGTTACCTTTAGGTTAATTTTAATGACCAAAGTACATTGTTGCTATGTTATGAGTATAAAGGTAAATTTTATAATTACGATACATACACTCTGGCCAAAACAAGGTCGTTCCCGCCAAAAGCTGTATCCGCAGTGCTAAACCAATCAGAGAGCGCGTTATAAACCTACTAGCCAATCACAGTTGACTTTACATTGTTAATTACACTGTATCCGCTCGAACTTGTATTGGGAGAAGTGTAAATAGCTGAAGCAGCTCTCCAGATAGTATACACACACCAATCATTGTTCAACAGGCGTCGGTATTTACCTGCATTTATCAACTATTGATTAGGTATTGATGCCTAATATTGAGTTCTCTCAGTGTAATGATTTTTTTTTCAGTTGCCATTTCAAAACAAAAAAAAAGTAATAATTGAAAACTGTTGCAATTTTTTTTTCGTTTTTCGTTTTTCGTTTTTCGTTTTTTTTTTTTTTTTTTTTTTTTTCCTACGGCCCCAATTTTAATAATTCATTAATGTAATTGACGTGGGTAGAAATTTGCATAGCATACACTTTTTTTCTTGATTTTTGTTTCTACAATGTGGTTTCTTAACCCATCATTTGATATAAATCTTTCAGGAATATAATTTTTTTTTTTAATTAAAAAATACAAAAAAATGTAAATAAAATATTTCTCCGCGTTTAAAAATGTCAAAAAAACTAATGCTCTTACTCCTGGGGCCATATCAAATAATTGGAAAATAAAAATTAGGTTTTAAATAAGAAAAAAATGCTATATATATATAAACGAAATAAGTATAAAAACACATACAAGATAACCCCATAAAATTTTAAAGAAAAGCTCAAAAGAATGACAAAAATAACGAAATAAAAAATATATTATAAAAATATATATATAAAAAGCCATATATTATGAAATAACGCACTTAGGTATATATAAAATTATAATATAAATTCTGCAAGTAAAAATTAAAATGAATTGTTTTACTTATGAAAATTACACGAATGAGGTTTCTATATTAAAAATTGACGGCATAATTTTTAAAATTGCGGGTTTAATATTCATTTTACAAAAAAAAATAATAATAATAAAATAAAATAAAAAAATAAAAAAAATAATTTTTTTTTAATGCGTGTTTTTATTTTAGTATTTAAGTGTCCCGGAAATAAAATTGTTGATTTCTTAGACATTGAAACTTTAAAGCAACTGCGCGCACTTTCAATAAAAAAAAAAAGGTAATTAGGTAACTTTTACGTAAAATAATTACTAACCCCGTAATTTACAAACAAAATCTTAAATTGAATTAAAAATAAAAATTGACATATTAAATCACAGTTTTAAAATAATTTATTTAATACATTTGATAAGCTTAAACAGGTAACAATTCTTAATTAATTTATACTTGCAGTTGATAGATAAAATTGCACATTTAAAAATAGTTTTAAAAAAATGCACAATTACATAGAAAAATGTTAAAAAAAAAAAAAGTTACCAAAAATTTTTGCTCTTGTTATTTAATCTATATTTTCCTTGCCTGATAAAAATCTTCGTATCAGGTTTCTCTCTATTTTCACTAAATATGTATTGTGCCATTTTGTCTGTATTTACTACAAAAAAAATATATTTAAAATATTTCGTGATTTTTATTTTATACTTATAATTTTTAGATGTACACTTTTTAATGTTTTAAAGTATTTTAGATTTTAGTTTTCATGCTTTTGCGAGAATTTTGTGCGAGAAAAGTAGTTGCTCTTTAATAGTTTTTCAAGATTGTGAGTAAATTATGATAATTATTTGAAAAGAGCATAAAATTTTAAGACTAGTAATATTTATATCTCTAATTATTAAAGGAATTTTTAAATATTTATTTTAAAAGTTTTAAAGGAAAGAAAGAAATCGTTTGTGCGCCTGAAACGTGTACTATTCACATGGTAGTCATTGGCAAAGAGCTATTTCAACAAAAAGTGTTGAAGCCATAGACCACATAAAACAACTTGTGCTTTTTAATGAATAAAACACAAAATGGGATCTTCAAAACTTATGAAATTTTTTACCAGAATGTTAATGTAGCCTCACGAGAGAGCGTGAAAATACTGTAAAGTATGAGATTTTCGTAACTATTCATGTTTATTACGTCAGAAACATGCAAAAATTAGTATGACAATGTTGTACGGGTTGCATAAATCAAATATTCTGATCACTGCTACGGCGCTACTGTTGGGTTTTGAGACAAACTAATGTTATTTATGTAAATCCCATCAAGTGTTTTGTCATATAAATGCTTACGTTTTTCTCTGGTCTATTCCTTTAAGATTCTTATTTCTGGCAATGCCTCCAAAATTTATGAATTTTTTTTCCTTTAATCTCAAAATTCTAAAAAAAGTATAGGGCTATAATTACTCAAAATCTAATGCTCTTTTGAAATATTTTATCATATCAAAGAAAAAAAAATCGACAAAAAGTGGACGATTTTTAATATCGTCTATTTGTAGAAATTAAAAAAAAAAAAATTTAAAAAAGAAATTAAAACTCGCAAAAAAAGTGAATTAAAAATATTTCATAAAATATATCAAATTTTTATGATTATTATTTCTAAAATAATAGAAATAACCTGGTAACTTATATACAAAATATTATAATAGTAGCTAAAAATAATATTATAAAAAAAGAAGATAATATAATGTAAAAATATAATAAAAATATTATAATATAAGATAAAAGAAAACTATTACAATGAAAGAAATAATGGCTTAATTAAAAATAAATCACGCACTTATTATCAGATTATATAAGTGATACTTTTTCCTACATAATCTTAAAAAAAAAAAGAAGAAAAAAATGAAAATATTATATTAAATGTGTCCCCCCTCTAAGAAAATCCGAAGTCACAAAACGTGTGTTTGTTTTATGTTATTTTGTATAATGATAACTGTAAAACCTATCTATGGCTCATATTGCTGTATTATTTTGTTGTGGTATTGTTAAGTCATAGTCAATTTTGATGACGCTAAACTTCAAAGGATGGTAATTTAAAATAAAATAGGTCTTTAAAAATTGGGGTACTGAAAAAAAAAAAAGTATGTATAATTGGGGAAAAAATAACAAAAATAAATAATAAAATATGATTGCTGGGGAAAATCAACGTTGATTTTCAGGTTTGTTAGGATATTACGCAACTTTTTTGCTCAAGTGTTCTACGCCTTTAAATTTTTTTATTATTATTATTTTTTTAAATATTAAATTATTACTATTATTGATAAAATCAAAAAAAGTATGACAAAAATAAAACTTTTTTTTTTAAATAATATTTTTCTTATAAAAAAATTCGTAAATTTATTTTACAAGTGCTGTAAAAAGACTAAAAAGCTTTTTTTTTTTTTTTTTTTTTTTTTTTTTTTTTTGTACCTATAAGTTTTAAATTTATATACATCATCTTTTTTTCCCTCATCTGTTTGCAGCATAAATTTGCACGATCAGATTTCGTATATATTTCATTATAATCATGATGATATGAATAATATGAAAAACATCACGCGAATATTTTTTTTTAGCTTTTTAAAAATAAAACGACACTAAATTGAAGTTTTTTTTATTTTTTTATTTTTTTGTACTGGAGACCTAGCACTTGGGACATCAACTGGGTCATTTCTAACCAATACACCGAGGGTTTGACCTAACTCTTAAAAACATGAACTATATTTTAAAAGTAAAATTACCTATAAAACTTTTTAATAAGTATTTTATTTTATCAACAATACTGCAAAATCAATTAAAAAAAAATATATGTATCCTTTTGAAATTAAAGTAAAAATTAAATGAAAAATAACAATACCATAACAAATAATATACAAAATTTATACTTAATTTGCACAGTATTTTGTGTTAATTTTACTATTTAAAAAAAAAATTAGTGCCAATTTTATGAAAAAAGAAAAAAAAAGTACTCTATACAATTCTTTTTTAACTGTACAAAATCTTTATTTAATTTTTATTGTAAATAAATTATTAATTAATTATTAAGATGAGGCCTACTTAATATTTATAAAATAATGATAATAATGTCTAATATAAATAATATATTTTTAATTTTTAATGTGACTGCATTTATCAACAAAAAAATATTCTAATAATTAATTACACTTTTTTTTTTAATATTTATTAAAAAAATTGGATATTATTAATATTAATAAAAAATAATACTTCTATATAAATGTAAAAAAAAATATCAATTACTTATTGACTTTTTTACTGTCTTTAATATTATTGTACATTTAATTGTAATATATATTTAATTCGATGAATTTCAAAAAATTTAAGAATACGTTTTGCAAAATTACTGATTTTTTTTCTCTTTCTTTATTATCATCAAAAAGCAGACATGAAGTTGCTGCATAAGAAATTTTTATGTATACGTTCTCTGAAAATATTTTAGATTATAACTTTAGAATTTATTTGTATTATTATTCCTGTATTTCAACCTTAGTCTATGTTATATAAATTATTAGAGTAGGAGAATTTTATTTGCGCGATAAAGTAAAGTTTATTAAATGGTTTTTATTTAGTGGCCATAAAAGTTTAATTTTATTAAAAACTAAAACAATAAAATATAATAATTTAAAACTACAGAAGCTCTCTTAGAATATTAAAAAAAAAAAAAAAAAAAAAGTCTTAAACTATAGGACCTATAATTACTGTTTTCCATCATAAAATATTTGATAAACTGATCGTAATCTTAAAATTTTCATTATTAAATTTTCTTTATGCCCTGTAATTATTAAAAAAAAATTAAAAATAATAATAATACAAAAAAAAATTAAAAAAAAAAAAAAAGTTGGCCATATATTACACTTATATAAAATAAAAAATATGTATATATTAAAAAGTATTATTCACATGACGCGTAAGTTTGACTTGCGTCGACGGATAAACATAGTTGGAACAATGTAAACAAATATATAGCCGTTCATATTGTTTTTGAAGATTACATGTGAACGGCTCCATTTGTTTACATTGTTCCAACTTTGTTCATCCGTTGACGTACGTCAAATTTTACGCGTCATGGAAATAATACTTTAATCTTTCTATATAGCCTCACAAACTTGGGAAAATACTTGTTAAGTAAATAAAACAAAACAAAAACAAATAAAACAAAGTAGATGTCACAATTTCTATTGTAAACCTATGGATTTCGTGACGTCATGAATTCCAAAAGCTGCCTACTTAACATAATATTTTAACTCCGCAGTATGTGAGGGTACAATAAAATATGATGGTCCTATCTCACAGGGGCGTATTCAGGGGAGAGGGGGTTCGGTTTCTGGACCCCTCCTCCCGTCAGGTCTGAAACGGCCATGGGAAAAAGGGGTGGTTCCCCCCTTTGCCTATGCTCACTATAGACTATAGCCCCTGCTATCTCATAATTTATCCATTCGTTTGGAGTACACAGGCACCTTTTTAGGTAATTCAAATTATTCAACAAAAAACTGACGTAATTTTTTTGAAATTCATCTTTATATGTGTGTTTGATTTGTTTGATAATGAATTTGTTTCTTGTGAAAACTTGTGATGTATTTTTTCCCCAATGTGTGTTTCTAAAATCTAAACAAAATAATATATATTATATCTTAAAAAATTATATCAAAATTAAGAATGAAGTAAAATAATATCATAATGCCAGAATGTGTAAATAAAATGAAAAATTAAATCATATTGATTAAATTTTTTATTTTATATAAATGAAAATAAAACGAAACGATTTTAAGACTTGATTGTGAATGTTGTGAATTATAATAATAATATAATAATACAAAAAGAATATACATAATAAATTAATATAATAATTAATTAAATTTGATGTTTTTAAATGTAAATTGCAATAAATGGCTGTGTGATCTTAATATTTGATTTTCTTTTATATCTCCTCTTCCGTTTTTTATTATTTTTTTTAATTTTTAATTATTTTCGTTTCAAACCAAAAGTTTAGAAATTTACAAAATTTGCAAGTGGCACGGGAAAAACAATGAGATCCCTTATTTTGTTGTTTATTTTCTTATACGTGCAACAATTTGAGAATAGGGACCTATTGTATAGCAACTTTAATTATCATGCAATACAGCTTATCGGCTTAGGGCGCGGTAATTACGGGTTCACTAATTTAATATTACGCTTATGAGGAAAAAACATTTTTTTTTTTTTTTTTTTTTTTTTTTTACGATTACGTGTTTTAAGCCATAGAAATTTTATAAGAATTTTTAAACCAATCCTCCATTAAAATGAAAGATTAGGTTATATAATGATATTTGCATATAGGATGATAATAATTTTAATAATCACCATTATACATTATTATTATTATTACATTTTTATAGTGCTATATTGAATAGAAATACTCAGAAATGGTAAAAAAAAAATAATAATAATAATAAAATGATGTATTTTTTTTCTGTTTTTTTTTTTAATTTTTTAAATTTTTTTTACCTTATTGAAGAAAATACAAATGGAAAATTAAAACAGACTTAATTGACTATTATTTTAACAAATTCTATTCTTCGTGTTAAATTTTACGTCATTACTTTACATTATTGCAAAACTGCCACAAAACTAGATCATGATTTTCCAGTACTTTTGCATCCCTATGTCATCACAGTTTGCCATACTGCACGATCGTGTTTTCTGTGATGTTTACATACAAATATTCATAATTATGTACGTGTTCAATTCATCGTATCTTCAGTGTCAGCGTTATAAAAACACCAACAACTTCACAATAACATTAGTATTTAGCACATTCTTTGCAATTATGGACTTCAAATTTATTGCTCTCTTCGGAGTTTTATTTATCATCGAGTTTGCTCATTCAAATCCACGTAAGTATTTTTTATTTACTATTTTACCTCAGCGCAATTCCACTGGCGTTTTTTTTTTTTTTTTTTTTTTTTTTTTTCCCACTAAAATGCAGCAAAAATGACGAAAAAAAAATAGTAAAATTAATCTAAAGAAAAAAAATATTATTTTTAATGTCATTTTCACGCCGTATTTTTCCGTTTTTGTTTTTGTTTTTTTTTAGTAAAAATTAGAGTAATTATGATTACATATATGTTCTAATTATTATTAATTTGACTAGGATTTGTCACACACAAAAATAAAAATTATTTCCTTACAAAATAAACATAATAACCATTTTTCATTATTAAAGTGAAGAAATAAATAAAAAAAACTTGTTTGAAACCGTTTTTTAGTATAAATGATCAATCAAATTTATAAAAAAAAAAAAAAAAAAAAAATGCTAACAAAATATAAAATAAAAAGAATTGGTTTTATTTAAAATAAAAAAGGTATATAGAGATTCTGTTAAATTTAATGCAAACTGTTATGCAGCTGTATTACAAAGATTTAATCCTATATTTTGAAACTTGCATGCATAAATTATGTCAATTTAATTATTTTTATTATTTTAATATATTATATAGAATAATATTTAAACTTAAATATTTTCATATACAACTATGATAGCAAAATATTAAAAAAAATGTTTTATTTATTGAGTGCGAGGTATAGTTTTAAGCACACAAAAATTAGGTCCTGGCATATTTAAAATTTTGCCATCGCATATATGCATAGAAAATGCAGCGTAATGCAGCGTAAAAAAAAATAATAATAAAAATAAAAAATTAGAAATCATACTAAAAAGCTTTGTGATGAGCAATTGTTAATTGTTTCCAACAATAAAAAAATAACTTCACAAGTCGTGTATTAAAAAAGATAGTTTTATTTGTAATTAATATAATAGATGTTCTATCTCCCAAATAAATTAAAAATTCTACTTATAAAATTTATATTTATTATTGTTTGTTTCCAAATCGTCCAAATTTATACCAAATTTCTTCAAATATTTTTTTATCAATATAGTAAAATGTTAATAAAATATATAAAGTAAATATGTAAAATAGAATGCATAGTAGGCAGGTTTAGCATACGACAGAATGACATCATATTAAAATGGAAAGTTGAATGTAATTGTTAATTTTTATTTGTTAAAAGGTTTTCGTGGAAGCAGTGAAGAAGAAATAGGTCCTAAATGTAAATGGACCTCTTATGTACCCTGTTCTGAAGATTCAAATTGTCCCAATATGAAAGTCTGTCGTAAAGATGGATGTAAGAAATTCTGTGATGACCCAAGTAAGTATATAAAAATAAAACAAATCAATAAACCTTTTTTTTTTTTTTACTTGCCATATTGTTGTGTTATCATGCTACACCAATCTCAGTCCCAGTCAAGCCATTGTCTTATCGACAGGTAAGACAACTAACATCGACAGGTAACTTGCAGTAGACTTTTTGTTTTTATTGTTGTAATAATAGTGATCTTTTTTTTATTTTTATGCATTGAGTATTTGATAAATGATCACAAAGCTTGCAATATCAAATTTAAATTTTAGCTGTAAAAAATATTTTTGTAATCACTGTTGTTCATAAACCCAGTTTTCTTCCTACATAAAAAAAAAAAAAAAAAAAAAAAAAAACATGCCCGTTACATTTGAATAACCGTAGTAGATTTCATTTTAGTAGCAGAAAATAAAATAAAAACTTTGAGGCTCAGTAAGTTACAGTAAAAATTGAAGCTATGAGAAATAATTCTAACTCAAGTTATAACTGCTTCATTGTCCCATAAGAAAGCATGTTAAATGTAGACAGGAACACAAAGTCGTCTGCTAACACCTTGTTAGTATTGATGAGCTGTCAGTTTGTTTTATCAGTGAACCTACTTTTGCAATGTCTAAGTATCTTAATTTTTCCCCAGAGCCTGGAACGTGTCCTAACATAGAGATCAAGTGCCTGAGTACAGTATGTTCTAACGACTACGACTGCCCCGACAATAAGAAATGTTGTGCCAATGGAGGAGCGTGTATACCACCAGTTAACTTAGGTCCAAGAAATCATAGGTCATGAAGAAGCTTGTGACTAACATCAGGGTTGGATTGACCTTAAGAGATGAGTGGACAAGGGTCACAGTTTAGTGACTGGTCTTTGAGATGTAAATTTTGTTTATAAAGTTTTTACGCTAGGCGGACTATGGGGGTACTTAAAGGTATAGAAAAACATGAAACAACACGTTCTTTTTAATCATTAAACACAAAATGGGATCTACAAAACTGATGATAATTTTTACCAGAATGTAAATATGGCCTCACAAGAGAGCGTGAAAAGACTGTAAAGTATGCAATTTCTTGAATATTTCTGTTTATGACGTCAGAAACATGCAAAAATTAGTATGAAAATGTTGTGTGGGTTGTATAAATCGAAAAATTTTCTGATCACTGCTACGGTTGGGTTTTGAGACCAATTATTGTTATTTATGTAAGTCCCATCAAGTGTTTTGTGATATAAATGATAATGTTTTCATGTTGTCTATGTCTTTAAACTAGAGAACTTTAGCAGAGAAGTGACATCCCCATGTTTTAGGCAGACTTGTATACATAATACAGTAAACCTACATCACTTTATTTCAACCAATAGCAGCCCAGAACAGGGCATTTTGAGGCACCAATCAAGAGGCCCGCTCTGATTGTTTTATGCTGCTATTGGTGCCTCAAGGTAAAGTAATGTAGGTTTACTGTTTTGTGTATGCAGGTCTGCGTAAAACATAGGGTGTCACTTCTCTGTTTAAGTCTCTAACTTAAAAGGCACATTGAACAAAAAACATGTCTAATATCCTAACATACCTATATATCAACTTTGATTTGGTCGCAGTCATTGATTTCTAATTTATTATACATTCACAAACCCACAGCTTTGATTTTGTGAATGGAAAATAAATTAGAAATCAATGACTCCGACCAAATCAACGTTGATATTTAGGTATGTTAGGATATTAGACATATTTTTTGTTCAAAGAGTTCTACGCCTTTAAACCTTCCTTCGGTATCCTCATTTATCTATATTTCCACTTGACCCTCAAGAACTCAATTTGACCCTGAGTATCACCAACTATTTTTAAGTTTTTATTTATGTAAATACCATTGTGAATAATGTACCATAATAAATTATAATAATTTAATTTAACTAACGAAATTCGTTTTGATTTGGGTATAATCAGTGGAGGCTTACTTCCCATAGAGGACGTTACACGTTGGTGGCTGATTGGTGCACTAAAATATGTTTCCTTTGGTGCACCAAAACACTTCTAGTTTTTGAGATATAAGGTCGGTACCCTACTACCTTAACAAGTAACTTACTATAGGGTGTATCCATTCATGTTAAAGTCGACGCCATGTTGGATAACTCAATAATAACATGGGTGGCATAGGGAAAAAATCATTTTGCCAGTTTAAAAACACAATGCCATATTTTTGAGAGCATTGATGCTGTAAATATATTGAATTAGTATCTCAAGTATGTGAGAAAAATAACAAATAATAAAAAATTAACCGATTTCCCAAAGAAAATGGGCTTAAATGAAGTTTGTCCTATGCTGAGCAATGTTATTCACTACTCCAGTATGGCCTCCAAGCGCAATAAATATGACGACATCTGCATACACCCTATAAACTTTTACATGGGGCTTATAAATGAATAATTAGAATCAAAGAAAAATTATCCCTTATGGTATTTATTAGCTACTCATTCATTATTAAGCATGAGGCTGTTTGCTTGCAATGTAATTAACCTACTATTAGTTAATTATTTCAAAGTTATTATTTTTTTTTATTTATAATTTTTTTTTTAGCAAGCTTAAGCAGGGACAAATTCAATATACAGTACTTAAAAATTCTTTCAGAGAATAATTATTTACTCAATATTTAATATTTCTAAAATCTAATACATTGCACATATTATTAGAATTTTATTTATATGAGAAACTTTAAATTCTAAAAAAAAGTTACTTGTTAAAAATTAAATTAATATCACAAAATTTGCATAATAACAGGAAATTACTAGATAAAATAAAAGTTATATACTTCTAAAAAATATAATCTCTATCGAGTCGAAACAGTTCTTCTGAAGTTATCTTGAACCCGATGCATGGAGCATCTACATAGGGTTTACTGTAGCAGATGCGCCACACATCGGGTTCGTGATAACTTCAGAAGAACCGTTTTGACGTGATAGAGACGTAATGTAAGCAGCAACTGAAATTAGTGGGCAAAATAGCAGTTGACGTGGATTATTACAAAAAGAAAGAAAGAACGAGGAGATGTGTAGAAATTACTTCGCATGCTCTCCCCTAGAATGATCACTAGATTGACCGGTTGCACTCATATTTAAGAGCCACCATTTTGTTGGTCAGGAATACATAGGCCAGCATAGGAAAAAACACCACTTTTATTTTTTTAATAGCAAAAAAAGCTTCAAAGCTCAATCAAAGCCTTATTTCTAGCTCTTAATAAGCTCAAAGAATATGAGAAAAATTTGTTCAGTTGAAATAAACTCTTTTTATGTGAAAAATTAGGAGAAATGATGTTTCCCCTATGCTGGACAATGCATTAGGCACCACAAACATGGCGACAAAGCGCAAGGATGAGCCTATTGCTCAAAAGGTAAGGACTACAACACTAGTAATATTACATGAAACCGTAACCACAATGTTACATAACCAGGTTAGTAAAGGCATAGAAAACATGAAACAACACGTTCTTTTTAATCACTAAACACAAAATGGGATCTACAAATCTGATGATAATTTTTACCAGAATGTATAAATGTTGGCCCACAAGAGCATGAAAAAACTGTAAGGCATGCAATTTGCTTGAATATTTCTGTTTAAGACGTCAGAAACATGCAAAAACTAGTATGAAAATGTTGTGCGGGTTGCATAAATCGAAATTTCTGATCACTGCTAGTTGAGTTTTGAGGCAAACTAAAGTTATTTATATGTAAGTCCCATCAAGTGTTTTGTTATGTAAATGCTAATGTTTTCATATTGTCTATGCCTTTAAGATATAAGAACTCAACTTTACAATATTAAAGTTGACGGCTGCTCCTCTTCCTCTATAACACTGTGATAGAATGGTGGTATCTGTACAGCTCTGTTAGGAGCAGGTTCCTCTACTTGGTAGAATGGTATGATGGTCAAGGGCTTAGCTTGAGTGACCCCTTGTGAATCAGTGGTGATGTGGTAGAATGTAGTGGACCTAGTGTGAGAGGGTCCTCCGTTATCATGGTACAATGAAGGATCCATTGGGGCAGGATCATCTACACTTTCGTCATCTTCTTTGTGGCCAGATGTAGCAACTGTTGGGATCTGAAACATCACAATTGAATTTTACTTTCAAGATTTTAAAGCCATAGACAACAAAAAAACAATATGTGCTTTTAATGAATAAACACGAAATGGGATCTTCAAAACTGATGACAATTTTTACCAGAATGTTAATGTAACCCCACGAGAGAGCGTGAACTGTAAAGTATACAATTTGCTTAAAAATTCATGTTTATGACGTCAGAAACATGCAAAAATTAGTATAAAAGTGTTGTGTGGGTTGCATAAATCAAATTTTCTGATCACTGCTACGGGGCTACAGTTGGGTTTTGACACAAACTAAAGTTATTTATGTAAGTCCCATCAAGTGTTTTGTGATATAAATGCTTGTTTTTCTCTGGTCTATTCCTTTAATAGATGTTAATCTCACGTTCTCACACTACATCAAAGACACAACATTATAAAACAGCATCAGACTTATGTACTCATCGCCTTAGACCAGTATTGTTAGACCAATTGTGTTAATATACATACCTGTGGCATGACTTCAAGAGGTTCTGGAGTGTCTTTACTAGCAGCGACAATCAGTTCTGCACATCTCTCATACATCTGGTGAAACCCCTGTAGTCTGTCCACACATGAGCGACACAGTTTCAGTGATGCACTGTCATTTGGTCCTACCTATAACACATGTATGGGCATTGTTAGTTTTTATCTATGTAGCAAGATTTGTCACCAAACTATGGGACTCTCTACAATATGATAAGGCTCTTGCTGGTTTTGCCTACCCTCTTCTTGTATTGAATACAGCCGGAATTAATTTATTAAAAAAGTAAGCTCTTTGCTGTAAAAAAAAAAAAAAAAAAAAAAAAAAACTATTCCCTTATAGGATGGTTTCATTCATGTTAAAGTCAACTCCATAAGTGAGTACTGTACTAAATAACATTGGCCGGTATAGGAAAATTACACATTTTACCAGTTTAAAAATGCTTCACGACTTTTTTGAGAGCATTGATGCTGTTAACAGGTTGAATTAGTACCTCAAGTATGCAATAATAATAATAATAATGACCAAAAAAATAGCTAATTTTCCAAAGAAAATAGCCAAAAACTATGTTTGTTCTATGCTGAGCAATGTTATTCATTGCTCAAGAAGAGCATCAAAAAGCACTCAGAATGACGTCACACATACACACCTTATTGACTAGTAAAGGAACAACGGTTTTGAGGCCGACTATAAGCAATTTCGGTCACATCCGCTTCCGTTTCTACTTACTACGCATGTGCAGTAAGTCGAAACGGAAGCGGATGTGAGCGAAATTGCTTATAGTTGGCCTCAAAACAGTTGTTCCTTTATTAGTCAACATTAAAATTATAAAATAAAAATAGATAAATAAACATATTTGCTTACCCTGATAGGCAAATGTAGATGTATTTTATCTAGCAGCTCTATTCTGAACCCTTCAGTATCAAAGATTGACACCATGTCCCAGTTTCTTTCTCCACAAACTCTGCATGGGGGTGTAGTCTAGACACACACACACACACACAAATATAACATTAATTGATAACAAATAAATAAATACATAGTAATAAAGAACAGGATAAAATTAGCAGCAGGGGCCTTACCACAGTAGAAGTTGTATGGAGAGGTCAAGGTCTCACATGGCACAGTATTTTGTTATACAAAAGTTTATTTTATAACCGTTATAAAATAAACTTTTTATAAAAAAACACTGTGCCACGCAAGACCTCTACCTCTCCATACAACTTCTACTGTGGTAAGGCCCTTGCTGGTGTTTCTATCCCGTTCTTTACTGTTGATCCTAACCGCTATCGTTTTTTTCCTTTAATTGAAATACATAGTAAAGAAAATTTGACTATACCATGATTGATAATAAAATGATGATAAAAGTAGAAAGATAGAGCTCCTTATACTGTAACTGATCATTTTAGCCTATGCTAGTTTTTTATTATTATTATTTTTTTTTTTTAGCATAATGAGCATAATATTATTTTATCATTCAGCAAGCTATGATAATATATAGCATAGCTATATAATATTGACCTAAAACTTTATATTTATTGGTTTTAGAAAGTCCTCAATAATATATTTTTGTTTCACCAAAAATTTCAGATGAGGGTGTTACACTGTGTGAGATGAGAAATTCTGACCCAACTATGAAAATGAACTTGTGGCAAAGTAAATTCAAAATAAAACAGACTCACCTCAGGTACATCAGGGTTGACTATATCATCTTCAGGATTGCCAGATTTACAGTAAACTTTAGAAGTTTTGAACATCTTGAGTAGACGAACAGCGTCACTTAACTCCAAGCGACTGCGTTTACGAGTCCTACTCAGCAGCATCTGCGTTCAATCAATCAATCAATCAGTCATATTTCGATTAGACCCTAACATATGCATATTTTTAATTATGTAATCTGCAAGACTTCAATTAAACATTAATTTATTTGATTTTAAAACTGATATAAAAATTACCTGCTAATATTTAGGTATTATAAAGATTAAAGTTCCTTTCAATACTGAATGGTTTTTAATGATTATTTTCAATATTAATTGTCTTGATTGTGCCAATTAAAAATATATATAGGCCTATATATATATATATATATATATATATATATATATATATATATTCTATTGGTGTATTTTTATAGTTTTTTAATATTATTTTAATTGCTTACTTTCACATTACTCTTAAAAAATAAAAGATGTCATTTGGAGCATATTGTCTGAAAATACTGGATAAATTTTAGGAAAATTTATTTTCATGAAAATGCAAAACAAAGGTTGTAAAGCAAATAAATAAATCAAAAAATCAAAATCAAAAGCTGTGCCAATTGTACACTTGCGGTCACCATAATGTTAACATGAAAGAAAATGCCACTTTCTAAAGAAAGGGGTGGAAAATAAATTGTCAGGCAAGAGCTGCAGCGTTAACAAATTCTCTGAAAATCACAAAAGAATTCTTTATCAAGTGGCATCATCTTTGATGTTAATATTAAGTGTACATACGTACCGTGGTAATTTCCTCAGCTGTGAGAGTCTCGTCAGTTACACTTGTCACAGTAGAGGTAGGAGGTGGAGGGGGAGGAGCAGGGACTGAACTTGGACACACTACATCAAGAGGAGGATCAGCTTGAGGTGGAGGCTGCAGACTTTCTTGTAACGTCTTCTGAGCTCGAGACCTGAAATTGTAATTCAAACATACACCAGTGAATTGAAAATTTTAAGATATGAAATATAAACAGAGGTAACATAATAAACAGGAGCTGCCATTACGGGGAAATCAAAATAATGAAAAATAAACTAGCAATCAATGTTGATTTTTAGATCAATCCCCTGCCCTTTTACTGTTGTCACAACTCAGTTTCCTTCGTAAAACTTGTAATTTTGACATATGTCATACAAGGTGACAGAGCCATGTGGTCTCTCAGGTACAATACATTATGTACCTGGAAGAGGAGAAGGGACAAAAAATTTCCCCTCTTTTGACGCTTTGAATTTCCCCTCTTGTTTTGATTCACCTTGTATGACGTTTCGTACCTGATGCTACCAAGGCAAACTACACCACCTTCTATATAAGGTCTATGCATTCATGTTAAAGTTGACGCCATGTTGGATAACTCAATAACATGGGTGGCATAGGAAATAAAATCATTTTGCCAGTTTTAAACCACTATGCAATATTTTTGAGAGCATTGATGCTGTAAATATGTTGAATTAGTATCTCAAGTATGTGAGAAAAATAACAATAACAAAAAATTAACCGATTTCCCGAAGAAAATTAGCTTAAATGAAGTTTGTCCTATGCTGAGCAATGTTATGTACTACTCCAGTATGGCCTCAAAGCGCAATAAATATGACGTCATCCGCATACACCCTATATACATCTTGTTTTCCCCTGTTTTCTATGCCTTTAAGATTAAATGACGGAATTATTTTTCTTTAAAAAAAAGTTTGTTAAATGCAGTATATTCATATTAAAAAAGAAGTAAAAGTAAAAGTAAAAGTAAAAAAAAAAAAAAAAAAAAAAAAAAAAAAAAAAAATATCAACTCAGTATTTAATGAAAACTTGACTTTTCATACTTTTTTTTTTCTATTTTAATCCTAACTTTTTGTGTACCAGTATTTTGTGACAGAGAGTTAAGAAGTAAAATTGGTTAACAAATATTACCTTGTATTTGGAATGTTAATCTCAGGTTCTGGAGCAGGAGCTCCTCTAACTTTTGGTCTCTTGATTTCCTGCATAAAATAAAAATATGTTACAAATATTTTTGGCAATGTAATTTTACATAAGGTGTAGTGTTCATGGACTCAATTTTATACAGTTCATGCATGGAGGGGAGCAGCCAATCAAAGAATATGGTGACCCCACAGTAGATGGTACAGTAGTACATCTCCTAATAGCGGGAATGTCAGTTTGGTTCTGCGCGCCACCTACTTGAAGTCACACAGAACTATGCATTTTTGCAGCGTGCGCACAGGAGATAAATGCAGCCTACGCTGCGTGTACTGCACGCGCACCATGCAAAAACGCATACTTCTTTGTGACTTGCTATAGGTGGCGCACAAGTAACCGTTCTGACATTCCCGCTATAGGAGATGGACTGTACCATCTACTGTGTGGTGACCCAAGCATATCATGCTGTTTGTAAATTATTTTTTTCTGCTACTAAAATGACTATCAACTTTGGTTATATTTAAAGTAGTTTGAACGAGGTTGTTAACAGCTGATTTTATATTTATTTGAAGTTTGGCGCTCACTTGATTTTAATTTAATCATTAAAAACTTTGCATTAACCAAGTCTCGATCCGCTGACTTTCGTCATGTAAAAGCAGCGCTCTACCAACTGTGCTGTCAAGGCACTAGTGAATAATCCAGCAAATCATATATATATATTGCTTTTTGTAACTATTTTCTAATCAAACACCTTTCTCGCTTCTCAGTGCATATATTAATTAATTATAATGAAGTAATACATATTAAGTACATTTACAAGAGTTTTATTAACGTTTATGAGCTCAATTGACGGTTATATGGTTTTCCGCGATCGCCAAAAGAATAAGCAACTGCAGCGCCACTGAGATGACGACCGCATTCGGAACTATAATTGAATATCTTTCTTAATTTCAGCTCTTTTAGTCACAAAGTTCTCATTGCGTTTCGAACCAAAATTTGATTAATGCTTTTAAAAGTTTCTTTGTTTATCAAAGAGCTTATTTATCTGTTTTTGAGTCCATTTAAATACACTTTCGCAGAAATATGAATGATCTACTGTGGAAGGAGCATGGCTTTTTCAGCCATTAACCAATGCTGTATGAGGAAAATGCTCGACTTTGCGGCTATTTTTTTATTTGCGTTTCGAACTAAATGTATTTTTTATTACATCAATAGGAGCATAGAGAAATAAGGAATCTACAGGTAACACTAAAACGGCGTTTAAATAATATCAAAACTCGTTCAAACTACTTTAAATCAAATGTGCTTTTTTTTTTTTTTTTTTTTTTTTTTAGTGCAAGAAAACAGGGTTTACAAACAACACTTAGGTTTACCATTCAAAGGAATAGAGAAATATTATAAAGATATTTTTACACCAAAGAAATATATATAAAAAGTATATCACACATACCTCATTGTTGAATATTGTAGGTACTGCAAACCAGTTGAGAGAGTTTCTGAAGTGGTTAACAAATTGATCTTCAGTGAAATGTCGAGGACACAGCCTCATATTTTGAAAACTATCCAATGGAACTTTAGCAAGTAGATGAGTAAGTCCTGCATTTTCTATCCATTGCTGACACCTGTAATTTTATTAACAGCATTAATTAACATATCAATTTTAAAATATCTATGCTTACCCGTCGAAGTGAACGAAGTACAATTTACAAATTTTGTGAAAAATGAACGATCTACACTTTACAAATTCCAAGTTTTCCCATATAGTTCTCCTGTATAAATTGTGTAGAAGCGCCAAACGTAGATCGTTCATTTTGAGTGAAATTTGTTAAGTGTAGTTTGTTCACTTCAACGGGTAAACATCAATACAGTATGTTATTTTCATAATAAATTTACAAAAATCATTGATTTTATTAAAATATAGAAATAATTATCAATAAAAAAGAGAACAAACATCATTATATGAAGGATAACGTTGCAATCAAAGCAGGGCTGTGGCAACCCTATATGAGAGTAACCAATGCCAATTATAGACTTGCAGCCATGCTTTTGACAAGGTACAGTTGAGGATGGGGGGGGGGGGGGGGGGGGGGGCGGATTGACTAATAAAGGTACAACTGTTTTGAGGCCAATGAACCACTTGCAATGAATAAACTATTTAAGATAATTTGAAATATTCTTAGTGCATTCCTTATGGAACAATCATTTTCACTTACATGTTGCAACGATTAAAAAAAAATATTACAAGTGGTCCATTATAAGCAATTTCAATCACATCTGCTTCCGTTTCTAGCTACTCTGCATGCACAGTACCTTTAGAACGTAGATGTGATCATTATTGCTTAATGTTAGCCTAAAAACAGCCAGGTACTTCTTTATTAGCAAGATAGTATCCCACAAAGCTTAGCAATATTTATGGCTATACATCAAATAAGTATTACTCGACTAAATTGTAAGATTTATATCTTTATAGCATTCAAATCTTTAGAGCAAAAATTTCAGTTACAGTCAACCGGGGTGAAATTGAAAGTTCGGGGTGAAATTGAAACTGCAATCATGTGCAAGCTTTCACTTTTCCCTATCTCGCTAGACACAGAGCACTTTGAAAGCAGGCCTGTGGTCGGCTTTCAATTTCACCCCAGTTGACTGTATGTATTCTAATTGTAACGACGACCCCTGCGGTACATTATTACAATATAAAGAAAAACTGCAACTATGCACGGTGTTCCGCAGAAGCAGCTGGAAGTGACCTTGCGCTAGCCAGCAATACTATTTGCATGAGTGGGGATTATAATAATTAAATAGTTTACATTGGGAGCTATGTGTACAGTACGTACATATTATTTAAATCGTTATCCAACCCTAATCGTTATACATAGTAATACGAGTAATGTTACATAATCAAACTATCATCTCATGAGGGAACTACCCCGTTGCAAAGTACAAATGATATAAAAAAAAATGTACTGCACAGTAAATTTTGGTCCAGCGTTCACACATACACAGTAACAGTATGTATCACACAGGGCTAAAAGTAAGCCCGAGCTATCCTGAGCTGAGCATCCAGAGCTGAGCTCCGGTAAAAAGTTGAAAATTTAACATTGCGCTTATGGGAGCTCCGGAGCTATATTGAGTTTTTTAGCAGATAGCTCCGGTAAAAGAATTTTTCTACTTTAAGCCCTGGTATCACAGTACTGTGAAACACATAAAGTACGATTCATATTACATACAATACAATAGTGTTGTTTGTAAGCCCTCTGTTCTCTTGCACCAAAGAATGCGCAATTCATTTGAATAACCATAGCTGATCGTCATTTTAGGAGCAGAGAACAGGGCTTACGAACAGCATTGATATACATATGCATAGTTTACATTATATAACATTACATATGAAAATAATGAACTACTTTTGTTCAATGTCTCTTAAAACTTTTAATTTCTGTATTATTTACTTTTGAAAACGGAATTAAAAGTGGCAAATGAAATAAGCCATTTAGGAAAAGAAAAAAGCCGCATTATTTACGACTTTATTAGCTTTTAGCATCCGTCCTCCGTTACATAACTATTACTAATGTGTGCTTTTATATAGATTGACATCAGTTTGATTTAGATTTACTCTAAAGAAAACGAGAAAATTCAGCAAACTTGACGTTCATACATAAAATATATTATGCATGGAGTGCAAACCTGCAAACTTGAAACAAAATTTTATCGTTGGCTCAAAAAGTTATGGAACTAAAGGTATGTACCTTGATGGATCCTTGGGAAATCTGAACATACTCAGATTTGGAAATAACACTTGATCTTTTCCAGCACCACATGCTTGGCATCTCCGGCCCATTTCTTTACGTAAAATAAGTAAAAATATCAACAATATATTTTTATTTAACAAAAACTCGAATGTAAACAAATGTCACATGACAAATTCGATGTTCATTTGATCATGCTAGTTAAAATAGCTACATTATTTTTTTAATTTCACCCAATAAAAGAAAAATAGAGTAAAATAATGCAACTAAAAATATTTTATTAATTATTATTAAACTGAATAAGTTATTAAAAATTATTTTTGTTTTTAAAATTAAATACCAACATGACCATGTGTGTGTTTGTTTACGTTTTGAAGAAGTGGGCGTGTACGTAATACACAATTATAGCACAGCTATTTTTATGGAAACGCTCCTGTTTTTGTGCTTCCTTTTCTAAAACTTTTTGATAATTTATATTTTGTATGTATAAATTACGTACTATTTATTATAGCTATCAATTAAGTTAAAAAAATTAACCATTTTGTTTAATCTATATTTGTCAAAATAAACGTAAGAGCTCAGAATGGGTCGCTCATGTAAAGTATGTAAAATACCACCCGTGAACACGATGTTTCCACAGTATTATCAGAATTGTTCCATGTTTAAGTTTCCTGTAAATGATCCTGAAAGGTGCGTACGATCTGCTTTACATAGTTTATAGATACATAACATAATTCATATGCATAAAACATACAATAGCAAAGTCACACGTGATGGTCAATACTTGGATGAGTGAACGACTGTAAAAAGTCTCGTACACATTCAAGTGCTGAAGCGTAGCTGTGCTCACATGATGGCATGACCATGGGGTCGATGTTGTATAAAGAAAGTTAATTTATAACAGTCAATATGAAAAATGATTTAAAATAGCATTCAACTGTGGTCTAGTGGATGCGTGTCTGACCATAGAGTTACTATATAACCTCTTTGTGTCTGACTCGTCCGCGAGGGGTCACGGGTTCGATTCCCGGCAGAGGCAGAGTTTATCAGTAAGCTTTGTCCACCGGAAATACACAGTGCATTCGGGAGGTGGAAGGGATATCTCAGGGCATTCCTCTACCGACTTCCTGTCCGAGGTTTCCATGGTTTCCTCGGTTTGTAAAGGATGTAAAGGCGAATGCCGGGAAAAATTTGCCAGGCCATGGCCGACCCGCCTTGGAAGAACCTGTGAATCTTATGATAGGGATTCGGAAGTCTTGGGAATGTAAATTCAGTATAAATGCATTGTAAATATGTAAATAACTAGCGTAAGTTGTAGCTCGCCTAGAGGTTTCATAGAAAAAAAATATACTGTACTAAAATATGTACAGTAATATGTACATACACCCCCCACGTGTGTGTGTGTGTTACAACAATTACAACAACAATATGTTTTCTTCATGTTCCTTTTGTTTCAGGTGTCAACAATGGCTACTGAACTTAGGTTTGCCTGGAAAATATGAAAACTACAATATAAAGTTACTACAGTTTTGGTCCATATGTGAACGTCACTTTACTGAAGATCAATTTACAAATAAGATGAAGAATAGATTAAATTATAATGCCGTACCAACTCTTTTTGACATACCTGTAAGTTTTAATAACTTTGATATAGCATTTATACACATGATTTACATATTCCTTATTATTAACTTTGATAAATTTAACAGTAAGAAATTGATTAATAAAATAACAACTGTTTTTAGGCTGACTTTAAGTGATTATGCTCATATCCGCTTCTATTTCAACGTACTGCGCATGCATAGTAAGTTGAAACAGAAGCAGATGTGAACAAAATCCATAGAGTTATTATATATAGAGGGGCTAGGGTAGCGAGCACTGCGGTCTTCATGCTCAATCTTAGAATTTGAGTGCGCTTTCCACCATGCTAAAGCTTTGCCTGAGCTTAGCGGCCCTGATTGGTCGATGCGATGTAAACAAAGCTGCGAATGCCAATCATGCTTTGTCCGCCATTGCGCAGCTACGAACTTTAATGCGTATCTTCTGAGAATTCTTCGGAGGCACAGAGCCCTCAATGCTATTATCATAGGGCTATCCTCTCTATCTATATTGACTGATAAAGGAACAACAGTTTTGAAGCCGACTATAAAGGCGTAGAACACCTTGAACAAAAAAGTTGCGTAATATCCTAACACACCTGAAAATCAACGTTGATTTGGCCGGAGTCATTGACTTCTAATTTATTTTCCATTCACAAAATGCCGCTGCCGGTCACTGACATCACAGCTCGCCCGGTTTACTTGTGCGTGGAACAGGCGAGCTGTGACGTCAGTGACCGGCAGTGGCATTTTATGAATGGAAAATAAATTAGATGTCCATGACTTTGGCCAAATCAACGTTGATTTTCAGGTTTGTTAGGATATTACGCAACTTTTTTGTTCAAGGTGTTCTACGCCTTAAGCAATTTTGATCACATCTGCTTCCGTTTCGACTTACTGTACATGCGTATAAGGAGAAACGGAAGCGGATGTGACCAAAATCGCTTATATAGTCAGCCTCAAAACCGTTGTTCCTTTACTAGTCAATAATCTCTTTGGCAAAATTACTTAAAGTCAGCCTCAAAACAGTTGTTACTTTATTAGTCAATAGGAGGAACCAGTACTGGTTGAACCAAGTGATGGGATATGAGTTCCATAGTTCTTTTGAAAATCTTGCTGGCACAGAGATAAAATACGCATTAGATAGCTTTTGGCACAAAACTACAAGAGACTATGGAGCGTGTCTGTGTGAGGAAAGCTATCCAATATAATAAATCAATTCTTCCAAATAGAGATGTCGTAGTAGCTTTTTTTTTTTTTTTTTTTTTTTTTTTTTTTTTTTTTTTTTTTTTTTTTTTTTTTTTCATGCTACTAACTGTACAATGATGTTTTTATCCGGAAGACCTGATATGTTTATAAAGTGTGTGCTAGCAAGATTTTTCACTTTGGCTTGTTTCCTCTATCTCTTTCTTTTAATTTTATCATACCTAACCATGATGTTTTACTTTCCTATTATAATAAATTCAATGAAAGGAAAAAACCATCGCGGTTAGGATAATAAAGAACAGGATAGAATTACCAGCAAGTAGGGGCCTTACCACAGTAGAAGTTCTCTGGGTAGGTCGAGGTCTCGCATGGCACAGAATTTTGTTATAAAAAGTTTGCCCTTGCTGCTTTTTTCTATCCTGTTCTTTATTATTAAAGGCATAGACAACATGATAAGATAAGCATTTACATTACAAAACACATGATGGGACTTACATAAATAACATTAATTTGTCTCAAAACCCAACTGTAGTACCGAAGCAGTGATAAAAAATAATAATAATAATAATAATTTGATTTATGCAACCCGCACAACATTTTCATACTAATTTTTGCCTGTTTCTGATGTCATAAACATGAATATTACATTTTTTTCACGCTCTCTTGTGGGGCAACATTTACATTGTGGTAAAAATTATCATCAGTTTTGTAGATCCCATTTTGTGTTTAATGATTAAAAAGAACGTGTTGTTTCATGTTTTCTATGCCTTTAATATAGTTAATTTTTAATTTATAACTCACATTTTTGGATATTGTTACAAAATTCCAGTTTATTAATATTTTATTTACTGTGCTTGTTTACAGGTGTATAATAAACATGATGACAAAGAGAAAGCCCTGTCAAGGTAAGAAGTTTATAACTTCATTTTATTCTTTTCTCTACTGAAATATTATTTATTTTAATCAAAATTAGAAGAAAAAAATATGCCATCGATTGTGTTGCGAACAATATATGTAAGTCGTATTTTGTCAGGTGAAGCAAAATGTGTAAGTCGTTTTATGTCACGCTAAGCAAATATGTGTAAGTCGAGCGCCATCTCCATTACGTTCGGGAACGACTTACACATTTTGCTTAGCTTAAAAAAAACGAGATACACATATTGCTTAGCGTGACAAAAAAACGACTTACATATATTATATATTGTTCGCAATACAATCAATATAAAGAATAAAAAAAACATCGCGGTTGGTATTAATAAGTTTAAAAAAAAGTTGGTAGAGATTATAGCACGTTGAATTGAATTTGCATTTTATTAATGTTTAATTTAACCTGCTCTAATCTCTACCAACTATTTTCTAATTAATTTTTTTAAACTTATTAAAATTATTAGAAAAAAATATCTATACATACATATCATGACGCTATAAATCCCTTTCGGGGTAAGCCAACAACACAGATGTTTTATCCTGACCCAGTGATAGACCTCCACAACTTCCTATCCTGACATACTTCACTTGCTTCCGCCAGTCTCATACCTTGTTTCATACATTTCCTTTTGCATTTCATACTGCGTACATTCTTATTTTTCAAACATCTTCCAACCACCTCAGACCATGATGTTTTAGGCCTGCCTCTATCTCTCCTTCCATCCACTCTACTATGAAATACCTGCTTTGCTATTCTTTCATCACCCATTCTCTCAACATGACCAAACCACCGTAATACACTGTTCTCATACTTCTCAGTTACAGTTTCTTTTACTCCACATTTCTCCAACACCCAAGTATTCCTTACCCTATCTAATCTTGTTTTACCACACATACTTCTGAGAAAACTCATACCAACAGCAACAGCATTCACAAATATCTGATATGCATTATTATTATTTCGAGGGTGTCAATTTTACTATCTTCAATTTATTTATGAAAAGTTGATATTTTGCACATTCTATTAGCAGCTAGGTAATTCTTACTGTCCCTCCATGTTTGGGAAATAATGATAAATACTTCAAGGGCTCCAAAAAGTTGGAAAATTTGTGTAAAATTTCAACCTTATTTTGAAAATGCAATATTTTTTCTCCTAACACCTAATTATAATACTAACTGCACAAAAAATATAATTGTGCACACTATAAGTTAAAAATAAATTGAAAATAAATTCATTTAAAAGAAAATAGTAGAATGTTTAGAATTGAATTAAAAAGTAATAAAAACGGAACAATCTTCTTTATAGATTGCTGAGATAAAATTTATAACATTTTAAAATCCTCAAATTTAGATAGGGTGTGTACGCATGACGTCATTCTGAGTGCTTTTTGATGCTCTTCTTGAGCAATGAATAACATTGCTCAGCATAGGACAAACATAGTGTTAGGGTATTTTCTTTGAAAAATTAACTATTTTTTGGTCATTATTATTGTTCTTGCATACTTGAGGTACTGATTCAACCTGTTAAATTAACAGCATCAATGCTTTCCAAAAAATTGTGAAGTATTTTTAAACTGGCAAAATGTACCATTTTCCTATTCCAGTCAATGTTATATAGTACTCACTTATGACGTTGACTTTAACATGAATGAAACCACCCTATTCATACTTTTAGATTTATTTATAGTATACATATTTATTTTCAGTAAGCCTGCTGCCTCCAACAATCAACCTGATGTACAAGAAGCAAGTCAAGTAGATGAGGATTGCTTGCCATTACCAGTGAGTAACTTTTTGTTTTAATTAATAAAATATTAAATGTACTGTATAGCATTTTGATGCTAGCAAAATAGACAAAACACAGAGAAAACCTATACGTTGGGCAGAAATTAGTTTATTTATTTTTATTTACATATTTTACAATATTGTGAAATATAAACACACTGATACACTGATAAAGGTCAGATCTAGTATCCCTAAAAAGAAAAAAAATAACTATAGTGTAAAAAAGGCTTTACCGGTAAATTCCGCCAATTAAAGACTAATTAAATTATGTATTATTGTCCGATAATATAAATTTTGTTGTTTTTGATAAATAATTATGCATTTTAACTTTTAATATATTGATATTAAGGGATGCTGAATTAATATTATAAAATCTGGCATTTTTAAAATGTTTTTGAATGCCTGTATTTTGAAAGATACACTTTCTTTAGTACTGTATTGCAAGTGTGTTATAAAATAATTATAACAATTTTCTAATGCGTATTGTGCCATGAATGTGATGATCGTTCTTTGGAATCCTTGTTTAAAACCTGGATCATAAATCTTGCGACTCATGGCTCTGAATTGATTGTTGGTGTCTTTGAGGGCTTCACATTTGATACCAAACACACAAGAGAGCATGATGAGGAGAGTACGTCACCCCGATGGAGGTGGTCAGGGCCTAGTGCCCAAATAGTCATCAACCTGCCTTCTAGTAAAATAGTCACAAAGTTTTGGGTATATAGTAACGGTGCATGCATCTTGGCTTCAGTATGAGCCCGATGCACGCGGTAGCCCCACAGATCATTAAATGTGGAATTATAAAATTAAATAATAATTAATAATAAATAAATACCTATAATAATATTGTAAAAATAGAAAGTCAATAATTAATATATTTACAGATAAGGAAGAGGGGGGGGGGGGGTGTAATATTGGAGCAAAGTAAACATTTATTTATGAAAATTGAATGGAAAAAAATTACTAAAACTATTTTAATTAATCATACCAAGCTGGTATGGCCAAGTGGTGAAGGTAGCTGACTGGCAACTCTTTACTCCTCACTGAGTATAGGTTCAAGCCACTGCTGGGTGCGTACATGAAGTGTTGAACACGTTGCACGGTGCATGTTTACATGCATTCCATGATGACGCACAGTATTCGGGAGGTGCATGATTGATGTGATTGCACCGACCAGCCTGCCTAGATGTTTCCACGGTTTCTCTAGGCTTTCATGGCGAATGCCAGGCTGTGTACTTAGGCCATGGCCGCCAGCCCGTGTGTGCTTTTCCATTAATTGGAAAGTCCTTACCTGTCGATAAGACAATGTCTTGACTGGGTCTGGGATTGGTGAAAAGCACAATAACACAATATGGCAAGCAAAAAAAAAAAAAAAAAAAAAAAAAAAAAAAAAAAAAAAAAAAAAAAAAGTATTTCTTTGATAGATATAAAAACACAATTAAATATAAAATTAAAGAGATTAAACAAAGATTTACATGTATGATTCTCTATATTTAAGACCAGATTAACTGTTTCGACAATATGTGTCAATGTGTATCAAACTGTTTGACATTGAGATACTGAGTGAGCACATTACACCTTGGATTAAAAAGATTAAAATCAACATTGATTTTCATTTTATTATTGTTATCTTCTTTTTTGTTTATGTGTAATATAAAATTGCTACTTATTTTAGTACAATTACATTTTTTAAATTGGTCTCAAGTACGACTAAATTAAAAAAATATATATTTTATTTATTTTTATTATGATTTTTATATATATATATAAAAATAAAGCTATCATAAATTAATTCTAAAGCTGCAGGTTGCTTAGTTTTTTGTGCATTATTTGAAAGTGTTGTTCGTAAATAAATTTATTGCCACATTAAAAACAGTAAAATTTTCAGCATTGCCCAATTCCGTAATTTGATGAAACTTTTGAGTACATTTTTCCCCTTCCTCCTCCTCATTTATATATAATTATATATATATATATATATATATATATATATATATAAGAAGAAGAAAAATCACGTTGTAATTCGTCGTGATTTTTATACATGATAGTCATGAATCAGAATTAGAAATAGTAGAATTGTTTTCATGATAAAAAGGTATCAATTAGAAGAAAAAGAAATGCTTTAACTTTTTTTATTAAATTACAAATAAAACCTATAATTACAATTAGTATATATTTTACAAATTAACATTTTGTTTAATGATCAACCCACAGTAGATGGTACAGTAGTCCATCTCCTATAGCGGGAATGTCAGATCGAATACGCGCCATAATTCCGACTGGGTGAAGGTGACAGAACTAGAAGCCGTAATTTGAAGTAATGTTACGTGTAGTTCTGACAACTTCACCCAGTCGGAATTATGGCGCGCATTCGATCTGACATTCCCGCTATAGGAGATGGACTACTGTATAATATACTGTGTGATCAACCCTAGACATGCCATTTTTTTTTCTTTTTTAATCAAATTTTGTATTGCTTTTAATGGCATGCGTATATCTAATTTCAAATCGATTTATACTTAAGTTATGCGGAATATATATATATAATATATAAGATGTGAAATATATGTTGTTGTTTTTTAACACATTACCGCGATTTGAAATTTGGTACACATTCTTTTAAAGGCAATACAAACTTGTGCTAAAATAATAAAAAAAAAATAATAAAAATAAAAAGTTGCTTCACGTCTGAGGTTAATTAATCCTTATTATAGAAGAACAAGAACAATATTTACGTAACTTTCTTGCCACGAACGTTGATTGGAACAGTTGATGCTAGTCGGAACATACGTTTGCTCCACTCCAGTTTATCAGGACTGCCAGGACTTGGTGAGAGTTCAACCCGACGAATAAAAGATACGAGTCCGAGTCTGGATTGCATACGTGCAAATCTCATGGCTGAAATAATGTGAAATATTATAATATTATAGTTGATATACAACACTAAGAAGATTTGAAAGCTTGTATACGAACACAGTTTTGCGCTGTTTTAATTTAAAGGCGTAGAACACCTTGAACAAAAAAGTTGCATAATATCCTAACAAACCTGAAAATCAACATTGATTTGACCAGAGTCATTTATTTCTCATTTATTTTCCATTCACAAAACACCGCTGCCGGTCACTGACGTCACAGCTCGCTTGTTTTAAGCGCGCGTAAACCGGGCGAGCTGTGACGTCAGTGACCGGCAGCGGTATTTTGTGAATGGAAAATAAATTAGAAATAAATGACTGGTCAAATCAACGTTGATTTTCAGGTTTGTTAGGATATAACGCAACTTTTTTGTACAAGGTGTTCTACGCCAAACATCAAACATCGGACGGTCAAACATCATGAAATTTTGATCACAGCTAGGTGTGACCCTTAGCTACACAATGACATAAAATTCAGACCCAAATCACTTCTATTTTTTAAGATATAAGTTGGGTACCCTACTTCCTTAAGAATCATATGTTTTTAACAAAGGAAAATTTTCTAGCTTAAGAGTTGTGTGTAGTTTATATAGAACGAACTAAAATATCCATATTACCGACACACTGCCTCGGTCCCTCTCCAAAAGGCATGTAAGCACATGTAGGCAGGTCCGACTTCTGCAAGAATCTCTCAGGGATAAACTTCTCAGGGTCAGGGAAATACTTCGCGTCGTGATGTAGAGAATAAATTGGGATGTACACGTAGTTTCCAACCTTGAGGCTCACGTTGGTTCCTGGGATTTTATAGTTCTTGGTGCATTCGCGGTTTACTGTCGGTGCTGGAGGGTACAGTCGCAATGTCTCTGCAAAATTGTGTAAGTTATTTTAATAAAGAGCCATATAATTAAATCTATATGCTATATGCAAAGAGAAAATATATTCTTTTAATGGAGCTTATCGGTTTAGCGTGCGGGGAGACGCGGGGAAAGCTAAGGGTCCCCTAATTTAACATTACGCTTATGGGGGATAAAACAGTTTTTTTTTTTTTTTTTTTTTTTTTTTTTTCCCCTCTTTTTTTCTATATTTTTGAGAAAACTACTCCACCGATTTCGGAGATATTTAAATGAGAAATACTAGACACACTTTTACGTGTTTTAAATCATAAAAAATTTTAAAGAATTTTTTAAACCGATAACCTCCGTTGCAAACCGAGAGAGAGAGAGAGAGAGAGAGAGAGAGAGAGAGAGAGAGAGAGAGAGAGAGAGAGAGAGAGAGAGAGAGAGAGAGAGAGAGAGAACTATGCAATTTATGTATAATTACAGCATTACTATAATTGGAACAGAATAAATAATTATGCTATATTGCTATATATATATATATTACTTAAAGTGATTATGCAAATATAGCGTCATAATTTATAAATAACGCTGCTGAAAATTGTCTGACATAATTTTGACATATTTGTATACATATATGCATAATTTGTTAACATATTATTTATATACTAGTATTTTAATGTTAGTGCAAAGAAAAAAATTCTGTGCACAAATTTAAACGTGAAAAAGTCGTAGTTTTGTTTTTTACGCAAAATGTTAATTAAAAAAACATTCAATTGCATTTACATTTTTTTTTTTTTTTTTTTTTTTTTTTTTTTTTGCAAATGCAAATTCCTACCGATATTACTGCTAATAATATATACTAATATTTCATGCCCAAAACATTAATTTAAACTTTTTATTTCAACATCAGAATTTGTGTTTATAGCTTAATATATGGTACATAATATACGAAAAAATAATAATTAATATTTGATCGTGTTTGTTTTACAATACTCTTTTTCCTTGTAATTCTCGTTCCTCTTATTTGTCCCAATATTTAATAAAAAATAACGTATTTCCTGTTTTAGTACTCGTATATATTATTAAAATTATTATGATATTTAATATCAATTCTTACCTTTTAAAATGGCATCAATATATGTCATTTCATCAAGTCCTTGATACGTAATTTTACCGTCGTGTTTCTTAATTACTCGCTCAATGTCTTCTCTTGCCTTCCTCTGAACTTCGGGGTATTTTGCCAACTCAAATATCGCGTAAGACACCGCGGAGGACGAGGTTTCAAATCCAGCAGAGAAGAAAATCATCGCTTGAGCCAGTAAATCGTCATCAGTGAATTCTGAAAATATTTAAAAATAGTTAATAGAGCTGTATGAGTAATCATTAAAATCTTGAAATTGGATTCCTGAACCAATAATTCAACAATTTAGTTTAATCGAATGGAATTTTAAATGATTTACAATGATTAAAATGTAATTTTTTATTTTCTGGTTTGAAATAATTATAAAAACTGTATTTATTTTCAATTTTTAATAATTTAATTCTCATTTCTTAAACGACATTTGTATGTATTTAAATGAAAATATGTAATACATAGTTTGAAAAATAATAATTTTTTTTAACTGATATTATTTTATGGTTATTTTTTTTAAAATTATTATACAATTATTTTTCGTATCTTTCTTAATAGCACGAATTTATTTAAAACGTACAGTACCATGAATATAGCAAAAATAAAAAATCGAAGTAATAATTGCCAAATATTTTATTTTCAACTTGAAAGTTGTTGCTCATTTTTCGATGGAGAAAAAAAATTGAAATTTTGTATTTTTAGTTGTTATTAAATGCGTATTTTTAAATTTATATATTTATAGAGAGGGGGGGGGGGTAACGGTACTGAAATTTGTACTACAGGCTATACTGACAATTAAAGTTATTATTATACCCACTCATCCTAATACAAATCATTATTTTTATATTACATTGGATATTTATATAGACTTACTTGGGAAATTTTGCCCATCAGTAGGTTTTGTATTTCCTTCGTCATCTTCTAATCTTCCTTTTTCTTTCAATTCCATCAATATCTGCATGAAATCATTTCTAACTATTCCTGATTTCTTTCTTTGTGTCATAACATCATTGATCAAACCACGGAAAAATCCAGATACGTCTTTTAAAAATGTGAAACCAAACAGCTTTGCTAACTGAAACATCATAAGAAATGTCTTTATAATTCAAATTGAAAATAATAATAATAATCGCGCTCATTTTAGTAAATATTTTATTATTAGTAAAAGTTTATTTTATAAAATAAGAATATTTTTTTTAACAATTTAAAATTTTTTTTAACACTAATATATTGTTTTAGGTTGTTTTTTGCTATTTATTTCTTTCATTTTATTTAAATATACATTTATAAATATTTACAATCGATGAAACAACATTGCATTATGCCATTCCTCTTAAAAAAAAAAAGTAAACAATCCATTTATTAAATTTTAATTTTCAAGAGAAAGCAAGAGATGATAGAGGGGAGATATATATATATATATATATATATATATATATATATATATATATATATATATATATGTATATAGAGAGAGAGAGAGAGAGAAATAAACTTAACTTAAATTTGCGTTTTACTTTCATTTTTCTCTTAAAAAAATAAAATAGCATATCCACGTATTAAGAATTTAGTCTTACCATAGCACAATATGCATTAAAATTGCATTGATTTAAATTGAATTTTTATTCAATTACATTTTTTGTTTAAGTTAATTGTTAATATGTATAGCAAAAAAAAAAAAAAAAAAAAAAAAAATTTAGGTAATTTAAGATTTTATAATTTTGAATGTATAAGGCTATTAACATGCGAAATTGTTTGACGATTGTATTAAAATTAATTACCTGTGGAATAAAAGTAATTGCAGTTCTCTGGAATCCTTGTTTAAATCCTGGATCATAAATCTCCTTGCTCATAGCTCTAAATTGATTATTAGGATCGTCCAAAGTACCACATTTGATACCAAACACACAGGAACCGATCACGTCGACGAAGAAACATGCGTTAAATTCCTGGAACAAATTATATCAAAATGGATAAATTTTTGGAATAAACAATCGGGTGACGTGTAACTTGAGAGGCTATAGGGTGGTTTCATGTTAAAGTCGACGCCATACGTGAGCGCTAAATAACATGGGCCAGTATGAAAAAGTGATTCATTTTGCCAGTTTAAAAATACATCGCAATATTTTTGAGAGCATTGATGCTGTTAACAGGTTGAATTATACTTTTTCAAGTTTCCAAGAAAAATAGTAAATAACAAAAAATATAGCTAATTTTCCAAAGAAAATAGCCAAAAACTACGTTTGTCCTATGCTGAGCAATGTTATTCGTTTCTCAAGAAGAGCATTTAGAGCATTCAGAGCAAGAAGATCGAAAAGCATTCAGAATGACGTTATGCGAACACATCCTATAATACGATTGCCATAAAAATATGAAGTTACGAGATTTTCAACACTAAAGAAATAATTCTGTCAGAGTATTTTGGTATACCATCTGTAAGACTTTAAGTTTCACTAAAGCATTACATTATAATGTTTTTATGTTGTGTTGTTTTACATGGAATGGAGAAATTACGTAAATTATGCTCCATATAGCATAAATCAATCTAGCGCATAAGCCACTTGATTATACTTTTTTTTGGTCTATAGTTTAAGTGGTGTACAGTGACTGCAGTTATTAAAAGTTGTGTATTTATTCTATTCCGTATGCTCAATTATTATATAAGCATTGCAGCATAAATTATGTTATTATTATAAATTAATATTGGCATAAGATTTACAGCATAAACATTATCTTAACGTGTTTTTTTTTCCTTGTAGCATTATACAGTATAATAAAGAACTTTATTAAAAGCATAAACCACATAAAACAACATTTGTACTTTTTAATTAATAAACACAAAATGGGATCTTCAAAACTGATGACAACTTTTACCAGAATGTTAGCCCCACGAGAGAGCATGAAAATACTGTAAAGTATGCAATTTCGTTGACTATTCATGTTTATGATGTCAGAAACATGCAAAAATTAGGGAAAAAAATGTTGTGCGGGTTGCATTAATCGAAATTTTCTGATCACTGCTACGAAGCCACAGTTGGGTTTGAGATAAACTAAAGTTATTTATGTAAGGTCCCATCAAGTGTTTTGTGATGTAAATGCCAATGTTTTCCTCTGGTCTAATTTTTTAAGGCTTATGTATTTGTCGCAAAAATCATAATTTAAATTTACTTTTACTAATTATAATAATTTATTTTTATTTTACAAACAATAACATACAAGTAGGATTACTGATAATATTATCGAGTGCGTATATTTGATCCTTGGTATATAAATATTATCTAATTGGGGAATACCATTTCATAACATCAATCAACAATACAATTGCAGTGAATTATTTATCATGAGATTACTTATCTAATCAATTACATTTAAAAAAAGCACTTTGACTTTTTTATTATTACGTTCTTCGCATATCAGTGCTTGTTATATAAGCTAAAAAAAATTTAAAATTATTTCTCATATCTTCTAGAGATATTATACTAGAGTTGTTCTTTTCTTACGAAAGCAGACTAAATGATAAAGGAAGTGAGTTCTTAAAATTTAGACTTGCATCTGTAAATCTATGTCCAGCATCTATATCTTGCATCTATAGTCTGTATAACTATATTAAAAAAAAAAAAAAAAAAAAAGGAAACAGTCAATGGAAAGTTTCGTGGCATGCAAAGAATTTAATTACGCGCAATTTAATATGCATTTATGTCATTATATATCATAAATGATGCTAAATTACATTAACGTAAGAAATTATGCTGTACAACCATAATATTTATGCTATTGTAACTTACAGTTATTATGCAGTATAGCATAAATTATGCTGTATTGAATAAATTGTGCTGAAAATGAGCTAGCATAATTATTACGTATTTATTTTTGTACGTTTGCACTCTGAAAATTTGTGCATTACTTTAGTTACGAATCCTAACTTATTTTAATCACTTTTAAGTTATTAAGAGTAGCTAAATTAATGCATATTAGCAAATTATTAAAAATAGCTAATTTAAGTTGTTTTAAGTTAAAATAGCTATTGTTAATAATTTGCTAAAATGCATTATTTCAGTTGCTCATAATAACTTAAAAGTGATTATCTTAAATAAGTTAGGACTTGTAACTGAATAAGTAATGCGCCATTTTTTAGAGTGACACAATAATATTTTTGCTATTGTAACTCACAGTTTATGCAGTATAACATAAATTATGCTATATGGAATAAATTGTGCTGAAAATGAGCTAGCATATAATTATTATGTATTTATATTTGTACGTGTAACATATAAGAAAGAAAGACGAAGTATAGATGTATATTTAATTATGTATACTAGGAGTCAAAAATTGTGAAGCATAAATTTAAATTTAAAATCAAAATTGCTAAATAATAAATTCATGTTAATACAGTATGTACATAAATAAAGATAAAATAATAAACCTACCCTGATGTTGATATCTTTTCCCGATTTAATTAAGTCGTCCAGTCTGCTCCCTAATTGCTCTGCACACTCCAATACCAGGGGGAACATCCCCTTCATCCTCCCTGAGGAGAAGGTGGGAGACAGGCGATGTCTCATGTCGCGCCACCGTTGTCCGTTCAAGAAAAACAATTGCTTGGCAACCAGGGGGTTCGCCTCTTCATCAATCTGTGGCAAAAAAATTTCTTACATGTTAGTTCGATAAATATTGCAAATATTTTTTTGTAACAATAATAAATATAGTATTTTATTTCATAGCAAAAAAAAAAAAAAAAAAAAAAAAAAAAAAAAAAAGTATATATTTTTCTTGTCTAATTATTTTGGGTAATATTATTTACTAACGAAATTAACTTTTTATTAACGTGATAGATTATTTTATAGCTCAGATTTGCAACAACAACAACACCATCAACAACAAAACAAAACAAAAAAAAAAAAAAAAAAAAACTTATGGCAACGGAGCAATAGAAAATGTTCTGAATTTAAAGCATCAAAAAATTGCTATATGATGTTCTATGATGTTATCATTTATTGGCGGCGAAAAAGTCAATTTATATGCTTTCTACTCATTTCTATGTTATGTTTCCTTCACGGAAAAAAATATCTAAAGAGTTACTATTTAGACTTTTTTTATACTAAATTCGTTAGATTCATACTAAACTTATAAGCATCTAAAGAGTTAACTATTTACCGCTAAAGAAATTACGTTTATGCTAACCAGTTACTCTTAAACTTTTTTTAAAAGAGTTAATGGTTTGTACTAAAGAGTTACTGATATGTTTCTGAATTATTTCTTAAATTTATATGTTTTCCGTGTTTGTCGTCTCTCTCTGTCTCTGTCTCTCTCTCTCACTCTGTCATTGCTTTTGAATGATGCTCCTATGGTCCCGTCTGATTTTTAAACCTTTTACAAATATGAAATCTTTTAATTCATAAGAATGCTATTGAGAGAGAGAGAGAGAGAGAGAGAGAGAGAGAGAGAGAGAGAGAGAGAGAGAGAGAGAGAGAGAGAGACACACACACAGACAGACAGAGAGAGAGAGAGACAAAGTTCAAAGGTTAGAAAAAGTTGCAATGCTTACCTTGACACCGTGATCAGTAAAATGTGTGAAGTCTGATATCATAATATTTTTAAGTACGTTTGGATCTTTAACCATCAAAGCAGGAGAACTACCCTGGAAAATACAAAAAACAATTATCAACAATTTGACTTCAAATATGAATGAAATAAAATTATTTATATTTCTCTGTTATTCTATGTATATTTGCAATCATTCTATTTGAAGAAAGAAAACAAGTTATAAAAATATTAAGTGTAAAAAGATGAAATTTGTGTTTGGTATTTTTTTTTATTATTATTATTATTTTATTAGGCTCCAAGATAAATTGTTATTGCATTATTCTGATCGAGTTCGAGTTAAATAAATAAATTTTAAACAGTATATTTCTGGATATTTGTAACCTTAAATAAATTTTTAAAACGTTCTATCCTTCTTTGTAGTTTATAAAAATGGTATTTATAAGTACATTTATAATATATACGTTTTGTTAAATTGCTGTGAGTTTGGAACAAAATTCTATAATGTAATTAAAATATTCTTAATTCTAAACACATATAAAAAACTGTCTCGTACACACTCTAAATAAAAAGCATTGCACAGTTTAACAATATTTTATATTGTTATTGTATAAAATAAGCGACGTTACTAAGGTTTTATAATTGTAATTTAACAAACAAATATGTATTGTTGCACATACTTTTAATATATATGATAGAACTACCTTTTGGGTTTGTTTTTAACTCTTTCAGAAAACATAACACACAATTGTGATATATTTTTTTTAAATCGTATTCACAGAAAGATGGTATTAAATATTTTATACTAAAATTTTATTATATTTATATACCATATAAATGTTGCTATATTTGAACAGCATATTTCTACTACGTTTGTAATATAAATATTCATGAAATTATCATATAGTAATTATGAACTTTGTTATAATTAGAATGAAAAAAAAAAATTTGCTAAAAAATATAGGCTTTATAGTATATAATTTTTTATTTATTTTATTATTATTTTTTTTTTTTTGTGTTTTCAGATCATAAATAATTATTTATTTATTATAGACCCCTTGATATCCTTGCGCTTTGTCGCCATGTTTGTGGTGCCTAATGCATTGTCTAGTATAGGGGAAACATCATTTCTCCTAATCTTTAACATAAAAAGAGTTTATTTCAACTGAACTAATTTTTCTCACATTATTTGAACTTATTAGGAGCTAGAAATAAGACTCTGATTGAGCTTTGAAGCTCCTTTTGCTATTAAAAAAAAAAATGACGTTCTTCCTAGGCTAGCCTATGTATTCCTGACCAACAAAATGCTGGCTCTTAAATATGATTGCAACTGGTCTTAATATATTAAATTTTTGATAATACATATTAAAATTTACATAACGTGCGTCTTAGTTAATTATATTCAAAAATAACTTACCATGAAAAATCCCACATATGGCTCATTCTCGTACTTGTAGTAAATCTTCCTGAAGTAAAAGGCGAGATGTTCTTGTAAGGACAAAACTGGAAGCATGGACCCCACTAAGGGATACGCTTGTACATATTTGACACCCTGGTTCTTCCAGTAATGGAAATTTCGTACAGAATACAGTAAACCTAATGTAAGGACTACGACGAATAGAGCTAACATCAGCATTTTAGCGTCTGGGGGGGGAAGAAAAAAAAAAGGTATTATTTAACATGTTAATCTCTACATCAAATTATTAAACAAATAACTTCTTTCTGAAGATTTTTTATGTGTTATACTGTTATAAATTATACATAAAAATGTGTTATAAAGGATATAAATACGCTATAAAATATAAAAATGTTTTAAATGTTATAAATGTACGTCAGCAATAATATAAATAAAATCACATTTGTTTCTCTCAAATATTATATTGTATATTGAAATTACAAGTCTATATTTAATATGATTCATATTTTTTATGTTATGTTCATTGTAATTGTTTATATTAAAATATAATGAAGAAATACTCTGACAAGTATATTATATTGTTTAAAGAAAGTCGAGGACCATATAAGTGGGTTTGTACCTTTTTAGGGATCTAATAAAAACCATTTATTATTATAAAGATTTTTTAAAGTATATATTTTGTTGTTTAAAAATGGGGAAAACATACATATAACAATAATACTAAAATAATAATAATATTATTAAGGCACTTTTTTTTTTTGTACAGAAATACACAAATATGCATCCACAAGTACAAATTTCTTTTGGTCATATATGGTAATGTAAACAAAAGTAATTAATGGTGCGTAGAACCATAGAGAAACTGTTTCTCTATGGTAGCTAGAACACCTTAAACAAAACAACAACAAAACTCGTGTATAATGTCCTAAAAAACTTGAAAATCAACGTTGATTTAGCCGGAGTCATTAAGTATTAATTTATTTTTTATTCATAAAATGATGCGTGTGGACTTTAAAGTCACAGATTGCTTTTGTATTACGCACGCTTGGATATTTATTTATATAAAGAAACTTAATGGATTAGTTTCAAGTCTGAGTTGACAATTTTCACTCTTTTCTTATACACCTATCCTAGACACTTTTAATTAAAGAAGCACGTTCCCGCAAATTAAGGCTACCTGTGTAACAATAAGGGTCTGCGATTGTATGCAACCCTTTTAGACCCTTCTTTGCTGAGGAAGCTGATTCTCTCCTTAAAATTTTCTAAAAACATTATTACGTAACAAAAAAAAAATGTATGTATTAATTTCATTCATTCATTCATTCATTCATTCATTCATTCATTCATTCATTCATTCATTCATTCATTCATTCATTCATTCATTCATTTTTTTTTTCATTTGCGCACATGTTACCACACATAGCATTCAATCGGTCTCAGATATTTAAAACCCTCGATGAGGTACCATATACACCCGTGGTTTTAGCTAAAAGTCGTGGTTTGGGACCCCCAGCCTTATTAGGGCCGCTTATCTTCCCGTCGTATAACAACTGAATTGACGTAATAGGTGCTTGGTTACCTGAGCTAACACAAAGGTGACGTCACCCATGCGCAAGAGTTATTGTAGGTTACGTAATACTTAAGCAAGGGGTATTGATCATATAGGAGAAGAGTATTTTTATTTTTTAAATTAATTTATATTTAAATACCAATGCTTTCTGGAGAAGACAAGTAGTATACACAACGAAATATATTAATTTGGTTATATCCAGCGAATTTATTTACTCCATAAGAATAACATTTAAAATTGAAAGTAGTTTTTCCCAATAGACAACTTCACATAATCAGCACTTGTTACTGGCAAGGTTCATCAGATCGATCACTGGCAAAGTTCATCATTAGTTTTATGTTACTTTTGGCCTGAGTTCGTTCTATAAACTACACACAACTCTTGAGCCAGCTTCGAAATGTTTCCTTTGTTATAAACATCTGATCATGACGTCATTACTTGTTTACTACGTTTATATGTATGGTTGATCATTGTTATTTCTTCGTTTAGAACTTTGGGCCTGATAAAAATGAAAGAAACTCACAAAAAAAAGTTCCATACGAAACATGCGACTCACTTTTATCGGTTCAAAAAACAAGATCAACCAATGAATGTGTCTTATTTTGTTGGTCAGCCAATCACTGAAAATGAGATCCACTATGCTTTACAGAACAAGCTCTGGTATAGTTTTTTTTTTTTTTTTTTTTTTTTTTTTTTTTTTTTTTTACTATTTTTCCGTATTTCTAGGTATAGGGCTTTCCACAGGAGTTAAAAAAATATCTTTAAAAGTAAACTGTACACTCCCCCGAGATAAATCTGACCGCAGCGTTCATGTCTCCAAATGTTAAATATATGAGGAGACTTTAACGCAACCGGTCAGATTTATCTCGGGGGAGTGTACTACATTCCAGCTAAAATAAAGATATGGGTTCTGCTGAAGTAAGCAATTTAAAAGTTACAAATCTCAATTATAAACACTGTAAGTCCTATACTAGGTTGCCAAAAAATTAAATATTGATAATAAACATAAAATATCATTTTACATAATAATTTTATTACATGATTTTACACCCATGCGTTCCAAATAATTTAACACCTGTGGTTCTAGTGCTATAGGCTATCCGCATTACGTACGTGCTGAAAAAGTTGCATAACTAGAAGGATACTTTTGTTGGGGAAAGAAAAAGTTACGATGTATTCTTTAAAAAAACTCAACATAATTATGTATATTCTGTATTTTAATTGTATTTCCTACATTTTTTGTCTTTATTTTTCTATTTTTATAATATAGGGTTGAGACGGCCGATGGTGTTAATTACTTGTGCCTTACAATATGTATTATGTTTGAATTTAAACAATAAAACCCTTTAAAATTAAAATTGATTTAAAAATTAAAATTGATTTAAAAATTAAAATCTTTTTTAGAATTTTCTAAATAAATTATCGTTTCTTAACAGGGATTGCAAGTAATTAGAATATAATTTTTAGCGGTTTACCCCTGGCAAAAATAAGAACACAGATTTTTACAACTTTTTTTTCGAAACAATTTTGCACAGATAAACTCAAAAATTTTACAGGTGATCAATGTAATATTGAAGTTGATTCATGTTAAATTTTATTTCTATAACTTGATTAGAATACGAGAAAAGAAGTGCATCCGGTTGTAATAATTAACCTCTCTTCTTATTTTGGTAATTAATGGTATGTATATATGTACAGGGTTGGTTTCATTCATGTTAAAGTCGACGTCATAAGTGAGCGCTAAATAACATTGGCCAATATAGAAAAATGACTCATTTTACCAGTTTAAAAATACTTGGAAATTTTTTTCGCGAGCATTGATGCTGTTAACAGGTTGAATTAGTACCTCAAGTATGTAAGAAAAATAATAATGACCAAAAAATAGCTAATTTTCCAAAGAAAATAGCCAAAAACTACGTTTGTCCTATGCTGAGCCATGTTATTCATTGCTCAAGAAGAGCATCGAAAAGCATTCAGAATGACGTCATGCGTACACACCCTATAGGCAATGCTATATATATATATATATATATATATATATATATATATATATATATATATATATATATTATTGATAAGAGATATGGATATAAAATCTATCGATTTTTAATTTTCACACGCAAGTATTTGATTTATTGCTGGAAATACCCGCAAAGTTGATAACTTATGTTATGTACTTAAGAGATAATTACTTCATAAGACAGTGTTAATCACAATTCTTTGGTCTTCAATCGATATCGGGTGTGAAAAGTATGTAAATAATTTTTGTAATATTATCTATAGATATAATCTTGATATTCATACGAGATACGTGACGTAAAAAAGATAATTATTTTTAATCTATTAAATATTATAATTTAAAAAAAAAAAACTTGAACATTGTTTAAGGTGTATCCACATGACGTCATATTTAATGCGCTTGGAGGCCACACTGGAGTAGTGAATAAAATTGCTGAGTATAGGACAAACAGGCAATTTATTTTCTTTACGAAATCGGTTAATTTTTTGTTACTGTTATTTTTCTCACATACTTAAATAACTAATTCAACATATTATTTATAACATCAATGCTCTCAAAAATATTGCATAGTGTTTATAAACTGGCAAAATGAGTTATTTTCCTATGCTGCCCATGTTATTGAGTGATCCAACATGGCGTTGACTTTAACATAAATGCATGCACCCTTTTATATTCTGTTGTATATTTTAACTACGTTTTTGTGCGGTTTTCAGAATGGCAAAAATGTTACTTTTGTTAAAAAAGTTTTCTTACTTTTACGGGCCCCACAGCCATTCTAGAATTCTCAAAATAGTTTTAAAAATCGCGTAAATTTAGGGGCGTTTTCTGGTCCAATTGTTGTATTTTTATTTCAATTTTTCAACAAAAAAATTATTTTTTTATTTTTTTTTTTTTAATTATTTATTAAATTATCTGATTTCCACTGTATTGTGTACTCTGGGACTGAAGAGCAGAGGCATTCTGCCTTTTCTTTCATCATCCGTTGGGTAATTTACTTGTTTTTGTAAATATTTTCATTTTATGCCCAATAAATAACTATTATTAAAATTGTCATTAGATTTCTTCGAAAATTCAATAACTATTATTATAATAATTTTAAAATAAATATTATACTTACTTTAATTGCTATATATGCACGGAGCTCGAATAAAAAAAAATATAAAATATCTATTGAGCCAAATTTGCATCTCCTTATATAGATAAAATTGTTATTATTATCAGTACACTTAACCTTTGATTCATACCAAATATAAATTTAAATTTTTATCATTATTAACTCAATTGATCTTCATAATTTTGTAACATCATGTTTATGCAACGTAGACTTATAGATAACATTGTTATTTTTTTTTAATTGAAATTTTAGAACTTGCAGATCATTTTTGAAGTATATCTTTCTATTTTATCGTACTTTTTTTTAACAAGATTGTGAAACTTTTGTAAGCATGACAATTTTTTAAGCTTCTGTTAAAGCTAAGTTTTACTAAAACTATTTATAGGGTGTTTGCATGAAATTGCGCGCAAGCACCATGTTTGAGCAGAAAAATTCATTGCCCAGCATTTGAAAAATATCGTATAGAGAAATTCAAGTGTTTGTATAATTTTACTATATAATTTGGGTTTCTTAGTTCAATCTTTGAAAATAAACAAAAATTATTATTATTATTTTTAGTTTGGCAAAAAAAAAAAAAAAAAAAAAAAAAAAAAAAAAACTTCACTGGTCAATGCTATTTTCGGCTCATTTATATGGCGTCAAAGCGCAAGCCTAAATTTAATGAAACCATCGCTATTAAATGTATAAGCTTAACTTAATTTTCATAGAAAAAATATGTAACCGCAGCGTTTCTGTGTCCGAATACGTGTGGGGAAACTCGCAAATGATCAAAGAAAAATGTATTATAGGACCTAGTGTTGATCAGATATTTTTTTTAAATGTGTGTTTTTATGTATTTATTTGTTCATGGCATGGTCAAACCTCTGTGCGCACATACCAGTCTGGCATACGTGTTAGGAGAATTGAATATGAGATGCATGCACGATATTATTATAAAGATATAATATTTTATAGAGAAGGTATATATTTTTTTTTATGTTTTATATATAATTTCATGTCGCTGTTATATCATCTTTTTGTCATCAAAATTTCATTGTTAGACATTTTTTAATTTTTATTTTTGTGTTGTCATACTTTGTCACTATTAAATGACAGTTGTGTCATCGTTATGGGACGTTTCATTGGAATTTCATAGAAAAATCAAAGATTTGTCATACTTAGCGTTCTACTCGGGATGTATTTAAAGGAATTTTTTTTATGTTTCAGGACCTCAGTTTTAAATCACCAAAACGCAAATACCTGGACTTTGAAAATGCAGTCAGCTTATTGCAAACGTTCACCAGCTCCATAATATGCAGCAACAAAAAACATAAAAGTAACGACTGTACACCGGTAAGAAACAAAAACAGCACGTGATTTTTTTTTTTTTTTCATTATTTATATGTTTAAAATTATTAATAGGTTTATTTGCTCCATTTTATGTGCCATTTTGTTAGGATTATTTTTTTTTTAACTTATTTGCAAATTGTATTGCATATTTATTTTTTTATTACTACACGGAAAGAATAGATTACATAATTTATGCTACATTTATGTCATTCTAGCATAATTATATTGCTAAATTAGAATAATATAATTAATTATGCTGTACAACATAATATTTATGCTATTTAACATAGCTTTTATGCAGTATATAGCATAAATTATGCTGTATTGAACAAATTGTGCTAAAAATGAGCTAGCATAATCATATCATTACATAGTTATTTTTGTTACTAATACTCCCATAAGCTGAAACGCTAACTAGTTAAACCGTAATTAAGTTTTATACTGTACTTTGGTTGTTGGAACAATTAAAAAAAAAAAAAAGCAAAGTTTAACTCAAAGTTTCCGGCTTACGGTTGGTTTAAGCCGTCAAGCGTACGTGTTTTATAGTCAATTAAAAACATACTTACGCTCCATGGTTTACGTAGTATAAAGTATTAAATTCATATAAACAGTTTAGTTAAGTTTATTGTTAACCAAAAACAGGCAATATGCTACTTACCCAATTCGTGGTACACACAGTACAATTGACATGAACAGTATAAATTTAAAACTATACAATGAGGAAGAGGTGACTTTTTTTTAACCCCCACTTTTTATGACATTTTTGAAAAAAGCATTAAAATAATTTTGAGGCGTTATTTGGTCTTAGAACGATTGGAGCATGGGAAGTATATTTTAATTAATTTTTGAAAATCGACCTAAAAAGCCTGTAACGTCATCAATCGAGCTATTTCGGAAAGTATTGACCGTTGCGAAGTAGCCAGTTTTTTTGAAATCCTGAGGATGAGCTGATTTCATTAAACTGGTTACTGAACCTCAAACGATTAGTAGTTGCCGAGAAAAAAGTAGACTGATGACGTCACAAGCTTTCGAGGCCAAATACTTCGCATGCTCCAATCGTCCTAAGAAAAAATATCACCTCAAAAATTTTTAAAGCTCTTTCCAAAAATATCATAAACTCAACAAAAAAATTTCAATTCACCTTCCTCATTACATAAAATATCATAACTTGCATAAAACTATATAAATCATACCATTTATATATTATAGTGTGTTATTGAGTTTTACAAGAATCATTTAAAAAAATCACTATAATATAGGCCTATTTATTGTTTTATTTTGTATTTATTTATATTCAAAGGTGCAGCAAGATACGGCGACGACTGAATGCCGAGTTTGTGGAAAATATAGTTTCCTTGTGGAGCCAATTTTACGTCCAGTACCCCAAAATATGAAATTATTGGAGGTTATTAATTTACATTTACATATTAATGTAAGTATATTCAATTATAAATAAGAAAAATTTTATAAAGATTTATTGAAAACATGCTGTTGAAGAGTTCCTTTTCTTAGAGTATATCCCTTCCTTCGAGCATCTTCTAACCTATATATAGATTCCAGCATATTTAAATTTCAAAACTTACCATATTCAGTTTCATATTCATCTTACCATATTCAGTTTATTAAATTTGGACTCTGTTGCTAAGAAAATAATTAAAAAAAAAAAAAAAAAAAAAAAAGGACAATTTTTTTTTATACCTAACAGTGTTTGTTTTTCAAAAGCTTATGAAAACCGCTAAAAATTCAACTCTTGAAGATTTTTTTAACTTAATTTATTATGTATTTATTTATTTTTAGCTATGCTTTGTAATATATTATACCTTTAAGCATCCATTATTTATATAGTTTCATCTCTCTCTCTCTCTCTCTCTCTCATTTTGTTGTTTATGAATATTGTTAAAAATATGTAATTTTAATGTTTGTATACTGAAATCTGTTTCAGATAAGTGCCGTTGAAAACTTGCAGGAAATGAAAGTTTGTAGTGACTGCATGAAAATTATTTTGTTGTTTCATGATTTCTACGTCAGAATTCAGAAAAACAATACTGATCGATTGAAACGGCGAAGTGAGGTAAAAGAATCAACACCAGTTTATTAGTATTATTATACATACATACATATCATGACGATATAATCCCTTTCAGGTTAAGCCAACAACACAGATGTTTTATCCTGACCCAGTGATAGACCTCCACAACTTCCTATCCTGACATACTTCACTTGCTTCCTCCAGTCTCATATACCTTGTTTTATATTATTATTATTTATAATTAATATTTCCCATTTCCTTGCTTATCCATTCATCTGAGAATCAATACCATGATCATTTAAAACAAATTAACTCCAAACTTTTTTTTTTTTCTTCTTCATTTAAATACATATAAATTTTTTTAACATTTGAACAATTATTTAATTAGTACAATTATATTTAAAGTGCACTATTGCACTTAAATTGGAGAGAGAAAAAATATGCTGAACATAAATTCATATTCATTTTATAAATTAATTATTATTCAAATTATAATAATTTATATTAACAATTATTCAAAAAATGATACATTTGAAAGAAAAGAAAAAAACAGCAAGGGCCTTACCATATGTAGTAAAGAGAGTTCCATGTCTTGAGTTTATATTGCCAAAATATGTCCAACCTGTTAGTTTTTTATATCTGTGCTAGCAAGATTTTCACCATATGGGACTCTCTTCACAATGTTAAGACCAGCGCTGGTTTCTTTCAAATTTATCATACCTAACCATGATGGTTTATTTTCTTTAATAAATCTAATTATAAAAAAAAAAAAATCTTTATTGTCTACCAACAATGCAAAATCTCCAGTACTTACTTGCATTACCTATATAATTTTTATATTATATTTATTGTTTTGTTTTGTCCTTAGGATATAATTTAATTCCATCATGTATTTTATTTTCCAGCTCCTACGTATAACCAGCATTACTACTCAAGCTAGTACTGCTCTAGCTACTGAGAAAGAAACAGAAGAACACCACATTGTGGATAGTAGTAGTGACAGTGAAATACCCTTGTTGCCCTTGAACTTTGACCCCAATGAAGATTATGTGAAGTCAGATGATGAAGAGACAATTTCAATTCCTTCAAGTTATACTTCAGACTTGGATAGGGAATTTTTAATTTAAATTATATTTTACTTGCATATAAAGTAGATGACCTATGTAATACAAATAGGATTCCCACTAAAAAGTACTGGTCAGCTGGAAACTTGTGTATTGCAGGTCTAATTTACTTTGATCAAATGGACCACAAAATATAACTTCCAGGATAAAATAAATCAAAAAGCACATTAGCACTGTGGTCTAGTGGATGCGTGTCTGACTCGTCCGCGAGAGGTCACGGGTTCAATTCCCGGCAGAGGCAAAGTTTATCAGTAACCTTTGTCCACCGGAAATACACAGTGCATTCGGAAGGTAGAAGGGATATCTCAGGGTATTCCTCTACCGACTTCCTGACCGAGGTTTCCATGGTTTCCTCGGTATGTAAAGGCAAATGCCGGGAAGAATTTGCCAGGCCATGGCCGACCCGCCATGGAAGGACCCTCGAATCTTATGATAGGGTTTCGGAAGTCTCGGGAGTGTAAATTCAGTATAAATGCAATGTAAATAATGTAAAATAACTAGTATAAGTTGTACCCTGCCTAGAGGTTTGATAGAAAAAAAACAAAACATTATTCTTATCTTACACTCTGGCGAAAACAAGGTCGTTCCCGCCAAAAGCTGTATCTGAGGTGCTAAACCAATCAGAGAGCGTGTTATAAACCTACTAGCCAATCACAGTTGACTTTACATAATATACGTATAAATACTGTATCCGCTCAAACTAGTAGATACTCTTAGTCAATTTGAATTTTATATTTAATTTTTATTGCAGATTGTAAAATTATTATAATAATGAATAAATTTAAAGGAATTTATTATAAATGAATTATTATTTATTAAATAAATGCTTTGCATGCAAGATGCAATGTCCCTTACATGTCTTCCAACTCTTGGCTGATTTTTTAGACACGCTGTTTTAAATTTCCCTCTCTAGGGAACACTGCGATACGTTTGGGGGCAATTAGAACTATTATATGATAAGGATTGATAAGGCTGACTAAAGGTCATAAACGATATAATGTATGACTTAAACAGAGATAACCACTCAGAATTCTTGTGCTCAGGTGACAACAAGACCTCAAACCTTTGTAAAGCAATATTTGTAATATAGTAGTTTTGGCTGCCAATCGTGGGGCTAGTGTAAAAGCTTGAATCATGCTTGTCTACAAATTTATACAGGGAGTCGGAAGACATGTAAGGAACATTGTGCAAGAAGTTTATAAATTAACGTTGATTTTGCCAGAGTCATTAATTTCTAATTTACAAAATGGAAGATGCGGGTTTATGACGTCTAAGCTCACTTTAATTGTTTTACCCATGCGTGGACTAGTGAGCTGTGACGTCATAAAACCGCATCTGCTATTTTTTTGTTAATGGAAAATAAATTAGGAATCAATAACTTTATCCAAATCATCATTGATTTTCAGGATATTAGATAAGTTTTTTTGTCTAATATATATGTGTTATATGCCTTTAATTTACTTTAAACATAGTGATTAATATTTCAACAAAGTTCCTCTGTACTAAATATTTTATTTAAAAATTAGCAAAGACATTGAAAAGAAATGTGTGTTTAATATTTAAACTTTTACCGGTTAAAATCAATAATACAATTTAAAATATATATATATATATATATATATATATATATATATATATATATATATATATATATATAAATTTAATCAAATATTAGGAAATTTAAATATTTTACCAGAGAATTTTCTTGCATATTTTAGAATTTTAGGTAAAATATAATTAACAATACAAAATATTGAATTTGACTGGTTATTGTTTACTTTTGAAAAGAGGGCGTAACGGATACTCACGTTTCACGTGACACTTTTCAAGTGTTACCAACTGGCGGAAAATTTCCCAGTAGTAACGTGAAGTGAGAAAATTTTACTTTATGAGATGAATATGAAAACGTAATCTGAACGTAATATGTATTTGGTATTTCGTTAACCCTATCCATTTTATCACATTGCTTTTGAGGTAAACTTTTGGGGCAAGGTGTAAAATTTTTGGGTAAAAATATATTTTTTTCTACCTCTGAATGGGAAAAAGTTTATCATAGAGTTGGTAACACTGGTACTTGTAATTAAATCTAATGGCTAATTATAAACATTACTTCATAGCCGGGAAAACACCTGTAGATAATTTGTTCTGATTAAGTTTTAGTCTATAGTTAAATTAGTGATGATACTCTTATTGTTATACTACAATTTGCGTTGATTATTGAGCTCAATCCGTAAGTATTATCTAAATCGTTTGCAAAATCGTACCCAAAAAAAAAAAAAAAAAAAAAAAAAAAGCATGCATAAAATTATGCATGTACAGCTCTGGCCAAAAGTTTGAGAACGATATGAAAGTGATCGGGCAAAACAGATGAGTCATCAATGCAAGTTCCTTTTTTCCTGACTATATCGATAGTATGTGCATCTTTCCCCTCACCTCCTCCTTTATGTTTGGCTATCTGTTGTGTCTAGTTTTGTTATCATGACTTTTGATCAAACAATACCACAGGATGTGATTTTTATTTTTACGTATGAAACTCACAGAATATTGTCTGCTTGAGTTTTATATTATATAAAATATAATTATTATGTATTCATAATATCTAGGTCTCACATGAAGTAAAAATAAAAAATGTAAAAAAATTTAAAAAAACAGAAAGAAATGAATGAATGAATGAATGAATGAATGAATGAATGAATGAATGAATGAATGAATGAATGAATGAATGAATGAATGAATGAAAAAATTAAATAACAAGAATAAATTAATATTTTAATTAATTAGCAATTTTGAATAAATCTTATTATTTTGTATCTTTTTCTATTTATTAATTTTAATTTTTTTATTGCAAAAGAGTTTAATTTTTTAATAATAAATAATAATTTGTTACATATAATTTATTTTATACATATATAAATGCATTTTTTATAAAGAGTAAATTTCAGGATGTAAAAATCAATAGAAAAGAAGAAAAGTAAAAAGAACAAATATTCGTGTTCCTTTCTTTACTAATAAATCCATATACAAAAATCAGAAATAATTAGAAACTTAATTTATTCAATTGCAAAAGTAACATATTTTTTAATAATTATAATATTATGCTATTCTGAATAATTTGTAAAAATGATCAAAATAAATAAGACAAATTGTTTGTATTTATCGTTGCGCAATTAAAAATTTGGAACTATATTTTATTAAAACTATTATATTATACAGCTAGACATCGTATGATTTTATTTCTTTGTCATCTTTAGCATTTAACTTTATATAATTATTCTTTTTCACATTAACAATCTTTATTTTATTTTATTTTTTTTTTGCCATTTATTTAAGTAAATAAAAAAAATAGCTAGTAATGACTTAATATAATTAATTAATCATAATTATATAATAAATGATATATTAGATATTAAAACAATTTGTATTTATTGTAAAAATAAAATCAATAATTAAAAAAATATACTTAAAATAATACGCAAAACAATAAAATTTTATTTGGTATAAAATAGTATGTTATTTATAACGAAAAATTGAGTGACAGAATATTATAAAATACTTAGCAAAAATGCATAGCAAAACTAAAGTATTTTGTAGTCAACAGAACTATTGAATACAAGCTATATAGAAAGGTAAATTCTGCAAGCAAGCATGAGAGACACACGTCTGCTTGCTTGCTGCCTGGCTGTGCTCAAAATAATCGTAATCGCTACACCGATATAGTCAGGAAAAAGGGAACTTGCTTGTTTACATGATTTGTGTTGCGGGTTGCATTTCAAATCGTTCTCAAACTTTTGGCCAGAGCTGTACGTATATGCACGATTTTTTGTGACAAGATCATTTGAATACATCAGTATTATTATTTAAATAACATTTGAAAAATAAGTGATGTTTTTAAATGGTAAAAATATCAACACAATCGTGTTTTGCAGGAATTGGTGTTCTCGTTCGATGCGCTTTGTTTTGTTCGGGGAATCTTTTTATGGGGGTTTGGGGCTCAACACGGGGGGGGGGGGGGGGGGGGGTCTTTTAACACGCGTATGTTCTGAAATTTGTGACCCAGGTCATCTTGACCTTATGACTCATAGAAGTTTGTTTGTAGTTGATAGAACTCTATACCAGGGGCTGAGCAATGAGCCTATAGATAATGAGAGTGCGATAGTGTCATTTGGCTATACAGAGCTGGTGTAGCCGAGTGGTGAAGGCAGCTAACTCGTACGTAACTCTGTACTCCTCACCGAGTATAGGTTGGATCCACTGCTGGGTGCGTACGTCAAGTGTGAGAGCACAACACGTTGCACGATGCATGTTTTTGCATTCCATGACAACGCACAGCGTTTGCGAGGTGCATGATCGATGTGATTGCACCAACCAGATGTTTCCACGGTTTCTCTAGGCTGTCATGGCGAATGCCGGGTTGTGTACTTAGGCCGTGTGTGCTTTTCCATTAATTAAGATGGATGTAGTACAATAATACAGTCATGACAAGCAAAAAAAAAAAAAAATGCATTGAACCAATGTTAAAAAAAAAATTGTAACCAGGGTTGGATTGGGACGAAAAAGCGTACTCCGGCCAATTAGACGCTGAAAATACATTATAAATACGTTTATTTGGGATTGTAATAGGGCACCAGCTAGGGGGGAAGGGGGGGGGGCTTTCCGAGTTCTGGGAGTAGCTCTTATAGCCAATCTAAGCGTGCGTCAAATGAGAGGATGAACCAATAATACCATATCTAAGAAATATAACAAAATTAATCTACTTCCTTGTATTTCAGATTGAGGCTGGCCTACACACAGTTCAATAAAATGGATATCTCTAGTATGATCTGCTCCCAGTGCAATGAAAGCATTGTAGATTGTAATGGTATGAAATGTGATGGACAATGTCAAAAATATTATCATTACCAATGTTTAAATTTGAGTAAAACTAAATATAAAAATATAATGTTTGAAATTGGTGAATGGAAATGTTATAATTGTAGTTTTGGAAATACAAAAAATATGATTGAACGTGAAATTAAAGATTCTTTACAATATATTGTACATAAATTAAAATTATTAGAACCAATTACAAGTATTGTTAATAATCACGAGGAAAGATTAAAAACTATTGAAGAAAATAAAGAAACGTTGAACGTAGATGAAGAAAAAGCAAGCACCAGCAGTAAGGGAGCAAAACGTAAGAGGAAATCTAAGAAAGTTGCTGTTCAGCAAAAGAATATTGTGCCTAAAGGTGAGTTAATTAAATTAACCAAAGCAAAATTTACCCCCGTAAGCTGCAACGCTAACTAACTAGTTAAACCGTAGTTAAGTTGTTATTTTGATTGTTGCAACAATTAAAAAAAGATAACTAAGGTTTAACTAGAAGTTGCAGCTTACAGCCCTTACAGTGTATAATTCTGTCTTGTCTCCAACTATCTTATATGGTTCTTAATCATGGCAAATAAAAATTAAATTTCAAAAATTATTTTAAATATGAAAAAGCATTTTTCAAGAAGTTTTATATACACCCATATTATTCATTTTTCCTAAAGAATCTTTTTAAGACCATAAAAAAATTGCATTCTGTCTATTTGTCTATTCTGTCTGAGTATGTCTGAACCATGGGTATGTCAGAGTGAGCCTTGAATGAATGCTATAGGTATGAGTTTTCTTAGAAGTATGTGGTAAAACTTGATCCAACCTGCAGAAATGTGTAAATACATGTTTTCAGGGGTGTAGAAATTAGAAATCCAGTTCGAAAACTGCCATTGTAATCTAGTAAAAAAAAAAAAAAAAAAAAAAAACAACTTATTTAATTTGATTTATTATTTTTTGTTTCAGTTCCTGTGAACTCAAAACTCAACCCAGAATTGAGTTGTCTTGAACCACAACAACACCCCTCAAGTAGCCGTGAAGTAGTTGTGTGTGAGAAGAATGAAACCCAAACAGGTACAAAGAGTGATACTTTCATTGAGAATCAAATCTTAAAAAATAGTATTGAAAATAAATCCATAAAAACTGATGCTCCAGTAGAAACACCTATTGAAAATTCTATCAGTTTTGAAACTAATCTTGACGTACCATGTAAAATTACACAAAATAATTTTGCCACTAATGTTGAAAATGTGTCAGAAATTATTTCAAAAGGTAATAGTTTTATTGGAAATTGTATTTCTAGTAAAAATTCTGAAAATCTGTGTAGTAATTCTTGTCAAACTGAATTAGAATTGGTTAATAACTCTGTTGTTAATAAAATAAATCCTACTCTACCAAATTTACAGAAACAAAATGTCACTGATATAGAATCAGACAGTCAAAAAGAAAAATGCGATTTCGTTGCTCCCAAATCTAGTCAGAATAATAATGTTATGCATAATATACCTGATAATAATATTGTAATTATTCATAATACTGCTATAGAGAATTTAGAACCATTACTAGCAAATAAGAATGAAAGTATCATTCAAGATGAAGTTTCATGTGATACTGAAAAAAAACCTGAAACTTCTGAAATTCAATTAGAAAAATTCAATAAAAATTCTGAAAATAATAATTTTGTTGAAAATTCTATTATTTTTGAAAGTAATGAAGAATTACTAGCACAGAAAAGTGAAAATAATGTAAAAATTAAACTTGATTCAGAATCTAGTAATATTGTCTCTTCCACAAATCAAATTGAAGCTAAAACATCACAAATAAAACCAAAAGTGAAAGAAAATAGTTCTGATTTTAAAACTGATCAAGAAACACAAACAACGGTGATTGCAATGAAATCTATTGGAAATCAAACTAAAGTTAAAACAGCTCAAAAACTCACTCAAACTGATATCAGTTTTATAAATAAAATTGATATACAGCCTGTTGAAATAAGTACTAAAAAACAAGAAATCAATATTTTTCAACATGAGTTACTCCAATTAAAATTACCAACAAATAATGAATTAAAAACCTGTTTACCATCAATATGGAATAGACAAAATGATAAACATAGTCAAAATACTGTACAATTTACCTTAAATGGTGAAGAACCTGAATGTATAACAATTAAAAAATATTTTACAGATACCATTAAAAATAGTAAAATTGAAAAAATATATCGTATTGAAAATCCACATTCATATATTATGTATTTATTAAAAATGGAAGAAGTTAAAAAATTCTATAATGTTGAAAATATTGAATTAAGCTTATTTCATGGTACAAAAAATACTAATATTGAATCAATCATGAAAAATAATTTTAATTGGAGATTATGTCAGAAACGTAAATATGGTAATGGTGTTAGTTTTGCAAGAAATGCATCTTATGCACTAGCTTATACTGACAATTTAGTCAATGATAACAACTTCATGTTCTTATCTTCTGTGTTAGCGGTGACATTTTGTAAAGGTGACGGTACAGTGAATATTCCTACTAATTTAGCAGATTCTGCTATAAGTCCTGATCATAATGTGTTCGTGAAATTTGATGATCATACTTTTTATCCTCAATATTTGATTAGATTTAAGAAAAATCCATAAATATCATGAAAAGTATGTTCAATAGCAGATAATGCAAAAATGGGTTTAGTGAGAAAATAAACAAACTGCCAGCTCAACAATACCAACAAAGTGCTAGCAGACGACTTTGTATTCCTGTCTACATTTAACATGCTTTCTTATGGGGCAATGAAGCAGCTATAAGTTGAGTTAGAGTTATTTCTCAGAGCTGAAATTTTTACTAAATGATATTTATATATCATTTTTTATAAATTTTAAACATTGTAATTAGTTTCTTCTTTTTTTTTTTTTTTTTTTTTTTTACTTTTTTTAAATTGTCACTTTGGTTCTTACTCATTCTATTTTGGAAAAAGAAAGGTGCTTTGAAATTTAGTATGAACTGAAATTCGTGTATTATTATTTTATATTTCAAATGTGACGTACAATTTTTTTTTATTATTATTATTTTTTTTTATTATTAAAGAGCAACTAGACTGACTGTGAGTTAAAGTTAAAAGAAGTAAAAAAAAAAAAAATGCAAACTGCAAATTTGAGAAGGAAACGTGTCAAATTTGAGCAAGAAGAAAAGTATTTTATTTTAATAATTTGTTGCTCCTATGTAGATGTGAACAAATTTAATTTATATAAAATATTAACAGTAATAATGGAATGAAATATTTTTCAACCTCTATCTCCATTTGAGACTTTCAGTTAACGCTGCTGCCTGGCGCCAATTCTCATTTGGCTTCACATGTTTGTCCATACCGGGATGGTATTCCTACCTTTTCCTAAACACATAATAATAATAATGGTTACGAAATTCACAAATGGTGTAACTAAATATTTATAAAATAAATAAGAAATGTGAAATATTGTACATACATTAGATTGTATTTTTTTACTATATTGCAGATATGCATTTGATATAAATATTTTTAAATTTTTTTTACAGTATATATAGCTATATATTTTATACATTGTAAAGTAACTGTCTCATTATTTAAAAAAAGAAGAAAAAAGAAAAAGAAAAGAACGAAAAAAGAGCGTAATTTTAAAACATTAGCAATTATGGTGTAAAAGGTGTAATATTTTTACAAAAAAAAAATTAATAAAATTAAATGAAATGCTTTTTAACTTGTTGATAAAACTTTTTTTTAATGTACAAAATGTATTATAATATGTATTGTATTTAATGTGTTCATAACAATTTTTGGTCACTTTTTCATTCCATTCTATGTAATAACAAGTTAGTTTTCATAAGTATAAAGTATTGTCTAAAAATTACACAAAAAAAGTAATTTTTTTTTTTTTTTTTTTTTTTTGACACTGGTTAATTTTATTAAGATTTACAACGCAAGAAATACTTTCTATTAAAATGGAACCATTAATGAGGAATTGATTTAATGTGCTTGAAAGCAAAAGTGCTATCTTGGTATTAAATGATACAAGTAGAACGAAACACTTATAAAAATGATAATTTAATAAAATTTAGTACAAAAAAAATACATACGAATTTTTTTTCCTTATTATATGAAACCTTATTTAATATAATATAAATTTAATGTTGGTTTACAATTTACTTAAAGGCGTATAAAACACCTTGAACAAAAAAGTTGTGTAATATCTTTACAAACCTGAAAATCAACGTTGATTTGTCCGGAGTCATTGATTTCTAATTTATTTTCCATTCACAAATTGGCACGAGCGGTCAATGACGTCACAGCTTGCCTGGTCCACGCGCGCGTTAAACAAGCGAGCTGTAACGTCAATATTTTGTGAATGGAAAATAAATTAGAAATCAACGAATCTGGACAAATCAACGTTGATTTTCACGTTTGTTTGGATATTACACAATTATTTTGATCCTGAACTAAAAACGCCTGATGGTTATGCAACTTTTTCAGCACATTGTCAAGGCAGGTTGCATAGATCGTACATCTTATGTGCATGCCGTTAAATGTTGTAAATTTTGGACAATAAAAACCCTTTTAAATTGAAATTGTATTTTTTTTTTAAATAATTTATTTTCGAGTTGAGACGGTCGATGGTTTAACTACTTTTGCCTTACTACGTATGTTGTATATATTTTGACAATAAAAACCCTTTGAAGTTGAAAAACTGATTGCCCTAAAACACCATAATTATGGTCAACATAGGATGAAAATTATTAAAGTTTTATATTATCTCAGAACACGTAAAAGTGTATATTATATTATCCTTAATTGAAATACCAGTCTATTAGTTTTCTCTAAAACCGCTAGAAACTTGTTCCCGCAATTTTAGTGGATATATTTTGGGGAACCTAAACTCTTTTTGCCGCACCTCGCCTCACCGATAATCTTTTGAATTTTTTTTTTCTGATGCTAACCCCAATGCCCAATGCATATGCAATAGTTACAAACATTGCTAAAGGGTGGTTGCATTTATGTTAAAATCGACGCCATAAGTGAGCGCTAAATATCATGGGCCAGTATAAGAAAATGGCACATTTTGCCAGTTTAAAAATACTTTGCAATTTATTTGAGAGCATTGATGCTGTTAACAGGTTGAATAAGTATCTCAAGTATGCAAGAAAAATAATTATATCCCAAAAATAGCCAAAAACTACGTTTGTCCTATGCTGAGCAATGTTATTCATTGCTCAAGAAGAGCATCGAAAAGCATTCAGAATGACGTCATGCGCACACACCCTATATAAGAGCAAGGATATATTTTGATTTTGATTTTTTTTTTTTTTTTTTTTGGCAGCATTAAGTATAGTACTGCGTTCATGAAACAAAATAATAAGTAAATAGTTAAGTAAATGGACAGGTAAATAAAATATCCAATTTTAGACGAATTTTGTTTTATTTACAAAAAAAACACACATACATAGTTCAAAATAAAAAAATTCATCAACTATCTTTAACATAAGAAATTTAATTATAAAAAAGCATTTGTTGAACAAAAAAAAAAATTTAACAAGATTAAAAATTTGCTTTAAAAAGAAATACATGGAATTTTTTTATTATAATAATTAAATAAAAACACTTGATCTTGTCTTCACTGGAGGAAAAATTTTGATTTTTCTTTTTAACACTAATATTTTTTTTCAAACTTAAAAGTCTTTATTTTATTTTATTAAATTAAATATTTAAATACTAATTTCTAAAATTGGCATTTAAAGACCTAATTTCTTGAGTTTTTTCACATCAACGCCGCCATAGTAGTCTTCACTGTTTTTATAAAAAGAAAGAAAGAAAATTAAATTATAATTAATATTATAATTTTATTACAAATTAATTATAATTAATGATATGGATGTGTACAAGAAAATGAAACAAAACAAAAATTAAAAATGATCACAGAAAAACATAAATCATGCAAGCATGCTTAGAAATAAAAATTTATTGAAGTATAATTTTATTTTGAACCTTGTATTTAAATGTGATTAAACCTATATTTAATTAAACTAAAAAAAAAAAATAATATGACAATTATTTTATTAATAGAATATGATATAATATATTCTATATCCTTTTTTTTTTTTGTAGTTATTATTTTTTTTTATACTTTGTTTTGAGTTAGAATTTTATAAATTAATAATTACTTAATTTTCACTATCAAGTTAATTTAATTAATTTATAAAATTAGAACTCTTTTTTTTTTATGTTTGATGGATGTAAAAATCCATTTTTTTTAATAGGTGCAATATTTAATTGAATCTTTTCAATTAATTTTTTTTTTTACAGGAATTCTTTTTATTATGTACCATTTTTTATCTTGATCATATTTCTATATTTAAAAAGTTGTATCAAAAATATGTAGAAAAATAAATGGATTTTTTTTTATAATTATTTTAACTTTATAATTTTTTATTTTGTGTAGTGAGATCAAATCAAAAAATCGATTAAATTAACTCAAAAAAAAAAAAGTAACTAGAATCATCATATTTTTTTTATAAATACTTTTATTATTGAAAACAATAATTTCTATTATACATTATAGCAAATGTTATTTTCAATAAATAAAGGTATATTTTTTTTAAAAGGTAAATTTAATCCATTTAATGAATTGAAAAATCATAAAGTTAATTTTAAATATGATCAAGACGTGCTATAAAAAAAAGTGGGGTATTTTTTTTTTTTTTACTATAAACTATAATATTTTTAAATTATTATTTAATTATCTTCATTATGTTGTTGGGGTTGGGGTTTTGGGGGAGTATTAGCACGGGATGCTGGGGCAGGCTTAGCCTTAGGGCTAGATTTAGGGGTGTGGTTTCTAGAAGATCCACCTCCTTGATGACCAGCTAGAAGTTCACTTTTGCGAATAGATTTCAAGTCGAGATCTCCATAATAGTCCTCACTGTAGAAACGTGCAAAAAAAAGAGAGAAAAAAAGAAGAAAATGAACATGCCGTTGTACCAGTTTTATCAAGAAATATATATATAAACCATATATTATGTGTGTAACCCAATTATGTATGTATTTGTAATTTAAATTTTATTTTTATGATAGTATACCAATTTTTTTTTTTTTTTTTTTTTTTTTAAGTTCACATTTTAAACTTCCCAACAAGCAAATACTTTATGATATAAATTGTTTATTATGTAAACATGTATCTACATAAGGTTTCTTGATTAGAATTTTTATTAAGGTAGTAGGTGATCGACTGATATCTGACAAACTGCATGAACGGTCGCGAAATATAAGTAAAGCTGAAATGTTACTTAAAAGTTTAGTTATGTCAAATACATTAAAACACCAGCAAATATTTAAGTTATTTTACCGTTTAAAGATAAAATGTAAAAATTCAAACTTTAGCGTCAACTTTGTAAATCAAATTAGAAACTTTTTTCGAAATTAAAAATATTAATAAAACTTTCTTCGGGACAAACTACATTTTTTAAAATTAATTCAGTTTTATTTGAGTATCGTAGAATTTGTTTTGTTCGATATAATTAACGAAGAAAGAACTATTTTGAAAATAAAATTCCTCTTTTGACTATTTCCGCTCAAAGTCAGTCACATACTGCCTTAATAATCAATGAAACTAAGGTAATATAAAAATGAGAAAAATTATTCCCTAGATCCCATAAAGATTCAACAAACCCCAACAAAAAATGCATTTTTCATACATAGTGTGTTATAGGTTCCCCAATCCATAAAAAACACGTATTATTATTTAAATGTGCAAAGGTAAAATGTGATTTAAAAAATGTGTATAGTGTAAATGTTAAAAGTGTAAAATATATATAATGTATAATTATATTAATTAAAGAAAAAACACATCCCAGAGTTATTTAAAATATGAAATGTGCAAATTTATTAATTTTATTTTTATATAATTTATATTTATGCGATTTTAGTACAGTGATTTATGAAAGTGAACACAAAATAATGACAATAAATATATTTAAAATCTAAAGAGCTATAATTGGTTTATAAAATACGAGTCAATTCTTTTCAAAGAAACGTTAGTCAATCTTCATCTTTAAACTTTAAAAAAAAGAATGTATTTATAAATGAAAATGTAATTTTGGTTATAAATAAAGAGGTTTTGATCTTATAGCGTTATGCTCAATTTGTGTTATAGTGTGTTATTGAATTCTAAAAGTTTTTTTTTTATTGTGATAGAATTTTTTATGAGTAATTTTTTAGAAGTCTGTTTTATTGTACTATTTTCTAAAATATATTTTTACACATTCTCCATTTTTTTTTAGAGCTATTTACTTGTACTATTATTATGTTATTAAATCTTCTTTCTTAACTTTAAATTAATATTAAAATTATGTTTAAATTAAGCTGTTATGGAAGAAAATGTTTGCTATGGAACCTATATGTTTAATAGTAAATTTTATAGTTAAATAATATTATACTAGGGGGGATGAAATACGTACCATCCGGGAACATCTTCGGGATCTTCGCAGTTTCCGGATCCATCAGAATCTCCAATCTTGAAGACGGTTCCAATGGGACAACCGTACTCGCGGGCAACTCCCTCAAGACAGATGAAATATTTACGGCAATCTTCGGGGTGAGCGTGACGGGAGAAAGTTCCAGCGTTAGCGATCTCACCGGCAGCGGGGCAAGTAAAACCTCCGGCAACCTCTGTGAATGATAAACAACAAGGGTCGTTTTAGTTACATAATCACAAAAATAATTTTTGCAATTAAAAAAAAAAAAATATGAAAGCAAATTAAATTGTGTTAATAAAGTGAAGCCAATATTCCATATTTCAATTTTTACGGCCTTGGTGCAATAGTTTTCACAAAAACCCTACAAGTAAAAAGTCCCAAAATGATAGATAATAAATGGGAATAAATTATATACACTATTTTTTACGCAAGCATGATAGTGCTCCATAGCTAAAATTGCAAGTGATTTTAGAGTGAAACCAAAAATAGTATTTTGTTTGTAAATCTGAATACTAAAATGATTGAATTGAAAATAATAATAAAATGTGTATTTTTGGTGCAAATGATTGCAAAATGAAGCGTTACGAGAGAGGGAGAGAGGGAGGGAGAGAGAGATTTGACACTTTGGAAAAATTAAAAAAAAAAAAAAAAAACTAAATTTGCCTATGAGACAATTAACTCACCATCCTTGCGGCACTCAGGTACTTGATCAGCCCACATACAGACGCGAGCTTCCTGGTCATAAGCAAGACCGGGAGAACATTGGTAACGGCTCGCTTCACCATCCCAACAATTCCAGAAGACATCACATTTGTTTTCGTCGGAGAAGATTCCGTATAAACGAGGGCAGTGAGGAGTGCTGATTGGGGGCTCTGGAAACAAAAAACAAAAACATCAATTATACAATTCATTAATTGAAAATAATATGCAACATTTATTTAGAATTCATATAACTTGCTATACAAGAGTAATAGGCATGATTTAACCTCCGAAATAGCATGAGATAAAATAAGTAATAAAATATCGTTAAAATTCTCTTTAATATTAAAAAAAATATTATACATATGTATAAATAAAAATCACTGATGCAAATCGATTTAAAGTATAATTACTTATTGCGTGTTTTTAATAAATATTATCAATTATCAGTAATTACTGATCATAAATTACGCAAATAAATTTTCAATAATTAATGAGAGGAGAAAAAAATGGAAATAAAGTCGTTTTTGCAAGGTGCAATAGTTTCAATTTGTAATAAAATTATTTACATGCAATCTTTATTTCAATTTTCCAGACGCAGTTTAAAAAAGATCATGCAAACGTGGTTTCGAGTGATGCTATAAAATGAACATTTATTAACAATAAATTGTTGCTACGATGCATACTGTCTTCGTATGTTATTTATTATATTATAACTTTTCATTTATATGCAGACGGAAACGTAAAATCCTTGAAAATGCATTTTTTTTATAGTCTAAATAATTCAAACTGCATTGGCAATGCATCATAAAATTAAATAATTCAAAACATGAATCGCGTGGGAAAATAATATGTAATAAAATTGCATTATAAGGAAATCACGTATTTTTGTCGTCTAGACTGAGTGATGCACCCCCAAGGTTTCCTTATTTTAAATATAAATATTATCCACATTATAACTTTCTCACAATCTTCACGTTTGGATTAAAGCCAATATTTCTTTGTATTTGTACAATAAAATATGATAACCATGTCGCATGGATAAGAAAGTAATAAAATTTTATATTATAAAATACAATTATGTGTAACTTTTCATTTTTTCAATAATTTATATAAAATTATATTTTAAAATACAATGATATATAAAAATTATTATTTTCATTTTTATAATAATTTTAATAATTAATATAAATAAAATTTTAATAATTTAAAATAATTATTTATAATTTTTATTCTTCTTATAATTTTATAATATTTTAACTTTGCAACATAATTTAATCGAAAATTTGGAATAATAATGGACGTAATTATAATATATTTTTATATCAAAAATTGAAGTTTAAAACTATTAATTGTAATTTTTAACTCTACTACAATTTTTAATAATTTTTCATTTTAAAAGCAATCTCTAAGCAATTATATAAAACAATAACTGCACATTTTAATAAAACAACACAATTTTTTATTGTTGTATTTTTATGTCATATCTATTCTGTGGGCATTGTTAAAATTATTTTCATACCAGAAAAATTTCTCCTATAACACCTTATAATAATATAAAACAATATAATAATATGTATTTTTTTTTATATCATATCTCATATACCGTGAAAGTTTTTTTTTCTTCTTTCTATTCTTGAAAAGAAAGCTTTCTATACTACATAAGAAATATTATAATGTAACTTTACTGTATATAATAAAAATTAGAAAGTAATAATAATAATATTATCACCTACGCCGTTTTTATAAAGAAGGTGTACTGAAGTTCCATTTTTTTTTTTTTTTTTTTTTTTTTTTTGAAGATAACACATTATTACAAGGTTATTTTGAATTCAGGTTTTTAGCTTTTGTTGAGCATGACCTTCTTAAGTAATTTGAAGGTGAAAGAAATGACTAGACTCTTTTTGTAATTTATTATTTTTGTCTGGAAATAATATAATGTTAAATAAATAAAAAGTACCGTTTTGTTATATAAATTAAATAATAATAATAAGATTCATATCTCTTTTTTTTTATATAGCACAGGTGGAACACGTTTCAAGAAAATATTTAAAAATATATAAGCTTAAAGGAGTGTATGATGCACTTGTATTGGGGCTATTATTGTGAAAGTACTCACTTTAACTCTTTATTCAATCTTTTTTTTAAAGGACAATTAGATTAGTTACTGTTGTTTTATTCATGATAATTTATAAAAATTATAATATTGAAATAAACCAAGTTAGCAAAAATTGTTACGATAATTGGGGGAAAAAATATTTAAAGTCAAATGAAATTAAGATGCAAATATTTTAGCTTTCTGGTGAAGGTATAGATTTAAAACAAACATACATTTAAAAGCGTAGTAGACAATTCTGTTCAAATTACGAAGAAAAAAAAATTAAAAAAGTAAAAGTTGAAACCTTGATAACCAAATTCTATAAAAGGCAGCCTTGTAAAAGGGTGGAACTAGGGGGGTAAGATTTTCTTGTTTTACATGAACATCCATAAATTTGTGATTTTAATTATAAGGAAATAAAATCAAGGTTTTCTACATTTCATATTCACAATACAGTTGAACTAGAAATTTCTGACTTAAATCAAAATAATCATAAAAAAAAAATAAAAAATTGATTTCAAACAAAAAACATACATTAGCAATTTAATGTTATGTTAAGGAACATGAAAGATTAGCAGGAATTTAACCTTGGGAAGTACTTCCCTATAAGTGCGTCATTTTGAGAAATTTAAAAAAAAAAAAAAAAAAAATGAATCAGCTATCAAATATATTGCGTATTAGCTTTTGAGGGCTTAAAAAAATAATAAATGTTTTTTTTAACTTTTTTTTTTCTAATATTTTTTAATAGTTATATTTGTAATAGGGAGGAAAAAATAAATATCTTCATTTGTTGATTTTTTTTATTATTATTATCATTATTTTGCAATATAAAACTAAATTGTAAATAATAATAAAACGAAACTTTTAAAAATAAAATGGTTAAAGGACACTAACGTTATTATAATTTAAATAAAAATTATTACAAAACTTGCTATCATTTGTATGCATATAGAAATAATGAAAAACAATCAGTTAATTATATCGCATCTCACGAAATATTGATTTCAATATAACATTTTTTATTGTTAAAACCTTTCTAAAAAAATTATTTCCGACAGGTAAAAAGTATTGAAAAATATTATAATGATTACCAATCAATTTTCTGAGAATATTTGAAAGTATTATACAAATTTATCATCAATAATATGTAGAATAGAATGTGTTTAGTAATAAACTCTATTATTATATAATTATAATATAATTTAAACTATTTCAATTTGTATATAGACTATATAGGTATAAATTACTATATAATTTAATATTGAATTTCATAATTTAATATGTCATGCAATTTTAGTTATATTATTAAAAAATTTCCTAATAAAATAATGTTCTTCTAGAACATGTAAAACTCGCCTTATTATGTAACATTTTTACCACGTATAATCTGGAACTATAATGCTAAAAATAAAAGATTTTTCCTTTTTTTTTTTTTTTTTTTAGATAATTTTGCTAGGTCAAGGACACTATTGTAATTAAATATAAGTGATGCACATGATAAATTTTAAACAAAAGATTGTTTACTGTTTTATTAAAAATCTTGAGAAAAAATTCTTCAAATTATGGTGTTTATTGTATATTTATATAGCATCTCCATCTCTAAAGCAACTTAAAATTTATGGATTATTAATAATCAATGCTATGAAAATATATTCTGATTGATTACGAATATTTAAAGTGTTCATATTTTATCAAAACGAACGTAATAAATAAAATATGCATATATGCGAGTATTTCTTTGCTATTTCGGAAGATTTTTTACGCGTTTGTATAATAAATTTTGTGTTCCTATTAAATTTGTTAAAGAGAATTATGGGCTGTTCAGAATTACGCTTAGATTTAAGTTACTCTTATGTGAAGATACGATATTCAATGTTATTTGGGTTCTTTCTTACGTGAAAATTACGTGAATTTACGCGGCATTGTAAACAGTCCATTACGTAATCTGAATTGAGAGTTTTAAGATTGCAAGTATAATCATTAATCATATTAATTGCACTGTGTGAATATACCTTAATATATTTTAATTAAAGATTAATTAAGTGTTAATTGTACTTACCAATAACAGTTCTGTCCCCACAATCAACATTATGAAGATAATCGCAGTTCTCAGTCAAGTATTTAGAATCGCTAGAATCGAAGGCAAGACCATTACCACAAGTCTTAAGTTCTGCCTTATCGTTTTCACATTTCCAATATTTGTCACATGACTTTGTGTGTGGGTAGAATCCATAATCATCTGGACATTTGAAACTATCTTGTGCAGCACCTATATACAACAAATCAAACAATGTATTGATTAGATTGGAAATTTGTAAAAAAATAACAATAATAATAATAAATTTCTATCTTAAAATTTCAAAAGTTCAAAGGGGGGAAAAATTACATGTAAAAAAAAAATCGTGCAAAATTGTATAAAAGGGTAAATTTTCTTTCCTTTTAATTATATATTATGCAAAATTTAAATAAAATATTTATCAAGACATGAAATTACGTTTGAAAAGTAAAGGGGAAAAATTAATGAAGAGATACTTTTATATATTAAGGAATTAGAATGTAAAAAGAATTACACATTTTTGCCCTAATTATAAATTTATTGAGTTAACAAAAATAATTTAAAATATTAAGAATCATCTAAATAATAGAAAGCAGGAAAAAAATGAACTATAAAATATTTCCGTTCATTCTAAAATTCTTTATAATAAATTAAACAAATTGAGGACACTAAAATTAAGAAAGAAATTCATATAATTAATTATGCATATAAAATATTCTTGCACTTCAATAACTTTTCATAGAATAAATTATATTTCATGATTAATTACATAAAAAAAACTATTTGTTTTGTTGAAAATTACATGAGTAATAAAAAATCTAGAAAAAAAAGTGGATTAAATATTTTTACAAGCGATGAACTATTTTTTTTTTTTTTTTGTGCTATATGTAATTGTATATCACATAAGGTATTTTATTATATATCTGGTTTACCTTCAAAAACTTGTTTTAATTTCGATTAGTATGTCACCACGTAATATAACGTAAAGAAAAAGTAGTGACGATTTCAAATTAATTAGAAAATCATTTAATATCTTTTTGATGAGAAAATTTCTCGATATTTCATGAAATGGAATTATATATCGTCTAAATGTAAGCCATTTGATATTAAATTACGTTTTTAATCATTTAACTTGATAATTATTAAAATATCCCGTAATCAAACACACTCATTCTTATATAAAATTAACACGTTTTTCACATTTTAGTCAAAAGGGTTTATTGCTGTTACCAAAATAATTACTTTACCAGTAATACAATTTGCCATATTTATACAATATTTATAATAATTTAAATAATAAAATATAAAAAATATGTAAATAAAAAAATTTAAATTTAACAACATAAAATATTATAATTATATAAATATTAAAAAGTTGAACGACCTTTTCCCACTCATATATATATTTTAATAATATCTTAGGTGAAAGTATTTTTGCCATTTACAATTTCATAATAAGTTAACTAGAAAAAAAAACCTGCTTGAAGCAAGTTGAAAGTGAAAGGTTGTGTGTGTGTAAAATAATATATACATAGTAGTATATGATAGCTTTTAAGTCTATATCAATATAGTTTAGGTGGAGTCTATATACTACTACTACTACTACTATACACTTTCCCTGAAAAAAAAATATATAGTGGGAGAGTGAAATCTCTTAATTTATATGTAAAACTAATACAATTATAAAAAAAAAGAGGAAGGAAAAATATTTTAAGGTGTGGTAGATTTTTAATAAGTCTGTTGATTTGAGAAAGTGTTTTGTTATTTTTTTTTCACTTCCTATATAACCAAATTTGAATCATTTTCTTTTAATTGATACTTCCGATATTATATATTATTGTGAAATAGTAAGTTTCTATATAATTATGTTAATTTTGTAAACTGCTTATTAAAAATTTAAAATATTTTGATGGTTTAATTTCAAATTAATGGTTATATAATTAGTGAAGTCATGAACTTTCATAAAATTTTAAAAATAGGTGGAAATATGAATTTAAATAATAATAATAAAATAGAAGAAGTCGCATGCGAGTATAGTTGAAGTTACGTGGTTGCATTAAATAATAAGAAATTGAATTTTTTTTTTAAAAACTTAAATTAAAAAACTTAAATTGAACTAAAATATATAAGAATGTTATTATGAATAGAATACGTAGAAATTAAACTCAGGTGAGCTGTGACGTCATTGACCGCTCGTGCCATTTTGTGAATGGAAAATAAGTTAGAAATCAATAACTCCGGAAAAAATCAACGTTGATTTTCAGGTTTGTTAGGATAGTAAGCAACTTTTTTTTGGTTCAAGGTGTTCTATACCTTTAATCGAAGAAGATAACAGTACAAAATTATGATAGTACGATGAATAATTCAGAACGAAAGAAAGGACTATAATGAAGCTACTCTGAGATATTAAAAAAACAGTGAAAATATTTAACGTAAAAAATAGTAATAAAACCATTACGTGTAGAAAGCTGAATAGTAAAAAAAAAATAATAATAAAAACCTTGATATTGGCTTGAAATCTATAAGTATATTATAATCTTGAAATTAAAATTGAAGGGTATATTATTTTAATATAAGAGAAATTTATTTCTTCTTTTCTTTTATTTTAATAACAAAGAGAAAGGTTTTTATTGAATTTGTTCCAGATCAATATGAACTGAATTTTTTTTTTTATATGAATACGTTAAAAAAAAAATTTTAAATTAAAATATTCTTTTTATTTGGCACTTGGTACAGAATGCTACGATTATTATTTACTGTATTAAGACTTTCTCTTGGAAAATATTTTAAGTTTAAACCGCAGTATGAATTTCATTAACACATTTATAATATAATAGTAAATTTTTACTTTGTTGTAAAGTATTTTTAATTGCAATAGTTTTAGAAGTTAGGTATTAATTATTATTATATAAAATTATTAAATTATTGTTTTAATATTATTTTTTTTATAAAATAACTAAATATTTAAATAAAATGAGTTAAATTATGTAATTATTTGCTTATATTTTGCAAATAAATACTATTTTAATTTATAAATTATATTGTATTGAGCAATAATTAGTATTGTTAATTTACAACTCTTGACGATATTAGAAAATACGACCTGGCAACACTGCAAATATCACTATCTAGTTGACCATTGCAAAAATAGTAATGCTTTCGTGATGGCAGTGAATGCAGAATGCAGAATATGAGAACAATTTATGAATTCAAATCTGGCTAGAGTGTTATCAATTTCATGAAATGCACATCGTAGCTGATTCAAGTAAAGAAAAAAGCATACTTAGAAAATTAAACGTTAAAAATAATCTATAAGATAAACTGGTAGAATGGGGGAAAAAACTTAATAAAAATTAATCACTTAAATTTTTTTTTCTATGATAATTTCTTTAGGACATTAATAATTAGATCAGAATTAATAGTTCATGTTATAAAAATACTTTCATATAAATCAATAATAAATTTACTACGACTATAAATTGTGATACAAAAGCATAACCGGGTAAACTTTTGATCTAAATTTTACTATTTAAAAGTGCAATGTCCTTAATTAAAAACATTCGAGAAAAGTTTGACACCGTTCTTTTTTTTTTTTTTTTTTTTTTTTTTTTTTTTTTTTTTTTGCTTAAAAAAATTACCTTGAGCGCTGTCGTTGGTGAAAGATGCATTACAAGTATAAAATTAATAGAGATATAAAAAAATTTCAACATTTGTAAGCATTACATTTTTTTTTTTTCCTACATTTTAGTGACACAAATTTATAGTTATGAAAATTCGTTTACTTTTAAACATTCTTTTTTTACTTAAATTAATTTTAAGTGTCGTAATTATATGACTCACTATTTTTTAAACTAAATAATTAAAATTAAGTATTAAAAATTTAGAACGGTAATAATGTCTACTTTTTACATTTTTTCTTTAACGCTCACATTTCAAATGAAACTAAAAAATTAAAAATAAGAAAACTGCATATAATTAAATATTTATTGTATTAGTTTAATTTAAAACTAATTAATCCTCAATAATTACGGTTTGAAATTGTAAGATATTTGTTTTAAATGATAGTAAAATTAGAAACTAAGTCATTCACAATGAATACTTATTTCTAATAGTAATAACGTAAACTATTGTTAATGGAAAATTGATCGTATACCGTAATTAATATAAATTCTTTAGTAGGAAAGTGTTTAGGAAAATATAGACCATGTAGACGAATCGCAGAAATAATTATTGAACAAAAATCGATTCAGATATAGGAACACTGCTTTTAAAAAATCGCTTGTAAAAATAAATTATTAATCCACTTTTTGTAAAAAAAAAATCACACTTCACACTTGTTTTTTGATAAAAAAAAAATAAATATATAAAAAATAAAATAAAAAATCACAACATACCAATTGCTAGCACTGCTGCAATTACAACGAAGCACTTCATAATGTTAATATTCTTGTTTCACTGAAATAAATTTTACACCCCTTTTTTCTCTTCAACTAAGTGTTGCTGGTGCTTATATACCTCGAATACCCCACTCCTATTTCAATCTTTTTTAGTAAGTGAAAACTTAACACTGTAGTAGAGCGCTCTTTTCTCCTTCTCTCTCTCTTTTTCTTTTTCTCTTCAAAAAAGACTCTCAACTCTCTTACTTGCTACGCCCGTATACTGACCTACTATATAATATAGCCAAGTAGTGCTGTTTAATAATAAGAAGAAAAAGGCGGGGGATTTGTAATTCAGATTATCAACTTTTTTTTTTTTTTTTACATGTAGTTTTGTCGTAGCCTGTAGAGAGGATAGCCCTTATTAATTGAAATAAGTTTTGACTCAATGTTATTTTAAAAGCCTCTATTTTTTTTTTTTTTTAATATTAATTATTATTTTGTATCATTGCATGCATTACAGTCTTTCAAATTTATTTCCTTATTGATTGAAGTGTTCATTCATTGATTCATTCATTCATTCATTCATTCATTCATTCATTCATTCATTCATTCATTCATTCATTCATTCATTCATTCATTCATTCATTCATTCATTCATTCATTCATTCATTCATTCATTCATTCATTCATTCATTCATTCATTCATTCATTCATTCATTCATTCATTCATTCATTCATTCATTCATTCATTCATTCATTTATCCTCACTCCTCATACATTATATATATTTGGGGGAAATAATTAAATTTATATATTTTCTTTCAATTTTATTATTATATATTGTTCTTTTCTTTAGAATTTTTATGCCGTTGCATTAAAATGTATGCTCAGTATTATTTCGTTTGTAACATTTTTTTTTTATAAAGTTGTAGAATTTTATATTATGCTTAGTTGCAGGAGTTGAAGTCTCCTGTACATAAGTATTATCACTTACGAGCTTATCGGTTTAGCGCGCGGGGAGATGACGGGGAAAGCTGAGGGTCCCCTAATTTAATAAGGAAAAACACGTTTTTTTGCGATTTTTGAGAAAACTACTCCACCAATTTTGGAGAAATTTAAATGAGAAATACTAGACAATATAGTTTTACGTATTTTATGCGAAAGATATATTTAACCATTTTTTAAACCGATAAACTCCATTGTTCAATGCCAGCCTCAAATATATTTTATATATTACAGTTTCTGAAATTCTTTAATTTTCTTCTATTACTACATATATTTGTATAGATTGTTGAAAAATGTTCTACTATAAAGAATGCCTCTGAATAAGAAATTGTTATGATTATTTATAGTGTTGTTACAAGAATTGTTCGGGGACACGTACGGCAGTTGCATTTTTTTCATAAGTTAATTCAGACTGTGAATTATTAGTTTGGGACGTACATTTAAGTCTAAAAGCATTTTTTTTAAAGATTTGCACTATTAAGTTTTATTTTAACTTTTTGTCTAAACGTATATTAATTGAAGTTACATGAATATCTATAAAAATTTTAAAGTTCAGCCTCTTCTGCTCTTCTTCAACTTAAACAATATATGTTAAATATATCATTGTCATTCATCTACAGAGTAAAAGTGAACTCAATACGATTTTAATTTTAATAATGTAATATGTAAATGCAAGATTAAATTTTTTATATAACATTTATTTGTAAAATGTTTAAATAAAACAAATAAAATTTAGTCATTTATTGTTATTTTTAGTTATACAAAAATTAACAATAATTTTAAGTTATCAAATTATCAATTTTTAAAATATATGTAAAAAAAATATATAATAATAATCAACTACAATATTTAAAATAAAATAATAAAAATTATATTGACATTTTTTTTATTTTATTGCGTATATTGATAGTATTTACTTAATGTAAAAATTATGTATAGGATACTAAGCAATATCTTAATTTTACTTCAACCTGCGTATGTGTATACTTTAAGTATTTGACCTGTATTTTTTTTTTAATGTATTTATAAATTTCTTTGACATTCTTAATGTTATAAAGTAAGTGAAGTTACAATCTAGGTGATATAAAATTAAAATATTTAATACATATTAAAAATATTGAAACTTGTCCTGACCAAATTTAGTGACGACTAGCTACCTAACCTGTGATATTTGAGACATTGAATAATGTAACATTTAGTGTATAGTAGTAACTTTTGTTATTCGCTTCTGTTTCTGTTGAAGCTCATGTATCAATAATTGATATATGCGAGTAATTTTTATTTTTACATATTATATTCTTAAATTTGTTATATACAACTTTGTGCAGCAAAATGTAAAATAGCCATGTTTTAAATTGGAAAAATTGTTTTGCTTCGCAATTTTCGCAAAGTTATAACAAATTTAAGAAAATGTGAATGCACTTTTTTTTTTTTTTTTTTTTTTACTTACTAACATTGGGCCTTATGTGCTTAAAATTTCAAAAAAATCATATAAAATTAATTTGCACGGTGACCCCCGAAAATTTTTATATATTTGAAATTGTCTCATGCTGAAATATCATTGTGCAAAATTTCAGATTTTTTTGACTAGAAAAGTTTGAGTATAATGGCCGACCTCGGTCCCCTATATACCTTAAAAAAGTTACTATACATCCAGTGCTCAAATTTAAATAAAAAAAAAAAATGAATAATTGAACTCTTTAAAAATATGCAATATATTTTATATACATAAAATCGAATTGTTAATTTTTGGTTACTAAATAATTGTGGCCGATTATTAAATATTTATTATTTTATTTTTATAATATGCAATGTTGACTGCTTGCATTTTACATTGTCACTATCTACCCTCTGCGTTGCCTAGCAATGGATGCTCCTATACCTGTAATGTTAATCGATTAAATTCAGAGCTTTCGTACATTGTCTCCAATGATGTAGATCCTTATTTAATGGTACGTAGTTAAACTTCAATTCTTTGACTTTTATTTTACGTTGCATATAGATTTTTAGAGTCTATCAAATTTAAATGAGAATTTATTAAAAAATGTTTCTTTTTCCATGAAGTTGCACGAGCAATCTGAAGTCATTCAATATTTTTAAACCGTAAATTGAAGTGATAAAAAATTAAAAGCTATGTCATAAATTTTTATATTGTAAAGTAATAATTTAGTGATATTTAGCTGACTAAAACTCTTAATTATAAATATTTATAAAATAATTACTCAACGAATCCCGTTGTTACGTTGCTGACCTGCTATTTCCGGTTTTGGGGGAGGAGTTTCTTTGTATTTTACCTCCAAATATACGTATCTTACACTACTTTAACGATCATATGAATCAGAATATAAACTTCGTTGCTTCGTATGGTGTACTATCTGCTTACTACTTAAATTACATTTAGCTTCTCACATTTAGAAGACTCAAAATTGAAGCATAGGATTATTATTAATGATACTTTAATGCCACATTCAATTTTATTTATAAATTTTTAAATTATTAATTTTACTAAAAAAATTATTACTAAATAAATAAAATAAAAAATAATATTTAGTAAAAATATTGTTAAAAATATTTATTGTTTTTTATTTATTTATATATTTTTTTTAAAAAAAAAAGTATAATTTACTTTAATTGCTACTTAAAGAACTTGAATTTGAATTCTTTATAATATTAAGTTATTGTTTACAAATTACGTATGAGGTAAAATTCAGAACTCGATTTACTTTGCATTCTTCTCTCTCTCTCTCTCTCTCTCTCTCTCTCTCTCTCTCTCTCTCTCTCTCTCTCTCTCTCTCTCTCTCTCTCTCTCTCTCTCTCTTTCTCTCTCTCTCTCTTTCTCCACAATTACGTTTGTCCTATATGATATCAGCAATTTTTTTTTTAATAATTTATGCTGTACACTAAACTAAAAAGAATTTAATCGATTATAATAATAAATAAAAATATAAAAATCCATCATAAATATAACAATAACATCAACAATGTACTTCTGGTTATTACATAATAAATCGTGACAAGTCAAAATTAACTTTAATAATAAAGTAATTCATATTTAGCAATTATATTTCCTGAATTACAATTCAACTTTTTATAATCACAATATACGAATAATTTTTTTTTTTTTTTAAACGAAAAAGATGGTAATTTTTATTATTATATTGCAAATAGTTTATTTATTGTTATTTATTTAAATAGTGAAATTTAGGAATGCATATTATATACATGAAATAAGTAAATAACCCTAGGATAAAATAACAATAGTAATTAAAATTTTTACTTTCTATAAGAAGTAGTTAACATTACAAAATCAAATATATTAACTGTATGTATGTACACGATTTGTCAATTATGAGTTTTTAAAATATATTTCTTATTGTGTTCACTTTATTTAGTGCTGATGGAAATTAGTTTTGTAATCAGATAATTTGAAAACTCATTATTGAAAAATAAACAATTAATTTTTTTTTCCAAAAAAGTGCTGTAACTTTTAATGTGAGTACTTCAACCATTCATTAGATAAATGGGATTTTATATTTTCATTATATCAACAAATTTAATTTTGTATAGGGTGTATGCGCATGACGTCATATTTAATACCCTTGGAAAGGGTGTGTGCGGATGACGTCATATTTAATGCGCTTGGAGGCCATACTGGAGTAGTGTATAACATTGCTCAGCATAGGACAAAAACTTCATTTAAGCCAATTTTCTTTGGGAAATCTGTTAATTTTTTGTTATTATTATTTTCTCACATTCTTGAGATACTAATTCAACATATTTACAGCATCAATGCTCTCAAAAATATTGCATTGTGTTTTTAAACTGGCAAAATGAGTCATTTTCCTATGTAGCCCATGTTATTGAATGATCCAGCATGGCGTTGACTTTAATATGAATGCATAAACCCTATAGGGGATTGGGAAAACGTGATAGAATGTCAATCAACATTATAGCATTTTTTTTTTCACCCAAATAAAATGTTCACTTTTTATTATTATTATTTTTTTAGTCTTTAGTTAAATAATTATGAAGTATTTTATAAAGTGACCTATTACTTTTACATTTTCTTGCTACTGGCTTTTTGCTCCTAATGTAATTTAATTAATAATTACATATTCAATGTACGTAATTAACATATTATTATATTATATGATTTAATAATTTTTTTGTAATATTGTAGACAGTAATATAAAAAATAATTAAAGCAACATTCAAACAAGTTTACAAAAAAAAAAAAAAAAAAAAAAAACTTGTCTATAAAAATGAAGTATACACCCCTGAACGTTGGTAATTGTAATTACACTAAAATAAAATTTGAAATTTTTCAAATATACACAAATAGGGCAGAGGGTGTAATTATGCTATCTTTTCATTACTTGGTAGGTACTAATAAGATTTACACGAAGAAGAAAAAAAAAAAAAAAAACTAAAAGCATATAAATGTGGGTCTATAGTATCCCAATCACTAATTAGTAATTGAAATAACTTAAACTTAGTAACAAAAACAAAAACAAAAAAAAAAAAAAAAAAAAAAAAAAAAAAACAAGGTGCAGTAGTTTTCTTTAAAAAATAATTCAGAAAAAAGATGATGATTCTGCAATACTAAAGAATAAGAAATTAATAGTAGAGTGCTTTTTCTCACGTATCCTGTGATTTGCTAGCGGGCTAAGCCGGTAGCATCTATTTAAGTCATAATTTTGTAAAAATAAAATACCCTTAAAAGAATCACGCATAAAGACCCAACATTTTGAAGTAAAATAGTACATAAAATTATTTAAATTGTTACATAGAATGATAAAATGTATAATAAAATGCAATATAAATAAATAAAAGGTCATTAATGCAAATATAAATATTGAAATAATCGCAAGACAGAGAGAGAGAGAGAGAGAGGGAGAGAGAGAGAGAGAGAGAGAGAGAGAGAGGGAGAGAGAGAGAGAGAGAGAGAGAGAGAGAGAGAGAGAGTAAGACATTACACCATCAATGATTACAAACAACATTAAATATGAAAAGACGCATGATTACAAAATAGCATTTATTATATCACTCATTAAGATGACAAGAGCTATACGACAGACAGACATACACACGCATCATCACATCACCTATTGGCGCTGGCAGGTATGAATGGAGAAAATATTACATCAGCTGTAAGCTAAGAGGTCACGAAAGATCACAGGTAGCGACATTATTACGTGATATCCATGTTAATTTGTTTTTTAAGTTTTAGTGTTACTTTCTATATTATATAAGGAGGATATTAATGACATCAAATTTTTAATATTTATTAAAGCCCTTGCCAACTTACTTTTTTATCATTTAGAATGCTAGGCTGATAATTACCATACCTTAATATCAATTAATTAGACACCATCACGTTGATTTTGTATTTATTTTTGTTTATTTTCCTTTTTGCGGTTTTATCACGTATCTGACGTCACAATGTACAGCCGCCAATCAGAGTTACCGCTCTGGTCACGTGATAAATTTAAGCCCCTCCCTCAAGTTCTATACCCCTATCACGGCACCATCGGTTCATGTGACGTCAGATACGTGATATAACCGCTGAAAGGAAAATAAATACAAAATTAATGTGTTGGTGTCTAATTCATGGATAATAAGGTATGGTAATTATCAGTCTATAGTATTCTAAATGATAAAAAAGTGACTTGACAAGGGCTTTAATACATAGTATAATAATATAATGTATGTATATATTTTTATCTGACTTTATATTATGGAAGTTATCTGTCATGAAAATTCTTTAAAAATTCTATATGGATTAAAACACGTAATGATTCGTTTTATATTCCACATTGAAAAGTCTCTGGAATTCTGGAATAGCAGACGTTGCAAAAGTAGGCTTAGTGAGACAAACTGGCAGCTCAATAATACTAACAAAGTGCTAGCAGATGACTTTGTGTTCCTGTCTACTTTTAGCATGCTTTCTTATGGGGCAATGAAGCAGCTATAACTCGAGTTAGAATTATTTCTAAGATCTGAAATTTTTACTGCACCTTGTTGAGCCTCAAAGCTTTTGTTTTCCTGGATTTCATTTAATTTGGTGACAAATTATTTTTCTTAACCCAAGAAAAATACTTAGGAAATCCAGTAAACTACGATAAAAATTTCATCTCCGAGAAATGATACTAGCTCGAGTTATAGCTGTTTCATTGCCGCATAACAAAGCATGTTAATTGAGACAGGAACACAAAGTCATCTCCTATATATAGGGTCTATGCATTTATGTTAAAGTCGACACCATGTTGGATAACTCAATAAAATGGGTGGCATAGGAAAATAACTCATTTTACCAGTTTAAAAACACTATATTTTTGAGAGCATTGATGCTGTAAATATATTGAAATAGTATCTCAAGTATGTGAGAAAAATAACATTTACAAAAAATTAACAAATTTTCCAAAGAAAATTGCCTAAAACACAGTTTGTCCTATGCTGAACAATGTTATTCACTACTCCAACATGGCCTCCAAGTGCATTAAATATGACGTCATCCGCATACACCCTTTTTATGTCAGTATTGTAGGGTGCGAGATTGATTATTTTATCACTAAATCTACTTTTGCAGTCTTATTGGTCAATTATAAAAATTATTACCTATAGATATGTCACTCCTGTTCACATATCAGTAAATTTTTAGGTTATACGATATAGCTCATTTGATAAACTCTTGTGAAACACTGAAAACTAATAGCAACGTCTCACGTATGTGCCAACCCTAATTTTTTTTGTTAAAAGTCTGAAAACTTAGATGATCTGTTGTAGCTACATAACTTAAATATATATAAATAAATTTATTAAATAAATATATATATCTTTAAAAAATAAGAAAAATTAAATATTTATATTTTATGTTATAATATAGTTTAAATAATTTTTTTATTTATTATTATTAAGGGTTGTATTCAAATAGCTTGTATCTCAAAATCTAAAAAGAAAACTTACAAATTTTATGATGCCATTTAAAAGTTAATAGTAACAGCTACCTATGATAAAATTTTCAGAACCCGTGACCATCAGATGAGAGAGAAATTAATTATTGAAATTAATATGGGCTCTTATGGGACTAAAACTTTAAAAAATCATAGTTAAAAATCTAGCATGGTGACCCCCCAAAATTTTTACATTTTTGAAGATACCTAATCCTAATGTATCACTGTACAAAATTTCAGATTTTTCTGTCTTTACAACTTTTTAGTCAAATCCCGCAGTAGCTGATTTCCCGCCTTAATACAATTTTTATTTTAACAGAATTAAAGGTTTGAAATATTTAATTTACGAGTATTTACATATTGTAGTGGCAAAATATAATGTTTCAGTATTTTAAATATATGCATGAGTAAGAGTTAATGGTAAAGTTTAATTTCAGAAATCAAACTTACTTTCTTATTAATTCTAAAATGTGTCTAAATAACAATTTAATATTATCAGTCACGTTTTTATAAAAAAACAAAAAATAATAAATATTACAGTAAATGAATGCTGTAGTTTAAAATTGTACTTTACTGCCTAATGGTACAATCAATATACTGTATAAACTTTAATAAACACAGTGCTCTATATAAATATTATATTATAATTTTTGCCATCAGGCAAATGGATATACACTCTGGCCAAAGCAAGGTCGTTCCCACCAAAAGCTGTATCCGCGGTGCTAAACCAATCAGAGAGCGTGTTATAAATCTACTAGCCAATCACAGTTGACTTTACATGGTTAATTACACTGTATCCGCTCGAACCAAGGTCCATATAATAAAGAGGTTGAGCGCATGTGCTTTTTTTTGTTTGTTGTGATGGATGTGCTTGATTCTAAGCCAATGTGATGCCAATCACCAGCGTTCACCAGTTACGTCACTGCATAAAAATACACCCGGTGATATGACGTCTTTGGTGAATTCCTCGACCTTGTCCAAAACTTTTCCCGGAGCATCTAACCTCTTATATAATATGGACCTTGCGCTCGAACTAGTATTGGGAGAATTGTACAACAAATGTAGTGTATGAAATACTGTAATTTAAAACTTAAAATTATGAGTAATGAGTTGGAAACATGTTCAGTACGACAATTTTTCTTGCAAGTCACAAGTTCAATACCACACACACCTACGTATAACTTCTGTTTATAACACAGTGGTAACTCATTTTTAAAATATGACATTGTATACAGTTATTGCGGTTGTTGAATGTATTTTGGTGTCCTCAATAATATGGTTTTTTGATTTAAATATTGGTATCATATACAGAAATTAATGTGTGTGTATTTTTTGCTATATTATACAGAAAATAACGTATACGATTTTTTTTTAAAACACTCAATTTATACAAAATTTAGTTTATATTTCAAAACAAATTAAAGTATTAACACAAAAACACGCAAAGCTATTTTCAAATTACAGACATAATCATATAATGGAAGCAAAAATTAATAAATGTTTATAAAGTATTGAAGAAAAAAATTTCATACTAACTTTCATTTCGTTTTTATTTTTAAAAGTTTTTAACTTTATTGGAATTTGACAAATGACAAATGAATTCGACAAATGAAATAGAACTAAACAGGAACAGCAAATATTATATATATATATATATATATATATATATATATATATATATATATATATATATATATATATATATATATATATATATATATATATATAAAATATATATATATATATTGCTTCTCTTTTCTTTCATGATTTTTTCTTCTTTTGCGGTTAGATACTGTGTTATGTCAACAATTCACTTTTTTATATAAATTTTTTATTTTATATATTTATTTAACACAATGCGTGTACAACATGCATCTACAGACATTCAGTAGATAGTTCAATAGACATATACATAATCAGCTGATTATGTATAAACAGGAACAGCAAATATTATATATATATATATATATATATATATATATATATATATATATATATATATATATATATATATATATATATATATATATATAAAATATATATATATATATTGCTTCTCTTTTCTTTCATGATTTTTTCTTCTTTTGCGGTTAGATACTGTGTTATGTCAACAATTCACTTTTTTATATAAATTTTTTATTTTATATATTTATTTAACACAATGCGTGTACAACATGCATCTACAGACATTCAGTAGATAGTTCAATAGACATATACATAATCAGCTGATTATGTATATGTCTATTGATCTATCTATTGAATGTCTAGATGTATGTTGTACACGCATTGTGTTAAATAGACATAACTTGCTGATCATTGGCCTCGGCTCTTACAACTTATACAGGTGAGGAGATGATACTGACTGATGATATTTAAAAATAAAAAATTTAATATTACTGTTTTTGATGATTTTAAGGTACTATTTTACAGTCCGTGCCACCTAAGGATGTTTGCGATTAATCGAAATCGAGCCACGAGCCAATAGACGCTCAAACGCACAAGGTCACAAGGAAGTGGGGTAATGTTAACTAAATGGGAAGTTTTTAAGCGCTCTCTCATTGGTCGCATCCTTAGATGGCGTGGACTGTAGGGTAGGAGTGTATTTTTATTATTATTATTATGAACTAGGTATAAAGTCCACGCCACGTAAGGATGTTCGATATTTCTTACATAATCGTTTATTTAACCAAAAACTGTCATTTGAAATGGGCGATATCTGTGGGCGATCATGCAAACTAAAATGTTCTTGGGTGTAGGCTGCTGCACACAAAAATGAAATTAAAAAAATTCTATCTTAAAAACTCTCGTCACAATAGAGCGTCAAAGTATCGCAAAATGCCCCGCCCCCTAATGCTAATGAATCTATATTTGAGCCCCGATTTTGCCCCACTTTTAATTTTTTTCAATGGTTAAAAAAATACTAGCTTGTTCTTCGTGTTGACTTTTAATGAAAAATAATTTTTCAGATTTTTCTAGAAAGTACTTGCCAAGAAAAAAATTATCGCAAATTGACCCATGTTAATTGAATAGCAAATCTTCAATAATTTTTTTCTCCATAAAAATCTCGTAAAAATTGTTTTAAATCCCAAATTTATTAAAAGTTTATCTGTAGATCACGCTATAGTATTTTTTATTGAGAAGTTCATCAATACAATTTTGCACACGTTGAGCTTGAAGTTTTGTATCTTGTACATGCTAAAGGGGGCGTAACCCCCCCCCCCCCCCCAAAAAAAAAAACACAACAACAACAACAACTTTGAGGCTCATTTGCGGAAATTTGATTTGAGCAAAAACTTTTTAGATTATAGAAAATTGTTTCTTGGGTAATTATGAACCTAAAAAATGATAAAAAAATTGAATTTTACGACAACTTCGCTACCCTAAAGTAGTACCTTAAATGCCTCGTAGTACATAATGAGGAGATGGTACTGATCACTTCAACCCACAAGGAACACATACAATTATTATTTCTTTTTATCAGAATGATTTTATCTGGATTTTCTTTAACAAAGCTTAGAATTTCATCAGAAATAAGATCTACTTAAAATTATTTGTCTTTTTAACTCCTTCTATAAGCATCACCAACTTTAACACACTATTGACCATGAAGTAAATCAGTAAATGTGAATAAATTTTTTTTTTTGCAATATCTTATTACACTTGTTTATAAAAACATTTATAAATTATATTATTAAATATTATATACAAAAAAAATCTAATACAATAATTTTAAATATCATTAAAAATTTTAAACTTAAACTTTTTTAATTTTATAAAAAAAATTTTATTTAAAAATAAAAAAAATAATATTACTGATTTTATGATTTTAACTGCAGTATCATTAGTACTTACTTTTACGTATATTGAGTTTTCAACTTCAAGATATTTTCTTCACTTAATTTTTGATAAACTATCAGCAGATGTCAAGTTGCACTTCATTTAATTCCTGTAACTTTGCTCAGTTTTTAATATTCCTATATGAAACAATGCTATATAGAACGGTTGCACTCATATTTAAGAGCCACCATTTTGTTGGTCAGGAATACATAGGCCAGCATAGGAATGACGTAATTTTTATTTTAATAGCAAAATAAGCTTCAAACCTCAATCAAAGCCTTATTTCTAGCTAATACTAAGCTGGAAGAATATATTTATGAGGAAAATTCCTCCAGTTGGAATGAGAAATGATGTTTCCCCTATGCTGGACAATGCATTAGGCACCACAAACATGGTGACACAGCGCGATGAAATGCAAGTGGTCTATTATTTCACAATTTGCTGTTCAATATATTACAACAAATAATTGGATATTTCACCTCCAAACTGGGCAATTATTTAAATTGATGATTAAATTTTGAATATATATTTATTTATTTTTTTGCAGCGTATAAAAGAATTTACTAAATCTTGCACATCCTTGCGCTTAGTCGCCATGTTTGTGGTGCCTAATGCATTGTCCAGCATAGGGGAAAAATCATTTCTCGTAATTTTTCACATAAAAAGAGTTTATTTCAACTGAACGAATTTTTTTTATAATCTTCGATTTTATTAGGAGCTAGAAGTAAGGCCTTGATTGAGGTTTGAAGCTTCTTTTCCTATTAAAAAAAAATGAGGTTTTTCCTATGCTGGCCTATGTATTGCTGACCAACAAAATGGCGGATCTTAAATATGAGTGAAACCGGTCTATACAATACATATTGCATTTATCTAAATTATTAAAGAAAAACTACTATTTTACTGTATTTGAATGACGTAATTAATATTTCTGTGCAATTTTTTTCCTTATTCACATCACGCAAATTAATAGCGAAAATTACATTGTTGCATTGCTACCATCGAGCTTGCATAATTATATATTTTTATCCATTAATAAACACTTGACATATTTTTAAAATAATATCGATGCCAACTAGAGCTCGTTCTGTAAAGTAAAGTGAATCTCAATAACAGTGATTGGCTGACCAACAAAATAAGACATTCTCTGGTTGATTTTTTTTTTTTTGAGCCGATAAATGTGTCGTATATTGAGACTGGAACTTTTTTTGGGAAGTTTCTTTCATTTTCATCAAGTTCAATGTTCTAAAAGAAGAAATAACAATGATAGACCATGTATAAACGTAGTAAACAGGTAACGACGTCGTAATCAGTCTTTTTAAGAAAAAGGAACATTTTCGAAGCTGGCTCAATATTTGTGTGTAGTTTATAGAACGAGCTTAGATGTTTAAAATATGTGACTCTGACTCTATCCCTGAACTAAATTAAACACATATAATGAAATATATATTTTTTATATACTTCAATACTTGTATTACTTAAAGATAATTAGTTTATACATGCGTTACGTGTGTTAAATTAATTAAAGGAAAAAAAAGGTGGCCACACCTTGTTATTCATAATACAGCAAAATAAGATGAGTCATCATTTGAAACAGACAGAAGGCGGATTATGTTTTAGTCAGTGAGATAACCTTGAGATGTGTGTAAGAATTTTGTCACAAGATCCTTTTTCTTTCCATCTTACTTATGACCACAAGAACAAGAAGAAAAAATCAGAGCAAATTTTGCAATCACTTTTATTTTTATATACACGGTAAGAATAATTTTTTTAATGGATCTTATCGGTTTAGAGCGGGGAATCGCAGGAAAAGCTAAGGGTCCCCTAATTTAACATTACGTTTATGATGAAAACCATTTTTTTTTTTTTTTTTTTTTTAATTTTTGAAAAAACTACTTTACGTAATCCAGAGATATAATAATAAACATACTTTTACGTGCAATAGAAATTTTTTAAGAATTTTTTAAACCGATAAACTCCATTGATGTTGTATTTATGTCATTATAGCATAAATAATGCTAAATTATATTAGCATAAATAATTATGCTGCACGAAAATAATAAATTACGTTTTTTATGCTGTGTTGATGTCATTAATCAATATACACAATAAATATCTTGTACAATATAATATATTTATGTTTTTTTTTGTAATACATTTATTATGCAGTGCAGTACAGTGAGTTATAGATAGATTATAGATTATGTGAGTATAGATTATGATATTATGATGAACAAATTGTGCTGATAATTGGAGGTTATCGGTTTAAAAAATTGTTAAAAATTTTCTATTGCTTAAAACACGTAAAAGTATGTCTAGTATTTCTCATTTAAATTTCTCCAAAATCGGTGGAGTAGTTTTCTCAAAAATCGCAAAAAAACGTGTTTTTCTCCATAAGCGTAATGTTAAATTAGGGGACCCTTAGCTTTCCCCGCAGCACCCCGCGCGCTAAACCGATAACGTATTTATTTTTGACCTTATTGCATAATACGAGTACATTATTAGCTTATTTTACTTATAAAATAAGTTACTTAATTGCGTACTAAATTTTTTTTCTTATTAAACTTTTTGTTTAGTCTCGATTTTTTAGTAATTTATTAAAATTCTTTAAATTAATTTTCAAAGCAAATATAGCCTATCGTGAAAACAAGATGAGAGATTATTACAACCGCAAACACCCCCTTTTTCTCAGATTCTAATCAAATTATAGGAAAAAATTTTAATTCTTATTAACTTTATTATTGCATTAATCACCTGTAAAATTTTGGTGTTTATCTGGGTAAAATTGTTTAAGTAAACGAAGTAGTGCATCCGGCTGTAAAAATTTCTGACCTTGTTTTGGTCAGGGTGTAGATATATTTTTAATACTGAATACTGTCATATACCTTTAAAGCCATAGACCACATAAAACAACATGTGCTTTTTAATGAATAAACATGAAATGGGATCTTCAAAACCGATGAAAAATTTTACCAGAATGTTAATATAGCCCCACAAGAGAGCGTGAAAATACTGCAAAGTTTTCAATTTGAGTGACTATTCATGTTTCTGACGTCAGAAACATGCAAAATTAATCAAACATTTTGTGCGGGTTGCATAAATCGAAATTTTCTGATCACTGCTACGGTGTTTTGAGATAAACTAACGTTATTTATGTAAGTCCCATCAAGTGTTTTGTGATATAAATACTTATGTTTTCTTCTGGTCTATGCCTTTAAGTCATACGCAGCAATATTTTTAATGTGATTGCATGCTACCTCCAAATCAATTCAACGGAGTTAAGTTTATTGCTAAGTGCAGCGATATCGCTTTGTGTAAACAGGCTATGCAAGTAATTTTGAAAGTAGATTATGTTTTGCCCTATAGACATACAGGAAAACTATACCATAAGAATTGACGTAATTTTTATCGCCCTTTCGCTATAATAATATTAAAGACATTGAAGTTTGCTGAAATCTTCTTGTTACAGTTTATCAAATAATATCAGTTACAAGATACTCTAAAAAAATAACCTTTGAAAGCTTGTAGTTTTATAATGCTTTAAACATTAGTATAATTAACAGTAATGACGTCACTGTAAGCGTTGAAATCTCACGATAAAAACGTAGGTGACGTCACAAGCATTAAAGGCTAAACGGAAATAATCCAGGCTTTCCAACTTTGAAGTTTATTTCATATGTGATTCGAGAACCGGTGACGTCATTTACGCTTTTGCCGTTGAATTTTCAACGATAATTAATCAAATATAAAACAGCTGACAATATTTTGTATATACAGCATACAACATACAATACAACATTATACCAAAAATATACATCTATAAAATAAAAATATATTTTTTTTTTTAAGTACTTGCTTTAAAAAAAGTTGAACATATTTATAAAAGTTTTTAAAAGTATAAAATAATTTAATAAGCAAATAAATTTTAAATAATAATAAAATAACTTTTATTTTAGTTTTATAAATTTTCTTTATAAATTAATATGCTCAAGCTTTATAGCTAAAATAAAAAATATAAATAACGTGTCACGTGTCATTACTTACAGGGTACACAGATACTTGGGCGGAAAACTAAATACTGAGGTTGACTACACATTTTGCAAAGAACGAAATTATTATATGAAATTTTGCACTGTGCCATGATACATAAGGATAATGGTATGATTAAAAAAAATGTTTTTTCATAAGATACTTTGCTAGATTTTAAATTATGAGTTTTTGTGAAGTTTTAGTCCCATAAAAACCCATGATAATTTCAATAAATATTTTCTCTCTTATCTGTTACTCAAGGATTCTGAAAATTTTATCATAGGTATAGTCGTTAATTAAGTATGAAATGGCATCATAAAGTTTCTAAATTTTGTTTTTAATTTTGAGATACAAGGCTTCTATATACAGCCCTTAAAGTGATCTGATCACTAATTTTTAATTACTACTTAGCATATTACAGCTCGTTCTGTAAAGTGAATCTCAATAACAGTGATTGGCTGACCAACAAAATAAGACACATTCATTGGTTGATCTTGTTTTTTGAGCTGATAAAAGTGAGTCGCATATTGAGACTGGAACATTTTTTGGGAAGTTTCTTTCATTCTTATCAAGTTCAAAGTTCTAAAAGAAGAAATAACAATGATCGTCATGATAGACCATAATGTATAAACGTAGTAAACAGGTAACGACGTCATATCTAGCTGTTTTTAACAAAGGAACATTTTCGAAGCTGGCTCAATATTTGTGTGTAGTTTATTATACAGAACGATGATATTAATTACTTTCAGTTCTCAAAGAATTTTGTTATAGAAAAATCATTTTCACTTACATGTTGCAACAATTAAAACATTTAATTGCAAATGTTACATTTTCATTCTCAAAATTAAATAATATGAAGCAAAAGTATACAAAATAAATGCAATTTAAAATGAATCAAATATTATTCATCATCATGCATAACCTTAATTATACAATAAGTGAAATGAATAATAGTTTTGTCATTACAATTAAATACCAATTGAGGTAAAACTGCCCTCTTTTATTTGTTTCACTATACAGTACATGTTTATTATCTCATTTGTTTTTAATGTTTATAAATGACGCACTTGATCTGAAATAATTCACATTCCAGAAGTAAAAGGAAAAGTATGATAAATAATTTTAATTTGTAATATTGCCTTTCACAAAATTTACTTATTTATTATAAATACAAATGCATTTCTGTGTTCTCTATGACTATGCATGAGTATAGAGTGACTAATTATTAATTTATTTTTGTATTATTCAACATATTAAAGCATAATAATATACTGTGTATATTTTATGAAAACAAGGAAACAAAATTTAAAAATTAAATTTTATATAAGGAAAAAATTGCTGTATACAACTCTCGCATACGTAATGTAATGAGTCAAAATATCTTATCGTTAAGTTTAATATTAAAGCAATGTACTTTTTAGTAAGATATCAATAGGGTGTGTACATATGACGTCATTCTGAGAGCTTTTCGATGCTCGTCCTCGTCTTGAGCAATGAATACCATTGCTCAGCATAGGACAAACTTAGTTTTTGGATATTTTCTTTGGATATTATTAGCTATTTTTTGGTCATTATTATTTTTCTTGCATACTTGAAACACTAATTCAACCTGTTAACAGCATCAATGCTCTCAAAAAATTTGCGAAGTATTTTTAAACTGGAAAAATGTGCTTGTTTACAATGTTATTTAGTACTCACTTATGGCGTCAACTTTCACATGAATGAAACCACCCTATTGGCTGCATGGAATTTGGGGATTATAGACGGTTAAAAATAACTTAAAATGTTATATTAGCTTAAAAGCAGTGTGCCTATAATATCCCTAATTTAAATATTTCCAATCTCAGTAGAGTAGTTTTCACAAAAATAATAATAAAAAATGGTTCTACTTGCTGAGATTGGAAATTAGGGGACTCGTTTACCGTGAACCTCACCGATAGCTTCCATTGTGTATAATTTAAAATAATATTCATTCTATGTTTCTTATCTTGGGTATTGGTTTCCTAAAATTGGGTATTACTGCTAATCTAGAAGTCAATAAATAGTTAAAATTATATATATATATATATATATATATATATATATATATATATATATATATATATATATATATATATATATATATTTGTATTATAGTGTTAAGAAGTATTAAAGGAATAGACCAGGGAAAAACATAAGCATTTATATCACAAAACACTTGACTGGATTTACATAAATAACATTAGTATGTCTCAAAACCCAACAGTAGCCTCGTAGCAGTGATCAGAAAATTCAATTTATGCTACCCGCACGACATTTTCATACTAATTTTTGCGTGTTTCTGACGTCATAAACATGAATAGTCACGGCAATTGCATACTTTACAGTATTTTCACGCTCTCTCGTGGTGCTACATTAACATTCTGGTAAAAATTGTCATCAGTTTTGAAGATCCCATTTCGTGTTTGTATATTAAAAAGTAGCACATGTTGTTTTATGTGGTGCATGGCTTTAAATGATTATGAAATATAAATTATATCAGAGCTTTAATACTTAAGCCAAATATTATTACAATTCACTATTATTTTTTTTTCTTACCATTATTATTATTGTTATTTTGAAAAATGTTGTGTATAGGTGGTTTCATTCATGTTAAAGTCGGCGTCATAAGTGAGTACTAAATAACATTGGCTGGTATAGGAAAATGACACATTTTACCAGTTTAAAAATACTTCGCAATTTTTTTGAGAGCATTGATGCTGTTAACAGGTTGAATTAGTACCTCAAATATGCAGGAAAATAATAATGACCCAAAAATAGCTAATTTTTCCAAAGCAAATAGCCAAAAACTGCGTTTGTCCTATGCTGAGTAATGTTATTCATTACTCAAGAAGAGAATCGAAAAGCACTCAGAATGACGTCATGCGTACACAGCCTATTAAATATTGGCTAATTGCTTTTCTTATGAGAATTTTTTAAAATTAAGTATCAACATTATGACAAAGTTCAATAGCAAGTCATCAAGAAGGTATATCAATTTCTACCGGAATAATAATTAAGCTTCTTATAATCCGATCATTTACAACTCTATATAAGCAGATCATTAAGCAGCTTTTTCTTAATGTTTATTTTTGAAAGTTATAATTAATATTTTATTGATTTAACCGCTACATAGTTAAACAAGTTCATTAACAGTGTAATTATAACTGCTAATTTTTTCATAAAATATTTATAACGAATTAAAGTACAATTTACTGTACATACTTGCGTTACTAATCATGGTAATAAATTATTGTATATTATATTTTTATATTATAGTATATTATATAGTTCTTATATTAAATATGTATTTTTTATAATAAATATTAAAAATATTCATAAAAGCTTTTTCTCATTTGTATACGTGGAAACATTATGTTTTAATCAGGGTCGAATTAAGCCCAAAATTTTATAGGAGGTGATTCCCTATGATGCAATGTTAATTTGAGGAAGGGGGTAGCGGGTGATGGGTGGTTATAACTGTAATGTAATTTTGAGGGTTTTGAGGGAGCGATTCCTCTGGACTTTTCCCAGATTTTAATTGTATAGCTTTTTATCTTTTTGCAATGCACTTACAAATTTGTCGTTTTATAACGTTTATTTATTCATCATAAAAATTATGTAAACAAAAAATATATCATTTTTAAATTAGAGTTAATACTAAAATAGAAAAGTCGTTTTTATTTTTAAATTTTTTTTATAATTTTTTATATAATATATTTTAAATTTTTAGTTTCTTTAATTAATGTCATTATTTTTTAAATAATTCTAATTGTTGTTATACTTATTATAATTATATAAAAAATATTATTATTTATTTATTTCTAAATTTCCTTAAGTTATGTGTTTTGAATTTATCATTAATCATTTTATCTTTACAAGTTTGGAAATATGAAGATAAAATGCTAGGACAAATGTCAGTGAGAAGTAAATGAAATATTATTGAAACATTAAGGGAGTAAGGTAACGACCTTATGGACCTTATATCTCAAAAAGTAAAAAAAGTTTGAAGTCTAAATTTGGTGTCGTTGTGTAGCTAAGGGACACAACGTACTGTGATAAAAATTTCAAGATGTTTGACCGTCGCGAAAAAAATTATTGAAATTAATATTTGGCCTTATGGGCTTAAAATTTCAAAAAAAAATCATATAAAATTAATGTGCACAGTGACCCCCCAAAATTTTTATATATTTGAAATTGTCTCAAGCTGAAGTATCATTGTGCAAAATTTCAGATTTTTTTGACGGTAAAAGTTTGAGTCTAATGGCCGACTTCGGTCCCCTACTCCCTTAATCTACTTTATTTCTAAACTTTTTTTTGAGAAAAGATGGTCTTCATATAGAAGCATTTGTATCTATCTTCTATGACAAATGTCGGTGAGAAGTAAATGATATATTTTTGCAACATAAACTGAAATGCACTACCATGAATTGAATGACTATGCACGAGGTAGAATTGAAATTAACTTTAAATTTCTTATTCATATTCAATAAATCGTTGTTTCTTAACAAACAAACAAAAAAAAAAAAAAAAAAGATTTACTCTTTTAAAATGCACTTCCTTGAATCGAAATCCGTAGAGTTAGAATTGAAATTAACATTAATTTTCTTATTCATATTCAATAAATCGTTATTTCATGGCTATAAAAAAGAAATGTTGATTTACTCTTTTACTTAAATAATTGAAGGTTTAAGTGCATGATCGTAAGTAAAACATTTGAAGGACGTATATCGCCTCTGGGTAATTCCTTGTTGCATTACGGAGACAATTTTCTAAGAAAATGATAAAGATATTCATGTATGTATAACCACTCCCACCTGAGACAAGAAGAGAAAGATGAGGGCTATTAAAGTATCCGAGAGCTTTTACAGCTGAGGAATGCTTAAAGAGAGGAGCAAGTAATGATTCATTAGGGGATTAAAGCCCTTGTCAACTTACTTTTTTTTATCATTTAGAATACTAGATTGATATTACCATACCTTATTATCCATGAATTAGATACCATGAATTAGACACATGAATTAGATTTTGTATTTATTTTCATTTTGACTGTTATTTCACGTATATGACGTCACAATGTACCACCGCCAATTACAATCACCACTCTGGTCACGAGATAAATTTAAGCCCCTCCCTCTAGTTCTTTACCCCTATCACGGCTCCATCTGTATGTACTGTACATTGTGACGTCAGATACGTGATATAACAGTCAAAATGAAAATAAATACATAATCAACGTGTTGGTGTCTTATTCATGGATAATAAGGTATGGTAATTATCAATCTAGTATTCTATATAATAAAAAAGTAAGTTGACAATTAAGCGCTTTAAAATAGTAATTATCAACTGGGTCTCAATTTTTGAACAATAGTTCTCTTAATAATAATCTTTTATTAAGGCGCATACAGGGCTATTTCAGCCATATTACATGAACCTTGGCCATAAATTGAGCCAATAATATTACAATAAAAAGACAAAACATTACAATATGCAACAAAATTAAACCATTTGGGGTAGCGCAAAAATAGTGCATCACATCTTACTTACTGAACATAACTTATTTGACAAACAGAAAATAACACTTCTATAATAATATATAAATAAACTTTTACTATCACTTTACTTAAACCACGAATAACGTAATTAGTTAATATTTTTGGTATATTACCCTGCAATGTTTTGAATTAAGGGAGGTATTTAAGACCCAAATGGCTCAATAATAATTTTATATAATTACTAGTATTTGCATTTTTTTATTATTATAATTTTTTTTCTATTTATTTATTTTATTTTAGTGAGCTAACTTGAATTAATTTTAATTTATGAAAGATGCTCAATGATAACAATTTGAAGGATATGATTATATAGATATTGGTAATAAAGAGATATTGGTTTTACTCTTCCTAACTTGCTATATATTGATTGATTGATTTTTGCAAAATTTCTTGATTGTTCAATATTTATCGTAATAATAATCAAATTTGCATATCCAGGACACGTCATCGGCAAGGGGTATTAAGACGATCACAGGCAGAGGTCATTAATAAATTAATTTTATGTTAATTTTGGCCTGGTATTGAGATTACCTTGTTAAATTAAGGTTTAATAATTGCCTATGCTTCAGAAATTTTATAATATTTAAAATCACACATCACCAGAAGGTAAAAAAATAAAATAAAATAAATAAAAAATATAAAAATAATAATAAAAAATTTAAATTAATATTAATAAAAAAAAATTTAAAAAAAAAAGATTTAGGGTCTCAACGAGTGCCAGATATTCGAAAAAGGTGAGAAACGTGACGTTGATTCCAAATAAGCAGTGCAATGAAAACTACAGTTGCTCATTGTTGACATTGACAGCCAATCACAAGCTGTGAGGATAGAAGATAGGATTTTCTTATATTCTATTCTTTAGATTCTTAAGTCCCCCTCCTTAAATGTCACTTCACTTGACAGTCTAGAAACAATCAAAGATAAAGTTTGCAGTTTTTATTTTAGCAATAATCACAAATTAATTGCTTGAATAAAAATCTGTAATAAGTTACTCTTCCATTATGTGTTCTTACAGACTATAAATTACAATTTATAAAAATGCGAACCCTAAACAGTGCCCTTTAATCTTCAAAATAAGGGCAATTAAATTTGTTTTTAATACTTTTCGCTGACCAAAAGTGATCAATATTGACCATTCTTTTTAATAAAACAGCCTAAGATTCAGTAAATGTTGACTATCAATTAGTGTTAGCATAGAATACATGAGTAAGAAAGATTTCATTTAACTTGAATTTTATGCATAGTACAATTGCGTCTTTAATATATAAATATATTTTTAATATTAAATTAAAAATAAAAATAAAAGAACTAATAATAAAAGTTTAAAATAATAATCACTAAAATATAAAAATTTATTATTTAAACAAAAAGTGTTAAAAATTATATTACAATAAAAAAAATGTGGTTTTGGCAAAAAAATAATACATACTATAGTGAAAACTATAGCCAATGTTTTACTTTATTATAATATAGTATTATAGAAAGGGGACCATAATAATGAAATTTATAGTATAGATTATAAATAGAGAAATTTTTACTGTGAGTTAAATAAAAAATAATAAAAATAAAAAGGTGTGAAAACATTCCTATGATAATGTATTAACAGGAATTGGCATAAGAAGTAAAACTCAGTGAAGTAAAGTATAATTATAATAACTTCATTAGTTTATTATAATCAGGAAATTAACGCATGAATGAATGAAACTATTTGAAGTCTTGTAATATGAGGAAGGTGAATTCTTTTTAACCCCCACTTTTTATGACATTTTTCAAAAGAGCGTTAAAATTTTTTGAGGTGTTATTTTTTTCTTAGAACGATTGGAGCATGGGAAGTATTTTTAATAATTTTTGAAAATCGACCAAAATCGATCAAAATCGTTATCAATCGAGCTTTTATTTCGGAAAGTATTGACCGTAGAAGTTTCAATAGCCAGTTTTTTGAAATTCTGAGGATGAGTTGATTTCATTAAACTGGTTACTGAACCTCGAACGATTAGTATTTGTCGATAAAAAAAAGTGGACTGATGACGTCACAGGCTTTCTAAGCTGATTTTCAAAAATTATTTAAAAATACTTTGCATGCTCCAATCGTCCTAAGAAAAATTAACGCTTAAATTTTTTTTAAAGTTCTTTCCAAAAATATCATAAACTCAACAAAATAATTTCAATTCGCCTTCCTTATTATAATAAAATATTTTGTGCAATCCAGTTCCACTTAGAAAATACTTAAGTTTTGAAAATACATATCTTTGGTATAAATCTAAGGAATCTTTAAGTTTAAATCATGACTACAGGAGGGACCCCTGTAACGTCTGTGATTAAAGGTAATTCACTCATATAAAGTAATAGACCAGAGAAAAACATTAGCATTTATATCATTAAACACTTGATGGGACTTACATAAATAACTTTAGTTTGTCTCAAAATCCAACTGTAGCTCCGTAGCAGTGATCAGAAATTTCGATTTATGCAACCCTCACAACATTTTCATACTACTTTAAGCATGTTTCTGACGTCATAAACATGAATAGTCACTTAAATTGCATACTTTACAGTATTTTCACGCTCTCTCGTGGAGTTACAATTATTACATTCTGGTAAAAATTGTCATCAGTTTTGAAGATCCCATTTCGTGTTTATTCATTAAAAAGCACATGTTGTTTTATATGGTCTATGGCTTTAATATATTGCAAACGGTAGATACTTAATATATGAATTTAATGAATCGGATGTTAACCAATAGTTAGTCTACGGCGGGAAATCTGCTACTGCGTGATATACGTTGTATATATATATATATATATATATATATATATATATATTATTTATATATATATATATATATATATATATATATATATATATATATATATATATATATATATATATATATATATATATATATATATATATATATATATATATATATATATATATATATATATATATATATATATATATATATATATATATATATATATATATATATATATATATATATATATATATATATATATATATATATATATATATATATATATATATATATATATATAAAATAATAATAATAACATTTTGCACAAAAATATACAATAGGGTATAAGGTATCTTCAAAAATTTTAATTTTTTTGGGGGGGTCACCAAGCTATAGTTTAGATTATGATTTTTATAAAGAGTAAGTTCTATAAGAGCCTATGTTAATTCGAATATCTATTTATTTTCTCTCCCTTATTTGTTGGTTACGGGTTCTAAAATTTTATTATATATGTATAGCTGTTACTTTTAACTTTCAACTTTTATCATAAAGTGTCGAATTGTATATTTTAAGATACAAGTTATCTGCATCCCTTAATAGAATAGGGATAGGTACTGTACGTTGTGATTTCGAATTTAAATATTTTAAATATTATATATTACAGGTGAAGCACTTATTTATTGAATGCACTATAATATACTATATTCGCATAAACCAAAAGTCACCCAGTGGTTCATTTGTGTTGTGCAGTGAATATATAATTTGAGTTCCTCTTTGTTCAAAATACCACACACTGTTTACAAAATCAGGTTTATTAAAGTATTTAACTATTTTTAATCAGATAATTTCCATGTCTGAGCCTTCCTTCTTAATATTTATATAAAAATAAAAGCACTCACATTTAAAGAACAAAAAAAAAATACGGAAAACTAAATCCCACTGAATAATTCTTACAGCTAAATTTAGATTCAATAAAAAGTAACTCAATCACTTTATTCTTTATATTTTTTTATTATTATTATTATGTGTATGATATTTTTTACAATTTATATTTTTTTCATTGTAGTATAAAACTTGTCCCACTCAAAACTACTAAATATTGAGAGAGAGAGAGAGAGAGAGAGAGAGAGAGAGAGAGAGAGAGAGAGAGAGAGAGAGAGAGAGAGAGAGAGAGAAGAGAGAGAGAGAGAGAGAGAGATTATCTCAAACATGAAATATAAAATCATATAATATTAACTATAAAAGCAATGAGAAAACCATTTCCTTACACTATAAAATATAAGGTTATACAAAAAAAATAATAATCTATATAACCATAAATTATATATATATATATATATATATATATATATATATATATACCAAAACATAAGAGAGGTGTTACATAAAATATTAATTATTAGACTTGTAAAAATAACCTCCACTCATTCTATACTTATATGGTCTATAAACTCTATAATATAAAAATATCACGCATGTGTCGACATTGAAAATAAATAAAAAGATCATGTGACTTTTTTTGTCGCATAAAAAAACCTACATAATTTTAAAAAACGCCCTTAAGGTTGATTATTAATAAGATGCATAATTTTTATATATCATGTACTCTGAATTGTCCTTGCTCTAAATTTAATTGAGAATCAAGTCGCTAAAATGTTGTCTACCTCGATTTTTTTTTGTTTTTTTTTTTTTGTAACAAGAATATAAAGCAATGTCAAATAGCGTAAGTTTTTTTTTTATTATTTGTCTGGTTTTTATTATACTTTATATTAAGTGAGAGTTTTATTTATAATAACAAGCTACATTTTCTGGTCAATGAAAAAATTTTTACGATACTTACCGTTACCTTTATATCTGCATATTTAGATTGTAATATGCGCGTGCTCTTTTTATTATTATTTATTGTAGAAATAAAATAATTAAGGGAGAATTTAAATGAAAAAAATAAAGAGAATGGAGCAAAAAATTATGAATGCAAGATTACATTATTATTATTAAACGTTTTATTAACGAAGCTAAATATTGTCACGTAGTCACGTAAGCTAAGGTGATAAGCGAGTTAGCTTATGTATAAGGAAGATAATGTTATGAAGGTTGGTCAGCACAACTAGTTTGTTGTTGCATTCTTGACGTGACTTCGTGCTGTTTAATAAGCACAGAGATATCAGATTAACTAGTATAAATACTAGATGGTTCCCGTCGTCGGGGAACCCAAAGGGCCCGCAGCAGGGTCAGGCGTGCCAGCCTAGACCGCCGTGCAAAGCTACAACGAGCCGCCACACCAACACACCAACCCCGCTCCACAAGGGAGTCATCCGAGGCACGACTTCATCAGCACTGTCATATGCCAAGTAATTATACTGTCTAATCAACTGTACACAAATGTTAATAAACATATACTTTGGTATACAGTTGTTTCTATTTGACTCTTCCTCAGGGTCCTGTACCCTAGCAATATAAGTAACACGCCGCGCGTGACATGTTATTGCTAGGGTACAGGACCCTGAGGAAGAGTCAAATAGAAACAACTGTATACCAAAGTATATGTTTATTAACATTTGTGTACAGTTGATTAGACAGTATAATTACTTGACATATGACAGTGCTGATGAAGTCGTGCCCCGGATGACTCCCTTGTGGAGCGGGGTTGGTGTGGCGGCTCGTTGTACACGGAACGAAAAATCTCCCAACTCCAGGTATAAAGCTAGTATAACTATCCTGTGTTTTGCAATAGGTACAATTCTTACCTGTATCTAGCAGGTCGCTATACTAACCTCGCGCCTACCTGGTGTAAGGAGGAATAAACTAAAGGTAAGGAGGTGTAGACTCCCGAGCGGGCGGAATTGTATCCTCACAAAAAGTATAGAGGCAAGCACTATAATACTTAGATTTAGTTTTTAACCGCAAAATGACGTAAAAGGCGTTTAATAAAATTATAAATATTTTTTGGAAAGATATATAAATTGATTTTGTTGCTTGCGTTAATTGTTCAACGCCAAATATTAAATAATTATTTTATTAAAGCATCAATAATAATTTTTTTAGGCAAATAAATATAGCGCTTTAATTAATATTACATTAGTAATTTTGAATTACTATTGATAATGATAAATACATAATAAATTATAACGGGGACTTGGGATCATAATATTGTGTGGCTGTTGCTGCAGATCTCGGGTGGTCGATGAAAATTTTTTAATTAAAGACATAAATTATTTACTGAGCCTAGCTATTTTGAGGTCTATCCTTAGATGCGATTACTTCATTTTTCTTTTTTGGATAAAAAATTTACAATTCATTAATTTTTTATGATACATTTGTTAAGTTAAAAAATAAAAGCAATGTCATAAAGCTGATAATTTTAATTAAATTGTTTATTTCTTTGCCTCCGACAATGTCACAAAGAATAGCCATTTTAGTGAAAATCGGCTGCTTTTGGTGGTGGCCATTTTTTCTCGCTAAACTAGATCGGAGCACGCGGCAGATATAGTACAGCCCGCGCTGGCAGTCAGGTGCCGCTCCCCCTAGCTCTCAGGTGACATAAAAACTATACTGACGCTAGGTACCGCTCCTCTCACATCGCAGGTGGCATAACATCCAGCGCTAGGGATTTGGCGTCACTTATGCTAGAGAAACAGGTTACTCAGGTCTTGTGCACCTGTACTAGGGCACGGCGCGCATGTACTAGAGCGCGGGGTTATTTGAGTTAGTATACTTGTGTACTTGGATTTAACACATCATTTTTTTCCGTGTAGCTTTGCACGGCGGTCTAGGCTGGCACGCCTGACCCTGCTGCGGGCCCTCTGGGTTCCCCGACGACGGGAACCATCTAGTATTTATACTAGTTAATCTGATATCTCTGTGCTTATTAAACAGCACGAAGTCACGTCAAGAATGCAACAACAAACTAGTTGTGCTGACCAACCTTCATAACATTATCTTCCTTATACATAAGCTAACTCGCTTATCACCTTAGCTTACGTGACTACGTGACATCCCCGCCGCTACAAGAAGAGCCGTCCTCGGCGTTTGACCAAAAACAAAATTAAACATAATATATGTTTATTAATAACACAAAATATTTCAAAATATAATTTTGCAAAGATTTCAAATTATTATTATTATTTTTATATATAAACTCAAAGTCTCCTATTTTCTTACATATATCTTTTTTTTTTTATAATTAAGTAAACAATATGAAATAAATTTATATTCAAATAATACAGAAATATAATATAATGAAAATTAAACATTTCAGCATAAAACATCAGAATTAAAATAATTGCAGTATAAGTTAGAACTTGATTACTCTTTTTTTTTTATATTAAATCACTTTATGTTCATTCTCTCATTGAAAAAATATGATGACCTCATCATCTATGAAAAAAAAATATTTAATTACAATAAGATGCATTTACAGCACAAAAAACAAAAGTAACATAAATTCTCTTATTTTATGCTTATATACTTATTCCTTCAAATATATATTATCTTTTTATTTTTTACATAAATATTTATTTTTATTTTTTATCGTTTACAGCTCTATTACAAATATTATTCTCATTTTTTTTCATCATTTATTTATTTATTTTATTTATTTATTTTTTTATCATTTATTTATTTATTTCTTTATTTATTATTTATTATTATCATTGTTTTGTTTATTCATTATTTTTTTTATTCATTATTATTATTTTTTTATTATTCATTACACACACTTATTTCGTAAAGACAAACTACGGCATTGTACATCGTATTCATCTTCTATATAACACGGAAAGAACATCGTGATTACTAACTATTTGTGCTGCGCAACACATATTTAACCAGCCAAAATATATATTCAATTGATTTTCCTTCGAATTAGCTTGTAAATAGTATAATAGTTGTATTATGTAGATTCATTCCATTATTTCATTTTTAATTTATTATTCCTCATTCATAATAATTGTTGCGTTGCCGTTTCTTTCCTGTGTAGATTTTTAGGATAAGTGTGACAATCATAAGTCAATCGTATTATATTAATAACTTCATATTGAATTTTGTATTTACTTAATATTTATAAACATACTTTAAAATTATAATAAACAAATATTAAAAATAAATTTCTTTATTTTGTATTTAAATGTAAATTAACTATTTTACAAAATATTTAAATATTTTATCAAATTATAAAATAATATAAAATATAATAAACTTGTTATTAAAAGTGAAATTAAAGCGATTTATAATCAATAAATTATCAGTATACTATAGAAGAATGTTAATTTCATTTTTTTATTTATTAATAACGTATATATAGTGTACCTTGTAGGGAAATTAATATTAATTCTTCAACGTATATGAAAGAGAAAGGTGAATGTCAAACCCCTTGGAAGATATTGAGAGAAAATTACAATGTTACAATAAAATAGAAGTGGTTGAGGTTAACTAAGAATCTTTTTATGTGGAAATTTTAATAGTGTAAAAAATTTTATTTAGTTTTTATTGTACTCTTTTGTTATAATTAACAATGCAGGATTCATTCACAGTGTATTAAGGGAGTAGAGTACTGACCTTATATCTCTAAAACTATATCGTGTTTGCGGTCTAAATTTGGTGTTATTGTGTAGCTAAGGGTCACACCTAGCCGTGATAAAAATTTCTAGATGTTTGACCGTCCCGAAAAAAAAGGAAAATGAAATTAACTTTTGGGCCTTAAGGGCTCAAAATGTCAAAAAATCATATAAAAGTAATTTGCACAGTGACCCCTCAAAATTTTTGTTTATTTGTAATTGCCTCAGGCTGAAGTATTATTGTGCAAAATTTCAGATTTTTTGACGAGAAAAGTTTGAGTCTAATTGCCGACGTCGGTACCCTACACCCTTAATTTTAACTTTAATAATAAATCAAATATATATAAATTTCAGTAGATCTTATTATCATTTTTATTTTATTAAAAAAATATGCACTTTTTTCTTCTTTTTTTTTTCTTTTATTATTACTATTTTTGGTAGATGGTAGAAAAGTATTAAAGAAATATTATTTTTAAATAAATTTGAATTTAAAGTTTTGTCCTATTATTTCATTGAAATATCAGGCAGTGACCATTTATCAAAGCTATGATAAAATTTAAATACAACACATATTTTTCACCATCTGGAAGTAAGATAAAAAAAATGTAATTAATTTCTACATGTCTAAAGTTTATCAAAAATAAAAGTGAGATTTGGTCACTTAGAAAAGCGTGAACAAATTAAAACTTGATAGATACGCACTCAAAAGTAACAATGCATTAAAATAAATATAATCATCAACGCGTAAAATCAAAATTTATTCATAAATTGTTTATCATAAAGTTAGAAATTTTTTATGATTTATTTTGGCATTATAAAAATAATAAAATTTTCTATTTTAATTTAAATATTTAACAGAGCTCAACGATATAGAAAAGAAAAAACTACTTTTCATATTGTTTAGTCCAAAAATTGTATATCAACTATTTTGTATATTTAATTATACTTTATCTGTTGAACTAAAAATAATGTAACAATGAGCAATGAATTATTATCTTTTCATGCGCACTCCTTTTTTTTTTTTTTTTTTTTTTTTTTTACTTATTCTTGTTTTACTTATTTAATTAGGCTCCTTATAGCATAGAATTTTGAGAGTTTGAAGTTTTACTATTTTACTTGATTTTTCACTAATATTATTATTATTGTTATTATTATTTTTTATTATTAAAGTTTTGTGTTTTTATATTGGAATTTTTTTAAGCACAAACTTTAAATTGCCTATATAATGAATGTCTATAGGATTCGTATATGCATATTATTGAAAGGCAATTTTTAGCATCACGAACAAAGTTACAAAAATTTAAAAATAAAATGTATATAATAATTACTTCAAGTAATAAGTGTTAATAAAACAAAATGTTTCAGAATATATACTAAAAAAGTTATCTTGTACAACTTAAATTAGAACATTTTATGGTATTTTATATATTTAGGTATTAGTATTTCATTTATTGGAATGCTCATAACTCATAATTCATAATTCATTCCACCGCGATTTTAGAATGAAAAAAAAAAAAATCCTGTGCGCAATAAGTAAAGAATCTAAACTATTGTAAAGAAAGGCATAAAAATTGTTATATGAATAAGAATATAATGATGAATTGCTAATAGTGAATTAATATATACAAAACACACAATAATTTGTGTAATTTGTTTTATTTAAAAAAAATGTTAATTTTTTTTAATAATAATAATAATAAAACAGTTTTAAAACAGTCCACACGTTTCTGCAACTTGAATGGAATATAAAATTAAACTTTAACAGTTGAGTATTTTATTTCGTAGAAAAACAGTGCCAAGCATTGAAAACCTATTAATATTAAATGTATTGTGAATTGTATGCATTTGTTTTTTTTCTGTTTTTATCGGTATGTAAAATTTAAGACAACGTTGGTATTTATAATAATATTTAAACTTTTATAAAAAGTTCTGTTAAACTAGAAATTAAAGAGTTGAGTTTTCTGAAGGTTATTCTGATTTACAATATAACTGTTATTGAAATAAACACTTCCGCAGATATTTTGCAGTAAAATAACTTCTTTAATTCAGGGTTACAGTGAGTCTGATGCTTGATAAAAAGAGCTTGCGACCTTTTGTTGTTTTTGTGTGTGTATTATACTTTTTTTTTTTTTTAAGCTGTAGCAAAATTCTAGAAATCAATTATTTTGTTTCATAGACGGGAAGTTTCGAGGAAACTGTTCAGTGAATTAATTTTTTCCTGTTAATTTTAATGCAGAATGATTCTACTTTTAAATATGTACAATTTTTTTTAAAGAATAACTTAAAGGAATAGACCGGAGAAAAACATAAGCATTTATATCACAAAACACTTGATGGGATTTACATAAATAACTTTAGTTTGTCTCAAAACCCAAGAGTAGCCCCGTAGCAGAGATTAGACAATTCGATTTATGCAACCCGCATAACATTTTCATACTAATTTTTGCATGTTTGTGACGTCATAAACATGAATTTTCACACAAATTGCATACTTTACAGTTTTTTCACGCTCTCTCGTGGGGCTACATTAACATTCTGGTAAAAATTGTCATCAGTTTTGAAGATCCCATTTCGTGTTTATTCATTAAAAAGCTCATGTTGTTTTATGCGGTCTATGGCTTTAAAAAAGAAAGAAAAGAAAAATTAAAATAATTGTACATAGAGTTATACTTCGATGTACAAAAATAACACAATTTCTTTCAAAATTTGTAGTAAATAAATAATTTTTTGTATAGATTTTTAAGTCCTTTTTCAATGTGAAATTAATTTGATTGCAATTTGAAAATATTGCACTGTGTGAGCAAAGCTTTTTTTTTTTTTTTTTTTTTTTTTTTTTTTACTTTTACTTTTACTTGTTATTAGTATTACTGGCTTAGTCTGTATAATTTTCTAATCCGCTTTGCAGATGAATGCTTATCCGGATCCGGATCAAGAAATTTGAATCATGAAAACATTGTATCATGTTAAAAACAATTTAATCCAGATGTGCATTATCCGAAGTGCAAATGTACTATCAAAATAAGGATGGATTTATTTATTATTTTTTTTTTTAATGTAACATTGAAGAAAAGAGTTACTTCCAGGATTTAGAGGGAGAGGACTCTTTTAGTTGGATTCATACACTTTTCCCAATCTTAAACGGATAAAATGCTTTACGATCACATAATCCGGTTACAAATTTATATTATTTTTTAAATAATATTAACGAATATGTATTTATATAGCACTAGTTTACATAAACAATATTTGTATAATTATAATTAATATTTAATTTATTAAATAGTTTTTTTTTAATATATATATTGTGCTTTTATGCTACACCATTTCCTTTGTATCAATTAATCATTGAATCACCTTTAAATTGTAATTACTTATCTTTAAGGCACAGACCATATAAAACAACATGTTATTTTTAGTCATTAAAGACAAAATGAGATCTACAAAACTGATAACAATTTTTACCATTATTGACAATGTGGACCACAAGAGAGCGTGAAAATACTGTAAAGTGTTCCATTTGCGTGAATATTTCTGTTTATGACGTCAGAAACAGGCAAAAACAAGTATGCAAATGTTTTGCGGGTTCCATAAATCAAAATTTTCTGATCACTGCTACGGAGCTACAGTTGGTTTTTGAGTTCTGAAACAAACTAAAGTTATTTATGTAAGTCTCATCAAGTGTTTTGTGATGTAAATGCTAATGTTTTCATGTTGTCTATGACTTTTCAGAAATACTAAAGGCCTCTCATGCATTTTACTGAACGTTAAGCCTCATAGTATCAGTAGTGCTGTCACACTAATTATTGTAAATAATAAATTGGTATACAAGTAATATAGTCGCTTAAATCATTTGTCCTCATTAACAATGTAAGTTTAAAATTATAAATATATATTATTTCCTTTTATTTCACAGGTACAGACAACAATAAAAATAAACTATCATTGCACTGCGGGATATTTTCAACAAAACCAACATCTCAAAGTGACCTCAAAGTGTTATTTTGCTTTGATTCTCAATTACTCAGCATTTATTTCATTACATTACATAAACATTGTTTTCATTCTATTTAGAGTTACCTCATGTAGTTATCTAACACGTATACCTATCACAACAAAGAGGAAAAATAAACATTTATTTATTTATTTATTTATTTATTTATTTATTTATTTATTTATTTATTTATTTATTTATTTATTTATTTATTTATTTATTTATTTATTTATTTATTTATTTATTTATTTATTTATTTATTTATTTATTTATTTATTTATTTATTTATTTACTTATTTATTATTTTTTTTTTTTCTGGCCATATTGTGTTATCGTGCTACACCAAACCCAGTCCCAGTCAAGATATTGTCTTATTGACAGGTAAGTTCTTTCCAAATTAATGGAAGTGGAAAAGCACACACAGGCCGGCCACGTAACAACATCAAACTCGTAACATGGCATATGAATAACAACAGTAAAGCATTACCATAATCATATACTGTATAATTATATTTAATAACGCTGAATAAGAGAAGAATGCATATTATAAATTACTTCTTATCTGCTTATTTTTTTTTTTTTTATAATTATAAAAAATTTATTAAAAAATTTATATGAAAAATCTAGCCAGTACGCTAAAAAAAAAAGAAATGATATATTTTTTACCTCAAATTTGTATTATATAGAAAACATAAAATTATAATATTAGAAAAAATAGCTATTTTTTTTAAGGAATTTTCTAAATGTCTACAACTTTTTTATATTGTTTAATTCTAAATTTTGTTATAAATTTCCATGATGAGGCTCTAAAAAAAAAAAAAAAAAAAAAAAAAAAAGTAAAGTACAGTTTTTCTAGTTCTGTGAAATAAATTGCACTATAGTAAGTGATAGATATACGTATAAAATTACCAGAAAAATTAGGGCTCACAAAATGTTAAATATATTTGGTAAGTTTTATTCGATTAGGCTGGGGTGTGGCGGCTAACTTGATTGACTGATAAAGGAACAACTGTTTTGAAGCCGACTATAAGCAATTTCGCTCATATCCGCTTCCGTTTCGTCTTACTGCGCATGCGTAGTAGGAGAAACGGAAGCGGATGTGATCAAAATCGCTTATAGTCGGCCTCAAAACCGTTGTTCCTTTACTAGTCAATATAAGTGATATTTAGTCGTTTTTATCATAAACATTGCAAACTAAAAATAGGATTTTTTATTATAGCAGTGCTCTATCCTACCGTAACATTTTATGAGGATATAATGATTTTTTTTTTTCATGAAACATTTTACCTAAATACCTCAATCAAAATATTGTAATTATAACGGATACGAAGTAAGTTAATTTAAATATAATATTGTGTGAATTTTTAACTTATTCTGCAGGCGGGAGTTCAGGTACTGCGAGATTTGACTAAAAAGTTGTAAAGAAACAATAATATGAATGCACAGTGATACATTAGGATAAGGTATCTTCAAAAATATAAAAAAATTGGGGAGTCAACATGCTAGATTTGATTTTTTTTTTTTTTTTTAGTTTTAGTCCCCCTCCTTAGTTTCCGACTTTTTAAAAACATTAATTCACTGTCGTAAATTTTAACCACGTTTGTGTGTGGTTCTCAGAATGACAAAAAGATATCTTTTTTGTCAAAAAGGTTTTCTTAATTTTGCGGACTCGCTATCCACTCTAGAATGCTAAAAATAGCTTTTTTTAAAAAAGGCGTTAATTCTGGTCCAATTTTTGAATAGTCATCTCAATTTATTATATTTTTCATTGAATGAGGAAGGTGAATTCTTTTTAACCCCCACTTTTTATGACATTTTTGAAAAGAGCGTTAAAAATTTTTGATGTGATATTTTTTCTTACAACGATTGGAGCATGGGAACTATTTTTAATTAATTTTTGAAAATCCACCTAAAAAGCCTGTGATGTCAAAAATGGGGCCTTTATTTCGTAAAGTATTGACTGTAGAAGGTTCAGTAGCCAGTTTTTTAAAATTCTGAGTAAGAGCTGATTTTATTAAACTGGTTACTGAACCTCGAACGATTAGTATTTGCCGAGAAAAAAGTGGACTGATGACGTCACAGGCTTTCTAGGCCAATTTTCAAAAATTAATTAAAAATACTTCGCATGTTCCAATCGTCCTAAGAAAAAATAGCACCTCAACATTTTTTAAAGCTCTTTCCAAAAATATCATAAACTCAACAAAAAAAATTTTCAATTTACCTTCCTCATTATCAGGTGTCCACTCTGTATTGTATAATATTGGGACTTAAAAAGGATTAGAGCCCATGTTACTAATTTTATTTTCTATTTGATGGTCAATATTACTGAAAATTAAAGCTGACTGAAATCATTAACTTTCAAATAGCATCACAAAGTTTCGAAGATTTTATTTCAGAATTTGTGAATTAAGCCCAGATTAAGCCATTTAAGCCATTTAACACTACTACCGCATCTAATTTTCGAATCTTCAAACTGCCTGTTATCTACTATGCGTTAATACATAGAGAACTTTGTCATATCTCTAACTTTAATATACAATATTTTATTTAATTAAAAGTTATAAAAATTATATATTGAAGTGATAAAAATTTAAATACATTTTGTAATTAAATTATAAAATATTAAATTAAAAATTAAAAAATTTATTATCAATGTTCTTTTTATAAATAAATTTGGTAACTTTTTTTAAAATTATTTTACAAATTAAAGTTAACATTTTATTTTATAACAACATATAGGGTGTATGCGGATGACGTCATATTTATTGCGCTTGGAGGCCATACTGGAGTAGTGAATAACATTGCTCAGCATAGGACAAACTTCATTTAAGCCAAATTTCTTTGGAAAATTGGTTAATTTTTTGTTATTGTTATTTTTCTCACATACTTGAGATACAAATTCAACATATTTACAGCATCAATGCTCTCAAAAATATTGCATAGTGTTTTTAAACTGGCAAAATGATTTTTTGTCCTATGCCACCCATGTTATTGAGTTATCCAACATGGCGTCGACTTTAACATAAATGCATAGACCCTATATGGTACAAACTGCATGAAAAATTCCATAACTATCAACCATAAAAAATAACATGAATACTTTATAAAACGTAAAGTTTCACAAATTCTTTATTTAGAATTTTGCATGAAAACTCATCAAATTTTTTACATATTTGGAATTGTATAATTTTTTAGTATCAGATTTTCTACCTTTACTATTATTTCTGAAGTAAAATCCATATATATCAGTATAAATATACTATATACCTTAGTTTCCAACTAGAAAAGAAAGAGAAATACTTATTACATTACGTAATACTAATTACTCGTTAAAGTTACGATCACTATAAAGAAAAAATTCCATTATATACTTTTCAATAGAAATAAATCTCATTCTGTTTATAAAATAGTGAAAAAAATGAAAATCATCTTGAAGGTGACGTAATAATAGCAAGTGTTACATGAAATAAAATGAGACCGTACAAGTCAACGACCTTTATATCACGAACACTACATTTAATACAATATTTTATTTATATCTTTGTAATGAATGAAATTTTATTTAATATAATTTTTTATTTCGATGCATAAGTAGATTAAATAATATGATTTGATGAACATCAACTTAATTAGGTCAAATGACGCATAAACTCTTTTAATTATTACATTTATATTTTATATTTTATAACAGGTGTTTTCAATCTTAAGTTCATTGATATTTAAAAAAAATCATAAAAAAAAATATATTAGTATTAATATAAGTTTTAAATGTTAATTTTTAGGAGTCATTTTTATATTTTTGTTGCAAATGTGAAGGAAAAGGTTGATGTAATCTGCCTGTTTTTTTTTTTTTTGTTTTTTTTTAAATTTTTTAAGGCATTAAAAATACAAAAACAAAACAAAGTTAATTTTCGCATAAAAATATACGTATAAAATTTTATAACTTTATATAAGATAGCAGAGAGAGAGAGAGAGAGAGAGAGAGAGAGACAGAGACAGAGACAGAGACAGAGACAGAGACAGAGACAGAGACAGAGACAGAGACAGAGACAGAGAGAACTATTGAAAAGTTTACAATTTTTATTTCTCTATACTTAATTATTGCTTTTTTCCTATATTTGAAAAAAAAAAAAAAAAAAAAAAAAAGCTTCATAAAAATTAAACTGCATTTAATATTTAAAATGAATATATGAATTATTATAATTATAAATGCTTAGAATGTTAGAAATTAAGAAATTAAAAGTTTTTTATTAGTATTCTACGTTTTTTTTTTTTTTTTTTTTTTTTTTAAAGGCCTTTCGAAAATATTGAAAAAAGTTAATATTGTTATTTAAATTACTGCAAATAATGATGTTTTTAAAATAATACGCAATATTTATAGTTTATGAAATTCATGAAGCATGCATTAAAAAAAATATAAATATAATAGAAATCGTGTAAAGAAAAATAATGTAAAACTTCAGCAAGTTTAAAAAAAAATCAATATTCTACTCGCGATATTTATCACTATCACAATACAAAATCAATTACTCTTCATTTATATTTTCCTGTGAAAGAAGATGTTCACGAGAATTCGTGATTGAGAAATCACTTTATGATGTCACTTTTAATAATCGTGATTTTTATATAAATATTATGATAACATGATTTATGTTGAAATAACATATTTGTTGAATATATAATTCAAACCATTATTATTATTATTACTTTTTTTTAAAAAAAAAGAAGAATATTATTAAATTTGTAAAAAACGGTTTCCTGCAGTTTTAAATTTTTTAGTGTAATATGTTGTAATATATTTTTATTGGTTTTATGTAAAATAGTTCTTGAAATGTTTTAACTTTTATGAAATGGTATAATTGTGAATATTTAAGTATAGAAACGATTTTATATATAGTCAAATAATATTGTTTGTTAATCGGTAAGATTGGATAAATGTTGCAGTTACAAGGGTTTATAAATAAAATTTAAAAGTTAATGATTTTTTCAAAATTTTTGTATGTATATGATGTGTTTTGACTTGACTTGTTCTACTCTGTAAAGACATGGAACGTAATAAAATCTTATAATTATTTATATCTTAAATTGGAAGAAGAGTTTTATGATAATATTGAATACTATATTATATATTATCATCATGCATGCTCATTCAAGATGCGTATGACCAGTGTGAAAATAATGAAAATATCATAAAAATTAACATGGGGTCTTATAAGCTAAAAATGTAAAAAAGAAGAAAAAAATTTAAAAAAACAAACATAATAAATAAATGAATAATCAAATTTTGCAAGTTCTTGCCAGTTTTTTATTTTTTATTTAAAGTATCACTATGCAAAAATAATAATAATAAAAATGCATTCACAACTAATGAAACTTTTCCTCGAAATGGTCAATATCGAAACGTTGAATCAATATTTTTATAATTTTACTCAAAATATAACTTTCGCTTTATTCTATCAGATAAGTAGGTAAAAATGAATTACTAACTGCAAAAATGAATGAAGATCATTTTAAATAGTTGCAAATCTGATAACAAAAAAAAAAAAAAAAAAAAAATTGTAAAGTATTTAAAAGGTAAAATTCATGCTCCATTTGGTAATTTAATTGCGATCTGAAAGCAAACTTTAAATCTATACTACATATCCGTCGTTTTAATCAGTCACTGCATACTATATATTCAGTAGTACAGAAATGAAGGGCGTGGACCTGACCTTTCTTTTCTATATATCTCTCTCTCAAGTAGGGAGAGAAAAAGAAAGTATGTGTATATGTACTCTAAACATATGCGCAGAAATATTTCTACTTAAAGTTCATTACGATTGAAAATATTGTGTATAGTCTGCAAAGTTTATAGACAAAAGATTTTTTTAGAGTTATTAACCTTTTAAAACCATCTGTGAAAAAAATACATATAGTGATGTTATGTCAGAAAGTAATTTTGTATTAAATTTCGAACGACTGAAAAATTGACAAAACAATTAACAACTTCCAAAAAAAAAAAGGAATTTTTAGTTTAATTTTCAAAAAAAAAAAAAAAAAAATGGAAACGTATAGAGTATAAATAATCGAATGTCTGAAAAAAAAAGTATCTACGAAAAAAAAAAAAAAGGTCCTGCCTTTGCGCACAGGTATAGGACCTTTAATCTGAAGACATTCCTTCTGTATAGCTAAATAATCACTGTTTTTGCTACAATCAGATTCTAGAACAAAATGTCGATTGAACTTTATAGTTTCGGAGATAAAGGGTTAAAAGAATGCAATACGATTATAATAATGTACTTAATTATATTGATAAACATATTACAACTTTTTATTTTAAAAATTGCTATGCCCTATATAACTTGATTTTGATTGAATTTTAATATAAATAATAAACTTCGCTTGTAATGATAATGAAATTTATAAGTAAAAGAAAAAAAAAAAGAAAAAAAAAAGAAGAAGAAAGAAGAAGACCAAGATCATTATTGTATATTACGATATTAACTTACTTTTTAAAACTCTGCAAATTCGTAACAGTTATAAAAATTAAATTTCGTGATGATTTACCTTACAGATATTCCAATATTCATAGAAGTTATTAGGTTTGACCAGAACAAGAATTTAAGATGATAACATTAGCAATATACTATATTCAATTGAAGAATAAAGTTATATTTATAAACAAAAAGTTTAATAAATTTAAAAAACTCAAAAAGTAAAAAAAAAAAAAAAAAAAAAAAACAAATAATATTTAAAAATATATTTTATAATACTGTATGTTATATAAAAAATTTAATAATTATAAAAATAATTATAAAAATAATTATAAACAGATATTTAATAAAATATTATTATTTTTAATTATATTATACATACTAATTTCTTTTTACACAATAAACATTTTTATTTATTTTGTTGCATTATTTACAGTGCATTGAAATATTGTCTTGCGTGCGTGCATAAACTTTTACAAGTTTACAAATGCATCAATAAGATCAATAATAGAAAACTGATATCATATTGATACACAAAATGGTGATGTACTTCAAATAAATAAAAATACCACACTCCACATTTTGCATCATTATAGTGTTTTAATTTATATTATCGTTTGTGTTTTCGGTCGTTAGAAATAAATAAGCTTTTTTTCCCCCAATTACATGTAATTTATTATTTAAAGTAAAAAACGACTAGACTAACGCTAGTTGTAACTGTTTATGAAGTTCCCAGTGTCAATAAAGATATTAAAGTTTTTTATATCTTATATTCAAATAATGTTGCACTTGAAAAGCATTGTATTATTTATATATTATAGAAAACATTTCAAATTTCTCTAAAAATAAAAACGATTGTTTTAACCACAAAACTATATACATGTCAAATTAAGCATGTCTAAATATGTAATTATAGTACGTCGAAGTGCTTGGTTCCACTAATCGTCTCATTTCTTTTTCACTAATTGCTGTATTTAGTGAAAATATCTCACTTTCTATATTATAGCTGCGTTTACATTGTTTTTACATCGAATAAAAGAAAAAAGCTTGTAAACTCTTTTTTTTTTATTATTATTTATTATTTTTTGCACAACGTTTATTCAATAGTAATATACGCAACTACAAAATTGCACAATGATGGCAAAATAAAGTCATGATAAAAGGAGCTTCCCCCCCACCCCCCAATATTTGATTGCAATAAACTTTGATTTTATTCATTGATTTCTAATAAAGATTGCGTGTAAATTGCAAATGTTTGTACTACCAATACGAAATACTGCTCCGCGTGAATATCCCATAGAGCAGCGCGTACTATTTTAATTTTATATTTTTTTAAAAAAAGCCCTTAAGAACTGAAGGTGTACTGAAGTAAACAACAACAACAACAACAACAAACAAACAAACAAACAAACAAACAAACAAATACCCAGAGATTAGAATTTCTAGTAAAAATGTCAAGTACGCCTGCAATTTTCGTAGTTAGGCTTTTTGCTTCACACTCTACTACACATTTTTACAATTTGTAACTGCATTGACTAGGAGATGAGGTAACGAAAGAAGTAAAATATTAATAAAACTGACTGTAGGTAGTGGAGCAAAAAGCCTACCTACCAAATTGGCAGGCGCTACCGCCATTTTCATTCAGTTTCTAAAACTAGCCTTTTCATTCATTCACTCATTTTTATTGATCTACTTGATATACTGTAGTATATATATTTAAATATTTTGGCTTTATTTAAAGAGAAGAGCACTTATCTTATAATAAAGTATTAATTATATTATTATTATATTTTTTTTTTCTATTGATAACGTTTTTTTACTGGCCAACGCTTTCATGTGCCGTGGGACGTATGGGGGTCACATGCACATGAATGTAATTCAGTCGCGGCTCTGCCTTATCGACAATTTGACCAGTCGAGGTTCCTCCTCGAGATGTAAACCGTTCCGTCTTTCTGGGCGGAACAGTAATTGATTATAAAGAAGTCCGGGCTGAAGACGTCCACATCCAAGATCCGTGAAAAATGTGTGCAGATAAGCCCCGGAACGAAACAATGTCACCCTATCGGCCTCTACACTATTCCCACTTCACTTAACTATGACCTATGGTCAATATGTCCTCTTCTAGCACGCACTCCACGTAGTGAACGATTATGAAGATGGATATATGACTATGAAGCCGGTGCCTGGTAGTAACAAATTAGTGGAAAAAGAAGACATTAGGTTTACAAAGGAGTAGTGGTTAAAAGGAAGACGGAAGACAAGAATTAACGGCACAATAGGAAAGTTTACAGGCACCGGCATAGGTTCCGATGCATAATACTCGCCATATCTTGCGCGGAACCTATAATAAAGTAACTTATAATGTAAAAACAGCTTTAATTTTTTTTTTTTTTTTTTTTTTTTTTTTTACATTGGATTTATTTTTTTTATTTAAAGAAGGCATGAAATGTTTATTAAATTAAATGTTTATTTAATGTATACTACAGCTATTAGTTACAGATGTTCTTATTACATTAATTTTTATTATTAACTTAAAGAAAAGTTTAAATTTCATTCAAAGCTATTTGTTTAAATAATTATGTAGCTTTAATAAATAATATTATAAATTTAAAAAATTTAAAATAATATTTGTAATACTTTTATTTTTATTTATGGGTATAATTTTAATACAGTTTGTTTATTTTTAAAATTTTATTTATAAATTGTCTGTGTTGCTTAAGAGGAAAGCATAATTCTATTAACTGTAAATCGTAACTCGCTATTGAAGGTGATTCTAATGTGACAAGTGATTAGTGAGTTTAAGGCGGGAAATCAGCTATTGCTGAATTTGACTAAAAAATTGTAAAGACAGAAAAATCTGAAATTTAGTACAGTCATAAATTAGGATTAGGTATCTTCAAAAATGTAAAAATTATGGGGGGTCACCATGCTAGATTTTGAATTGATTTTTTTGAAGTTTTAGTCCCATAAGAGCCCATGTTAATTTCAATAATTAATTTCTCTTTTATCTGATGGTCACGGGTTCTGAAATTTTTATCATAGGTAGCTGTTACTGTTAACTTTCAAATGGCTTCATAAAATTTCGAAGTTTTCTTTTTAGATTTTGAGATACAAGCCATCTGAATACAACCCTTAACAGCAATGATATTTGATGTCTCAAGAAAGAGACTTGTTATAATATTAATGATAGCGAAAGGTGTGTGGAATGTTCGATTACCTTAAATAAAAATAAAAAATTGAAAGAAAATTTAACGCTTTTGGTTATCACATTTTTAATTATTTTATTTATTAAACACCAAGGTGTACGTATACATATATATTTACATTGCACTCTATAAGTCTACAGTTTTGCATATTGACTTAATGATAGGGTCCGAGATGGACAATGAAGTAAGTGGTACCTAGTACATAGGCCACCACATAACAAACATACACATTTATCATTACACTCGTGATATTCTTTAATCTGACAGATTACATGATGGAAACCATGCACCGCATAACGGGTAATAACATGCCTGTCTGTACAGTTTGGGCCTTTCCACCCATTAATATTAAATGCAGGGGTGTTATAGAAGGCCAGGCTGATATCTTCAGTTTTACTTAATCTATCCTTAACAAATTTAATGTAATTATCTGTTTTTAACAATTTAAACTTCAATTGTAGTTCCGTTACAAATAACTCCTTCCCTGCTAGCTCATATTATCACATTTTTGCAACATAATTAATAAAAATATATGTATGCTTTATACTTAAAAATTGGTTAAGATGATAATTTGAAGTAATAATATATTGATTACTTACTTATTATACAATGTATATTATAACAATATTTAAATAATATATTTAGTCAACTAAGCTTTGGTTCAATTTATGTACCGAAGTATATCACCAAACATTTTCAGTATTTTCACGACAATAGAATGAATTGCAACACTGTTCTGTAGGTCAAGTCTCCTCTCTTTTACTTTCAGAGCACTCTCATACAATTCTCGTAACATACTCATTCAAGAGGATGCATGCAGTGTAATTAAATATGTAAAGTCAACTGTGATTGGCTAGTAGGTTAATAACACGTTCTCTGATTGGTCTATAGGGTGTATGCGGATGACGTCATATTTAATGCGCTTGGAGGCCATACTGGAGTAGTGAATAACATTGCTCAGCATAGGACAAACTTCATTTAAGCCAATTCTCTTTGGAAATCGGTTAGTTTTTTGTTATCGTTATTTTTCTCACATACTTGAGATACTATACATAATTCAACATATTTACAGCATCAATGCTCTCAAAAATATTGCATAGTGTTTTTAAACTGTCAAGATGATTTTTTGTCTTATGTCAATCATGTTATTGAGTGATCCAATATGGCGTCGACTTTAACATGAATGCATAGACCCTATAACATCCTGGATATAGCTTTTGGCGAAAAAAAACTTTGTTTTTGCATGCGTGTATATAGCTATTTTGACTATGTGCGCAACGTTGCACAGAAATCTCACTTTTACAAGTTTTTCCATAAACATAACGAGACTTTATGATGACATTTCGGTACCTTTTGATAAAAAAACAAAACAAAAACACTTTCTTATGTATAAAATTGAATAAATCCCTGTACATAATAATTAAATTTCCCGTGACACCTAAGAATGACCTTGTCACGTGACCTCTCTCCTCTTTGATGTGTGACAGAAGAAGGGTGTGGTGACATCATCTTATATCAACTACATACAGTATATTATATATAAGGACACGCCCAATTTAGTAGTATGTGACTACAGAGAAAGTCTTTCTCTTTCTCCATCATCGTGCCAACTTTATAATCTTTCACTCTCTTCTCTTATATATGTAAATGATCTACATAATTTTACTACGTGAATGTCACATCTCTCTCTCTCTCTCTCTCTCTCTCTCTCTCTGTCTCTCTCCCTCTCGATTTTATTATTTTATAATGGTGATTAAATCTATATATAATATTATAATTGAAGCCTTAATGCATTATATGTTATAAATCAATTAATATTCAATATAAATATGCAATTAATTATGTTACTTAATTGTTGTAGGAAATTGCATATTATTTGTTATGAAATTTATATATCTCCCTCTCTTTTTCATTACGCATGCAATAAAAAGTATGCTGTGCAAAATAATAAAAATATGAAATGAATTTTTTTTTTCTTTGCGCTGTTACGATAAAAGATTACGCGCTATGTATTTACAGAGTAGAAATAAAGTTTGTTCTGGCATATATATTTTTTTCTTTTCTAATTGAAGTGTATTGTTAACGCAGAGCAATTTTTGCAACGTTAATTTGTGCAATAATTTGATTTCTTGAAATTTAATAATTTTAAATATAGATTGCTTTCAATTTTTTTTTTTTTTTTTTTTTTTTTTTGGATTTGCATACAAAATAAAAAAATTAAATAAATTAACAGGACCTATTTTTTTTTTTTTTTTTTTTTTTTTTAATTATTAGTATTAGCAATATTTCATTGATGCTGTTTAACAGATTGAATTATGTTTTCAAGTATGCAAGATAAATAATAACAAAAAAAAAATTTTATTTTTAAAAGAAAATAATAATGTATAATAATAATAATAAAAAAAAAAAAAAAAAAAAAAAAAAAAAAAAAACGTTTGTCCTAAGCTGAGCAATTTTATTCATAGGTCCATTATGACGTCTAAGCGCATTCAGTATTATGTAATGCACATACAATCTATATATTATTTTATATTTTATTTAAATAAATATTTGAATTAGTTATAAATTATAGTAAACAGACGTCATTAACAAAACGTATTCAATTAACAAAAAATAAAGACAATTGTTGACTAATTATAATAATTATTTAAATAATTAGAGAATTTGATAATGCTACCTCAGTAAATATTCATAAATTTCTATTTTTATGACAATAATAAAAAACATAATAGAAAATTCAAAAAAATATTTTTATTAAAAATTCTTCTTAATTAATTATACGTATAAAACAAATAAATTTTTAAAACAGTTATAAAACTTGAAAAAAAAAAAATAAAAAAAATACTTGCATACTTCATGGAAATTAATTAAATTTTGTTGAAAATACTTTACTGCGCACGCATATCCCTTGGCCTACATATCTCGACCATGCATTGTTTTTGTATGTAAAAATACTTGAAGCATTTAAACATGCTATAGTATATAATAAGTACAAGGTATACGCATGACAAACATCCGCTATATCTTTATCTCACAATTAGATGCATTTTTAATTATATGATAATTATTTAATTAATATATCTTTTATGTATATATATAATATAATTATATAGAGTTCAAAAAAATTTGTTGATCTTTCTAAAATTTACATTTAATAAAAAGAAAAATCATTGTTTTAATGGAAAGTTATTTTTATTTAGCCAAATATATATATTTTTTAATCTCTCTCTCTCTCTCTCTCTCTCGTTGTTATGAGCTGAATTCGTTGTTTTCCAGAAATGCACTGTGTAAACAATAGGATCATTAAATTTGCAACCATGAACAAAATTCTAATGCAAATCATATATTAATTTGCTATTATCTGTAAAGTTCTTCATGAAAAATGCAAATTTTTCCTTCATTTTCTGGAGAGTGGTGGAGAAGTCCATATAATCTCTAGATTTTGACTGTTGACTGCTATCAAACGTGTTATCATTTTAAAGCTAATTATGATAGCTATTTGAGATATTATGGTATAGATCACCACTGATCCAAAAAAAAATTAGCTGAATTTTTTTTTTTTTTTTTTTTTTTTTTTTTGCTCGTAAATCTTGTTTCTGCTACTAAAAAAATGAGGATCAACTGTGGTTATTCAAATGCAATGCGTATTTTTGATCCAAGAAACCAGGTTCTATGAACAACACCTACCATATCATGAAGTATTTTTTTTTTTTTTTTATTAAATGTACAATGTTTTGGCCAAAAATCAACCAATAAACTTCTATAGAAGAAAACTGTCTAAAAATTAAAAATTCTAATATTATAATAAAATATAAAAATTGAAAATGAAAGTGACAATTTTGAATATGACTTTCGCTTTATATGTATTATATTATATTCAAAAGTTATAGTTAGTTGACGATCAGAAAAAAAAAAATGCCCTGAGGAAGAATGAGCAACTATAACATATAGAAGCCCACATTCCACTCCCAGGCGGCGTCACCAACACAGACCACTTTGTGAAGTGAAAAGTCGAGAAGAAAGTCATATACAATCGATGTCAAAAATACATAGCCTTTGTATTATATATCATACATATTAATTTAATATACCTATATTATTAAAATTAATAATATTTTGATCAATTTATATAACAAACAATATAAAAGTAAGAGAAATAGTTTTACACATGATTAAATAAATATTACGTACGTCCTATATAATATTTACTTCCTTTTTTATTTATACACGGAAAGAAAATACTCTAAGATCGGTGTGGTGTGCGGGAAATGCTAACAGTCCCCTAATTTAACATAATACTTATGGGGATGAAAACGTTTTTTTTTTTTTTTTTTTTTTTTTAAACGTTTTGAGAAAAATAATGCACTGAATCCGAAGATATTTAAATGTAGAATATTATATATACTTTTACGTGTTTTGAGACAGAAATTTGCAGTCTTGAGTCCGATTATCGTAAATAAGATAACGATACTATAACGATCGATAACGATACTCGATTATCGAAACGTTATAGATTAACAAAAATTGACGATATTATCGTCGCATCTATAAAGTTACTTTTTGCTCCAAAAATAAGAAAAAATACACACAAAAGTAAGAAAAGTGCACAACAAATTAGAAAATGTTACCGAAACTTTAAAAAGTACGAGGCGGTTAATCATTGTAGGTATATAGTACAGTCTACAGTCATGAAGCAAGAATTTAAAAATATTTTATTTCAATAAAAAAATGCATTATGGTTTATAGTTATCGAAAAGCTATCGTTATATAGTATTGTTATCGTGGGTGACATTTTTAAAAGTATCAATATCGTTATATAGTGTGATGCTAGAATATAGTATCGTTATTGTTATAGATATTTTGGGTATCGAACCCAAGACTGAATACTAGAATTACTAGACATACTTTTGATACGTTTCTTGAGACAGAAATTGTAAAGATTATTTTTAAAACCGATAATCTCCATTGTGCTGTACAGCAATGTTACTTTTCACTATGGTAAAGTTCAATTGCAATAATTTACATCATGATAGTAAGAGAATTAGCAATCGGACCTATTATAAAGACCCCTTGCACATCCTTGCGCTTTGACGCCATGTTTGTGGTGCTTAATGCATTGTCCAGCATAGGGGAAACATTGTTTCTCCTAAATTTTTACATTAAAATAGTTTATTTCAACTGAATAAATTTTTCTTATATTCTTCGAACTTATTAGGAGCTAGAAATAAGGCTTTGATTGAGGTTTGAAGCTTCTTTTGCTTAAAAAAAAATGACGTTTTTCCTATGCTGGCCTATGTATTACTGACCAACAAAATGGCAGCGCTTAAATATGAGTGCAACCGGACTATAACAATACAGATTGTGCGTAAAAGCGTATATGGTGTATAATATAATTTGTATTTTTTTTTCCGTGTACCTATATCTAGGATAGTTGTTGTATTGTACAATATACATCATAGAATTTTTGTTATGTAATATTATATAAAGGGAAATTCTTTTTGCAATGGAGCTTATCGGAAAAGCGCGCTTGGAAACGTGGGGAAAGCTAAGGGTCTTCTAATTTAAGATTACGCTTATGAGGAAAAACAAAACACACTTTTTGCGATTTTTTTGAGAAAACTTCTCTACTGATTTCGGAGAAACTTAATTGAGAAATACAGTAAAATGTCTTTATTATACGTGTTTGGTTTCGTAAAACATAAATTTCTTCTAATCTAAGAATAGAAAATTATATTCAAAGTGATACATTTTGTTTAGATACGTTTTGTAAAAAAAAAGAAAGAAAAAATATTTCTTTTGGTGAATCTTGTTCTAGAGCTTATTTTTTCCAAAGAAGCACTTTGTTTGTGTTATACATACTTTTTGAAATGAGTAATTAAGGGAGTACGGTACCGACATCGGCCATTAGACTCAAACTTTTCTTGTCAAAAAAAGCTGAAATTTTGCACAATGATACATCAACTTGAGACAATTTGAAATATATAAAAATTTTGGGGGGCCACCGTGCAAATTAATTTTATATGATTTTTTGAAATTTTAAGCCCATAAAGCCCAATGTTAACTTCAACACCTTTTTCTTTTTTTCGGGACGGTCAACCATCATGCTATTTTTATCACGGAGAGTCTTGACCCTTAGCTACACAATGACACCAAATTTAGACCCAAAACACTTCTGGTTTTTTAGATATAAGGTCGGTACCCTACTCCCTTAAACAGCAGTCTTCTATTTCTATTTTTACAGCCACTGTGATACTTATAGGGCACTTCACAAATAATTGGTATCATAGAATGAAGAAAGAAAAAAGTGACATTCATTTATTTTTACTGATATAAAAATGTATTAATAACAATCAATATTGTATTCAAACTATATTTGAATCTCTTTTCCGTGAATTTTGTTATTTTGCAAGAGTATTATAATATTGTCTAATTATTTTTTACAATATCAATTTTGTGCAATACAATAAAATATGTATGAAAAAAAAAATGTATAATTAAAGTTTAATATTTATATATTTTTTAAAATTATTAATATTAATTATATTATTGTTTCTCGTAAATTTATATATTTTTTTATCAACTTATTGTTTGTTATATTTTATCAACAAAATTTTTATTAATAAATATTCAGCACATTTAATAATGTGATTCAGAATCTAATGTATAAATCTTGTGGTGCAGACATAATTATACAGAATGTTGAAGTAAGAAATTGTATGTCTAGTTACTATATATTTATTTTACTCTCGGGCTCTTGAACTATACGCTTCACTGTAATAATGAGAGAAGAGGTTTATAACTAGAGAAAAAAATTGTATTCTAATATGTTGTAATTAAAATAATTAATTGACTCGCTGTAAAATTATTTGGAATATAATATATCTCGCTCGATACACAAGTGCTGATCGGAGCTCGCTATTTTTTTTTTTTTTTTTTTTTTATTGCTTGCCATATTGTGTTATCGTGCTATACACCAATCCCAGTCAAGACATTGTCTTATCGACAGGTAAGGACTTTTTCAATTAATGGAAAAGCACACACGGGCCGGCCACGGCCTAAGTACACAGCCCGTCATTCGCCATGACAGCCTAGAGAAACCGTAGAAACATCTAGGCAGGCTGGTCGGTGCAATCACATCAATCATGCACCTCCCTAATACTGTGCGTCGTCATGGAATGCATGTAAATATGCATCGTGCAACGTGTTGTGCTCTCACACTTCACGTGTTCATTAAGTTTAAGTTATATACCCCCTCTCCTACACAAAAATGTTCCTATTTATCTATTTCATCTATTTGCAACCAAACACTAGGCTTGAACAAATTACATTAGTGGTGCACACAGTACAGATATATGATCATTTTAAAATTAATAATAAGAACAATTATTATTATTATTTTTTTTTTAAAAAGAGCATGCAACATACAATTTACATTTATGCATATATTAAAGAATATCACGAGTTTAGCGATAAATGTATATTATCATGCAATTAGCAACTCATTATAAAATTGTAAAAACCTGCGACCATCAGCAAAGAGAAAATAAATTTTGAAGTTACCATAAACTCTTATGAGACCAAAACTTTCAAATCACAATTCAAAATCTACCATGGTGGCTCTTCAATTTTTAAAACAAATTTTAAGATACTTTATCCTATAGTATGTCACTGTGCAGATTTTACTTCACTTTTTAGTCAAATCATCCCTTAGTAGCTACATTCTTCACAGAATGCGTAGTTATTTTTACTTTGTATATCACTTGTCGTAACATAATATTTTTCATTTTCTATGTGTTTTATTATAAATTTTTATTTTATTTTATTTTTAAAAAATTTAACGTCTAAAATTTGACTAATTGTAATATATATATTTTTTAAATTTTATAGTTATATTTTTTTTAAATAAAACAATATTTATATTTAAAAGTCTATTTGCACAGTAAAATTTAAGATTAACTCTACTTTTAAAGTTAATAGTATATTGTAAAGCTTTAAGTGTACATAGGTGTATAGGTCTTATGAGAAGTTATATCAGTTATATGGCTATATATCATTTAATGTTGCGTTACCATGCAATTACAAATTATGATTATAGATTAAATTACATCATTCGTCGTTCACAATTCTCGTAGTTGAATAATATATATGTATTGTAATTATTTTTTTTATCAAATTGTAAGAATAGTTAACTTATTATACCATTTGTTGACATTTAAATTTCTCAGTTGTGTTGTAACATAATATATACATAGTTGTATAGAAATCTGTCCAAAAGATGTTAACAAAGCTACAATTCTAAAAAAAAAAAAATGTAAAATTAAGAGTCTCTTGACGCTTAAACTTGTGAATCTGATTGATTATATTATGTCAACCCTGGTAATACGCATTTCATTGTTGCAAATTTGATTTGGTGATCAAAAACCTGGCCTAATATTCATCATACATACCTAAATATCAACGTTGATTTGACCGGAGTCATTGATTTCTTTTTTATTTTCCATTTACGAAATGTCACATGTGGGTTTATGACATCACAGTTCACTAATCCACGCGCGCGTAGACTAGGCGAGCTGTGACGTCATAAACCCGTATCAGACATTTCGTGAATGTAAATTAAATAGGAAATCAATGACTCCGGTCAAATCAATATTGATATTTATTATTTAGGTATGTTAGGGTATTAGGCATATTTTTTGTTCAAGATATTCTACGCCTTTAACCTTTTGCCTTTTTTTTTTTAATTAATATGCAATTGCCAAAATGTAACAATAAAAGTTTCTTATATGATGAAAAAAAAAAAAAGTTAATTATCGTATAACTTTAGTTTATTAAACCCAATTTTTTTTAATTAATTGTAAAAAGAACAAAAAAATACTTCCTTAATAAAAAATTATCTTTTGATATACATATTGTTCAATTGTTTTCTTTAATATATAATAAAAATGCAAGAATAATTAAAAACAAAAGTAATTATAAAAGTATATACTGTACGTACATAGGAGGGTGACAAATATAATATAAGAAAACGAAAGTTCTATTTTATGGTCGCGACGTGTTAAAGAGTGAAAATAATTATATAAATTACAGTTATAGCATTCCTTAGATATGACGTGTGAAATTTTCATTTTACTGCACTATTTTTAACCTTTTTTTTTAAACTGGTAATGAAAGTTTTCAGTTTCATGGTTAATAAGTTTTATAAAGTATAATATAATAATAATAACTAATTATTTTCAAGTTCCAGAATAACACTTTTTATTATCAGATAAGTAATTTGGAGTGAACTTTATAAATATTAATGTTATAAATAGATGTTATCGGGTGATGAAAAGTACTTCAAAAATTTCTATATATTATATACGTTAAAATGTTTCAGTAAAATACATGGTCTATAATATTACTAATTCAAATATTTCTAATGGCTTTATAGTGTATTATGTTTCACAAAAAAAATCACATTGGGGCTCTCCATTCTTTCATACATACAGTAGATTCTACAATTTTTCTTCTTCGTCTTAAATTTTGCACTCATGAGAACAGTAAACTCATCTTTATGAATTCATTATCAAAATTTTCGCAAGTATTTTTTAATATTTAGAAATTTTGAATCCTATAATAAAATGATACTGGAAAAAAAAAAACTAATGAATTTGATTTTAGTTAGAAAACATCATAAAATAATATTTCAAATAATATATACATTTTTAATAAAGTTTTAAGCTTTTGCCTTTTAGCAACCATAAATTTATATGGAGCATTGGGTTAATCAAAGTCTCCATATTAATGAATATGATAATATAATGTCATTAAAGTAAAATTTTATGCCTAAGTGACTGTACCTTATTACTAAGCTACACGGAAAAAAATTACTATATAACTATGGCAGGTTCATGAATCCTGTATTTTGTAATAGGTACACTTGAATTTGGAACAGATATTTATAAACTACGATACCACTTAATCTAAGTGAGTCACAAATTTATTGTAGATAACATATTGCACCTGCATTAGGTATCATTGTAGTATAATAATACTTATTCTAGGTTATATGTCTACCTATTACATTTTTAGTAAATTATTTTTTTTTTTTTTTTTTTTTTTTTTTGCATGTAGCTATATAGGCTAAATTTTTAGTATGCTGATGCGCCTCTTTTAACTATTTAGCTTTTATATAACTGAATAAAAATGATGATTCAAAGAAATGTTTTAAATATAAAAAGAGATGGATGAATTGGAGGGGGGGGGGGGGGGGGGAGGACGTCATCAGACTCAAAAGTATAAATTGGGTGTATAAAGTGGGTTTGTACTTTGTACCTTTTTTTGGCCTCTAATAAAAACATAAAAACTATTTATTATTATTATTAAATTGTTAAGGTGCTTTGTTAATACTTCGAGAACGAGGCGCTAGTTTTGGAATGCAATTTCATATTATATGACGCTGCAGTTTTTGTTTTATTATGATTATAATTATTTTTATTGACTTTCTGTTGAATAGGAAGCGTTAAAATAATGCAAAAAAGAAAAAAATAGGTAAAAAAAAAAAAAAAAAAATTATAATAACAAAATAATAATAACAAAAAATAAACGCTATATGAATCCAATTGTATAATATGTTGCACGCTGCTTAAAAACCAGAATTGTAAATGGTGTATATGTACGAATAATACTTAAAATAATAAGCTTTAAAACCTAACAATTAAACTTCTAAAAAAAAAAAAAAAAAAAAAAAAAAAAAAAAAAAAAAAAAAAATGCACACATATACATATTAATTATTCACCTAATGTATTCTTTCTGCCGTATAATTTAATAAAAAAAAACGTGTATACTAAATAAAACCATATAATCTCATATAATCATTTCAATTAAAAAAAAGCATTTAACCTCAACTTTCATAATAAAATGTGATTAATCTAACCGCATAAACAAAACAGTAAAGGTTATTAAAATATCGGAAGTAAAAATCTCTTATTCTTTTTCTTGTATTTTTATGTGACTTATGATATTAAACTATCTAAATATTATTCAGAATGTTGGAAGGATGGTTCGTTATAAAGATTGGTAGTGGGGTAAAAAGGTCAAAGAAAGTGACTGTTAAAGATTCAAAGGTCAATTATACTAGATATAATACTTTCCCCAGTTAAGAATTGCCCGTGCCTAAAGCAGTTTGGTGCATCAAAATATTATATGTGTATATGAGGTGGGGGAAAGTTGCACATAAATGAAATTTTGTCTTATTTATTTAATTGTCTCTTTATATTTTATGCTATATTATAAATGTCTAAAATATATATGATAATAATTTTAATTCCGTTTAGCTTAAAGTCTTCCTTTCTTCCTTCTCTCTCTGTCTCTAATAAAAGTATATAACAACAAAACTATAATATTAAAAATGATAAGAAAAAAAAATGAGTTTGAAAATATGGATAGGCGATAGTAACGTATAAATGTCTAAATATGATAATAATTGAAAGCCCTTGTCAACTTAATTTTTTTATTATTATTTAGAATACTAGATTGATAATTAACATACCTTATTATCCATGAATTAGACACCAACACGTTGATTTTGTATTTATTTTGTAGTTATTGTATTTAACGGTTATTTCACGCATCTGACGTCACAATGTACCAATGGGGTCGTGATAGGGGTAAATAACTTGAGAGAGGGGCTTAAATTTATTACGTGACCAGAGCGGTGACTGTGCATTGGCAGTGGTACATTGTGGCGTTAGATGCGTGAATTAACCGTCAAAATGAACATAAATGAAAATAAATACAAAATCAAGGTGTTGGTATCTAATTCATGGATAATAAGGTATGGTAATTATCAATCTAGTATTCTTCTAAATGATAAAAAAGTTAGTTGACAAGGGCTTTGATTCCGTTTAGCTTAAGGTGTTCCTTTCTTCCTTTTCTGTCTGTCTGTCTGTCTGTCTGTCTGTCTGTCTGTCTGTCTGTCTGTCTGTCTGTCTGTCTGTCTGTCTGTCTGTCTGTCTGTCTGTCTGTCTGTCTGTCTGTCTGTCTGTCTGTCTGTCTGTCTGTCTGTCTGTCTGTCTGTCTGTCTGTCTGTCTGTCTGTCTGTCTGTCTGTCTGTCTGTCTGTCTGTCTGTCTGTCTGTCTGTCTGTCTGTCTGTCTGTCTGTCTGTCTGTCTGTCTGTCTGTCTGTCTGTCTGTCTGTCTGTCTGTCTGTCTGTCTGTCTGTCTGTCTGTCTGTCTGTCTGTCTGTCTGTCTGTCTGTCTGTCTGTCTGTCTGTCTGTCTGTCTGTCTGTCTGTCTGTCTGTCTGTCTGTCTGTCTGCCTGTTTCTAATAAAAGTAACAACAAAACTATAATATTAAAAATGAAAATAAATGAAAAATGAGTTTGAAAATAATATTAAGAGGTGATTGTAACGTAAGCTACGTTACAACATTAAAATCTGTGTAAAAATGAGATTGTTTTGTTCCATATGTGACCAATGCTATATATATATATATATTATATATTATTATATATATTATATATTATATATATATATATATATACAGAGGCGCCGAGTTACTAAAATTCTAATGATTGCCGAAAAAGGCAGATGGGGGGTATGGGGGGCAGCGCCCCCCAAAGCCCGCCGCAGGCGAAAAAATTTTCAGGGGCCACGCCCCTTTTTACAAAAATTAATGCACTTTTTACAGATTGTGAGATTTATTTTTTACCTTAAAAGTTTACTGCTATATACTTTAGAATTTACACCTATAATAGTACCCATGAAAAAAAAAAAAAAAAAGTAATCGACTATATAGGTAACTCAATAATAATTATATATTCAAAAAGCCAATTAATAATTAAAAACCAACATTTTTTAATATATTTGCCAAAAAAAAACAAAATAAATCATTAATTTCCGTACTAACTTATACCAAGATGAATAATACAAAAAAATATATGTCCTTCTTCTCTTAATTTGAGATTAAACTCCATTAACACCTTGCTTTGCTGTAACGCCCCAAACTCATTATAACGAGTATTATGAGTGTGAAAATTAAATAAGACCCCCTTTATGAAGATCGCTGCCTTCGTGCTTTTTAAATCGTTGCAATACAGGACACCAGTTTGAAAAACCATTAATTATTTGATTACAAAGGAACAAACTGATTTTTTTTTTGTGGCAGAGTGCAGTGTGCAATGATATTTTATGAGAACCATAATATGAAGTTTCCTTTTCTTTACGCCTAAATTGATCCATTTTTATCAATTTTTTCAGTGAAACGTTTTTTTTTTTTTTTTTTTTTTTTTTTGAAAAACTGTTTTTTTTTTTTTATTTCTTTCTATACTATTGTACTGTTTATAAAATTTGACTGCAGAACCTTTTTTTTTTCAGCATAAGCGCATATTGCCTTCAATATCATGTGTACCAAATTTTAAATCCATTCGTCCATCAGTTACGTGGAAATAATAACATTATTATTTTATTTATTAAACACCAATAACAATAACTTACACAAACTTATTAAAAAAACTTTAGAAAAAAGTTATAAAGTAAAAAATATTAATAATAATAAAGTCCCTCCACGTCTGAGGTTAATCGTTAATTTAGTATTTATCACCTGAACTTTCAATATTGTTGCACTATCACTCTTTTTTCGTCGTTGTTACAAGCTTTTCAAATTTAAAAATTGCGAACCGTATATTATATAGCATGAGATATCGCAGTATAACTCTACATATTTTTCAAAAACTATATATAGCAGAATTAAGACGAAAATGACCATATTGACTGTCTCTGTATTGGTCACTAAATCTATATCAACTGAAAAAAAATCTAGGGGTACTCACATTTACTTCATGTATCATACTGTACTACGTATATTAAATACTCATGTGTATTACATGATCACGCCATGATTCGTACCTTTTTCTCTATCGTTCTGTTCTGTATTCACATATCTCAAGATCTGGTGCCTGTTAATATTTCATACCGATGACTTTCCTCTAATTGCTATTTTAAGCTGTAGATGCAAAGGTATAATGTGTATTATTTTGGGTATAAAATTATTTTTTTAGGACTTGAAGCTTTTTTTCCCTCTTTCTCACAAACACTCAATCTATATTCAATCTATATTAGGTACTTTTTTTTTTTAATTTTGCATAATTTTGTTATTTTGATTCAATAATTCAATGATTGCTCTGCAACGCTGATTTTTTTTAATGATTGCTCGGGCATCGCCCAAGCATATAACTCGGCGCCTATGTATATATATATATATATATATATATATATATATATATATATATATATATATATATATATATATATATATATATATATATATATATATATATATATATATATATATATATTATATATATATATATATATATATATATATATATATATATATATATATATATATATATATATATATATATATATATATATATATATATATATATATATATATATATATATATATGAATTTATTGAATAGTATAGTACTTCTCTCTCTCTCTCTCTTTTTTTTTTTTTTTTTCATTTTCATATAGCTATAAATAATAACAACATTTATTGCGCATAAGTAACAACATACGACATACATTGCTATAGACACAAAAAGTAAATGATAAAAAAGTATATAAATAAAAATAATAATAAAGAAGAAACTACTACTTGTACTCAATCTCACGGTCAGTGTATTCCAAAACAAATAATTTTTTTTTTTTTTTTAAGTAGTTGAAATATTTTATAATACAATGTTCAATTTTGTTTTCCCAAATATTTTTATATATAATACATAACTGAAAGACTTAAAGGCATAGACAACATGAAAACATAAGCATTTACATCACAAAACACTTGATAGGACTTACATAAATAACTTTAATTGGTCTCAAAACCGAACTTTAGCTCCGTAGCAGTAATCAGAAAATTTCAATTTAAGCAACTCGCACAACATTTTCATACTAATTTTTGCATGTTTCTGACGTCATAAACATGAATAGTCACGCAAATTGCATACTTTACAGTATTTTGACGCTCTCTTGTGGGGTTACATTTACATTCTGGTAAAAACTATCATCAGTTTTGTAGATCCCATGATTTTGTGTTTAATGATTAAAAAGAACAGGTCATGCTGTTTTATGTTTTCAATGTCTATAAAATTAATATAATCATAAACAAATATTAAATAAAATTGCAGGGCATATTTTTAAATTTAAAAATCAACAGATCATTATTGTTAATGTCCTTACATGCTATAAAGTATAAAATAAACAGTTTAAATAAATTATATTTAAAATAATTCAACATTTATATTGCTAATTAAATCACTTATGTTCTAAATTTCAATGTGATATCAATTATTTCTCTCTCTTTCTCTCTCTCTCCATAATCAATTGTTATTGATTTCTACACTCGATAATTTGATATACTTATTATTCATTAGAGAAAATTATATTTTATTATATCTGACTTGAACTTACTTTCAAGGAAATTTAAAAATGATAGTTGATTGATTTTAATATTAGCATTATAAAAATACATTATGTTAATAATAATAATTGTTGATGTATTATTTGAATCGTGTTTACAGTACGTTATTTTTAACATGCAATAAATTTGATAATCTACCTAAATGGCTACCATTGAATTTTCACGGAGGTTATCGGTTTAAAATATTCTTAAAAATTTTCTATGTCCTAAAACACGTAAAAGTATGGCTAGTATTTCTCATTTAAGTTTCTCCGAAATCGGTGGAATAGTTTTCTCACAAAAATCGCAAAAGAAAAATGTGTGGTTAATTACCCATTGCCGCATGGCATTGCGTAATGTTAAATTAGGGGACCTTTAGCTTTTCCCGCGTCTCCCCGCACGCTAAACCGATAAGCTGCATATTCTAGTGATTAAATAATGTAAATGTTGTTACGTGTTATCTGGTCAAAGAATTATCACCTGTTCACACATTGTTGAAGTTTATATATACAATTATTTACAACATATGCAAAAATGATCAACCTAACTTTATTAGATTTAAACATGAGTAGAATATGAACAAAGACCATATACATGTAATATGGTGGTCTTTGATATAAATGTATACTTTGAGGGAGGACTCAGCCCGAGGATCAACCAGAGGACTCTCAGAGTCTTCTTCCTTACAAGGACTCCGGAAGACTCGTTGGAGGAGGACTCTACAAGAATATTGAGTCTTTCAGAGTTTCTGCAAGGAAGAAGACTCTCAAGCGATCCTCGGTTAAAAATATTTTATGAAAAAAAAAAAAAAAAAAAAAAAAAAAAAAAACTTTATATAAGAGTATATTTTCAGTACAACAATTTAAAAGATTTTACGAAAAAAACATTTGTAAAATATGATAAGACATGAGGCAATTTTCGGAAGCTGCTGTATGTTACGGAAGTTATGAGGGGAGTTTTCATTGTTATCACGACATCCTCTGACCACCCGACCATCTCAACATATTATCCTAGAAGAATTTTATGTATACACAAAAAAAACTCCCCTTTTTACGATTGAAGAAATATGGCGGTGGTATGTAGATAAGCGCAGATAAAATTTATAATAAACTCTAGTGACCCAGAGGTTAAACTAGGGGTGGGGGGTGTGAAGTTGTAAGATAACGGCATTATATATAAACGACAAAAAATACAGCCCATTATTCATTCTCTGGTCTTCAAAACACGAGTACGAATTGAGTTATGGAGTTTACAAAGCTGGTGCATGCCGAGCCCGGACTTTTACTCAGCAAGTTTCTTCTATAAAGTTATAAGGACAATTTAACCCGTGCGTCAATGTGTTTTTATCTTTATGAAAAAGTCATCGTGCAACGCAAGCCGGCCAATTACGGCTAATTGTCAAGATCTGGAGTGACTTTCTTAAATGAAGGTATGATGGCCTATACGTCGGCTATGAGACGTCCTTCTCCTGAAGAAATGAACCTTTTTTTCGACATCATTAAGCCGATTAAGATAGAAGAGCAAACCAAAGACGAGCCCGATACAAAAAATGAACTTAGTACGAAAGATGTAGCATGATAGATGAAGGTAAGATACAACTTTAGAATGACAGTATATATATATATATATATATATATATATATATATATATATATATATATATATATATATATATATATATATATATATATATATATATATATATATAATATAAAATGATATAAGCTTAAAGGCATAGACAACATGAAAGCATTTGCATTTATATAACAAAACACTTGATGGGACTTACTTAAATATCATTATTTGGTCTAAAAACCCAACTGTAGCGCCGTAGCAGTGATCAGAAAATTTCGCTTTATGCAACCCACACAACATTTTTATACTAGTTTTTGCTTGTTTATGACGTCATAAACAGGAATATTCACGCAAATTACATACTTAACATTTTTTTTAAAGCTCTCTTGTGGGGCTACATTTACATTCTGGTAAAAAATACTATCAGTTTTGTAGATCCCATTTCGTGTTTAGAACATGTTGTTTCAATGTTTTTTATGCCTTTATATTTATTTTTATAAGTTTATTTCTATGGGGAATTTATTTATTTACTTAGGTTTTATTAAATAATATAAAATAGTTAAAAAAAATGAAAATCATATTTATTTAAACTTATTTTAGTCTTAGGGAAAATAAACTGTTTCGATTATATTTATATATGTATATATAATAATTTATAATAATTTTACAACGTTTACAGCAATACAAAAAGCTTCTGAGACATCCCCTGAGCGCCCGCTTAAAGGAGTTCTGAAAACTACACCTGTGAAGGATTTTTTCGTTCCAAGGACGTACGCAGATGTAGCGTCCAGGAGTGGAATCAACACGTTTCGTAGCAGACCACTAAAAGTTTCTTTTGGTAAGTTTTTGAGAGTTTTCTGATAATTTTAAAATACTTTTTTCCTCTTTCTCTGCTTGTATTTTAAAAATAGGGAAAAATAAAAAGAGTTTTTCTGTTTCTTGCCTTCTTTTATAATATTTTAATTTTTTAATTAGAATTTTAGTTTCGTTTTTAAGCAACGTATTATTTTATAAGCTATTATATTTTAAAAAATTATAAAAAATTCTAGAAAAAAATATTAGATTTAAAAAGAGCTTAAATATGCTTATAAATATACAGTATTAATATAATATTTGTGTTTTTATAGCTAATTGGAATCCGATCACTCGAGACTTTGTGCCTGAAGTAAACAAGTCATCGATGCAAATTGAGAGTTCAACTCCTCAACAATCTCAACCTGAGTTGAGTGCGCACATCAACATGAAAACTCAAGGAGGAGTACAACATGAAAATCCTTGTAAGTCAAGAGCTCTTCCTTTTCATCAAAAAAAAAAAAAAAAAAAAAAAAAAATCCCAGTAAGTCAAAAGATATTTTGTAACATTTATAGAATATTTATATTAAAAAAAATACAGGATTACTGAAAAAAAAAAAAAAAAAAAAACTAGTAACACTTTGTTTATATGTTAAAAAATCTACATTTTTCTTAGCCTTTTTTAATTAAAAAAGTGATTTTTATTTCTTCTTCTTCTTTGAAATATTATTATTACTTATATATATATTATTTTTTTACAGTCTTTGCTGAGCCAAACCGGGAACAAGCGAAAGCTTCACTACCACCTCAGCCACCGTCATCGTCATCAGCACCACCATCGACTTCTCGTTTTCTCCGTAGTTTGTATCGGGCTCGTCTTTTGTTTGCTCTTCTAATTTAATCGGCTTAATGATGTCGAAAAAAAGGTTCATTTCTTCAGGAGAAGGACGTCTCATAGCCGACGTATAAGCCATCATACCTTCATTTAAGAAAGTGACTCCAGATCTTGACAATTAGCCGTAATTGGCCGGCTTGCGTTGCACGATGACTTTTTCATAAAGATAAAAACACATTGACGCACGGATTAAATCGTCCTTAAATTATGTTTTTTGTGTAAACATAAAATCATTCTTGGATAATATGTTGAGATGGTCGGGTGGTCAGAGGATGTCGTGATAACAATGAAAACTCCCCTCATAACTTCCGTAACATACAGCAGCTTCCTAAAAGTTGCCTCATATCTTATCATATTATACTAATGTTTTTTTCGTAAAATCTATTAAATTGTTGTATTTGAAAATATACAATCTTTTTTTTTTTTTTTTCTTTTTTTTTTTTTTTTTCTTTTTTCTTTTTTTTTTTTTCTTTTTTCTTTTTTCTTTCATAAAATATTTTTATCCGAGCATCGCTTGAAGGACTCTGAGAGTCCTCTTCCTTGCAAAGACTCTGAAAGACTCAATACTCTTGCAGAGTCCTCCTCCAACGAGTTTTCCGGAATCCTTGTACCAAGTATACATTTATATTCTATTCTACTACACCTATAGTATGCGTCATTTTGGTAATCCAAACTAGAGGACTGCATCAATTTTTTGTTCTTGCAATGCTAAAGGATAAAGCAGTAATGTACTCTGTCGCTTTCCAGCGCACTTTTGATTGGCTGTATGTAAGTAATTTTGCACTTTGACATCACGATCGGTAATGAACATTGTGACTTTTTTTTTTTTTAATTTAATATTGACTTACCTTGAAACTTTAAATAAGCTGCCTTAAAGTAAAATTTCACATGTCAATAGATAGACTGTCAATATCTTGACAGATATTTAAACCCCTCTCCACATTTAGTTTTATGTCCTTCTATCTTGAGATTGACAGATGTTAGACATTATAATATTTGATAAAACTAAAATTAATGGATCATTTAATCACTCTAATATTAAATATATTAGAAGTCAATTCATTTGATATACGACAGATCTCATTTGTATTATATCTGTCTATTAAAACTTTTATTAGCATATTTTAAGAGGTTAAGTGGATTGAAATTTCTTTTATCTTAACATGCATTAAGCATTATATGTGTTAGAACTTTTTCTATTTGATTTTGAAGTATAAAAGTTTGCAAAATATAATTTTAATTAAATAGTAGTGGTTAAACTTTCAACGTAATAAGAGCCAATAAGTTTAAATATAATAATAATAAATAATAATGTGATTGAGCGAGAGATTGAGCTAAATTTTTCAATTTTTATTATTATTATTTTTTCATGCGTTTGAAACCGAAATTTACTAATTTTCTTGTAATGTTCTTATGTTGAAATATATATTTTGCGCTTATTTTGAGCTTTAAGATAGAAATACTACACGAAAAAAAAAATTACTACTAATTGCAGGTACATTAACCTGTATTTTGCAATAGGTACACTTGAATTTGGAACAGGTAGTTATAAAACTGCATTTCCACTTAATCTAAGTGAGTCACACCTTTATTAAGACATATTGCACCTGCATTAGGTATTATTGTAGTATAATAATACCTATGTTCTAGCTTATATGTCTACCTATTACATTGTTAGTATTAATTTTTTTTGCATATATATGCAGGCATTATTTTGTCTCTTTTTGGATTAGTAAATATATATATATATATATATATATATATATTATATAATATAAAAAAATAAAAAAAAATACTCCATTGCTGCAAAAATTTAAAATAATTTAATATTATTAATGAAAAATAAAAGTCGTTCAGGAAATGTTTTTTTTTTTTTTTTTTTTTCGTCATGAACTATTCCATCTCTACCCATAAGCCCCAAAAAAATTATGATAATAAAAAAAAAAAAAAAAAAAAAAAAAAAAAAAAAAAAAAAAAACAGGAGTGCAATTGTAAGACGAAAATAATCATAATAATCAGTAATACAAATTGCAAGACATTTTTTATTCTGCAATATAAAATTGCAAACTACAAATTGTAAAAACCTTGCTAAAAATGTTATAATAAAAAAAAACTATATTATTATTATTATTTATTCGTGATTATAATCATTATACTTCCAGAGATGCACTTGTTTTATATATATACAGTATAAATATAAAATAAGAGAAAGTGGTTTACTCTGATGACAGAATGACCTTTGTACACAACACAGAGAGGTGTGTTGTGTATTTATAATTATTTACAGTTATTAAATACATTTAATTATACATCATGATAAAAATTATGTTGTAACGTAATTTTTTGCATGACCTTTTTTTATATATTTATATATATAAATGCATTATTGTTGATAATATAATTACTTATTTAAATAAACGTGTTTTGAATTTAAATATTTTGAAATTATTTTTGTTCTAGTTTTTATTTGAATTGTATTTTTTCTTTCTTTAAAAAAAAAACATGCAATTTTTAAAAGTTATTGTTGCAAAATAAAACTAATTTTAGTGTAATTGAATGTATAAAGTAAAAGAAGAATATTAAGGTGCATTTACACATTTATCAGAGTTGTAAATTTGCACTGCAAAATAATTATTTAAAAGCATGCTGCGGTTTGATAATTTGCTACGCAAAGTTGCGACAAATAAAGAATATGTGAATGCACATTATCCATCCTTAAATAAAGGACTATAATGACCTTATAGGGAATATATATTTTTTTTGTTTTGTTTTTTTAGTGAATTTTTTAGTGCATATGAAAATTTTACAAGATGAAATAATTTTTAGTGCTTTTAAAAATTGTATATTGAATACATTTGAAACTGTTATCGTAAGTAAGTATCCATGCTTTTCATCATTTAGTCACATACAAATTCTGGTGTTCAACGTTTAAACTACACTTCTTTCAAGTTAGAAGAGAGAGAGAGAGAGAGAGAGAGTTAAAGGAATAGACCAGAGAACAACATAAGCATTTATATCACACAACACTTGATGGGACTTACATAAATAACTTTAGTTTGTCTCAAAACCCAACTGCAGCTCCGTAGCAGTGATTAGAAATTTCAATTTATGCAGCCCGCGCTAATTTTTGCATGTTTCTGACGTCATAAACATGAATAGTCACTTAAATTGCATACTTTACAGTATTTTCAAGCTCTTTCGTGGGGCCACATTAACATTCTGGTAAAAATTATCAACAGTTTTGAAGATCCCATTTTGTGTTTATTCATTAAAAAGCACATGTTGTTTTATGTAGTCTATGGCTTTAAGAACAGCTCATTACACTTGCAGCATAGTTTACAATAGCAGCTCTTTACTTGTAAATCGTTATGATGAAACTATACCTGATAATATAATTATTTAGACCTATTTTTAATTTACTCTTGTCATATGATATTAACAAAAAAAAATTAATTAATTATTTTATTTTCAATTACATAAAGTAATGATTAATTATTTTTTTAAATTGTTTTAACAGAATACTTTAAACATGAAACATTTAAAAATTGATTAATGAAACACTTAAGACAAGGTTATACACTTCAGAAAAATTAACATAAATTTTTTTAACGTTTTTTTATATAAAACTTTTTTAAGTAATAAATTTTAAACTTTAATATTAATAACAAATTGTTTATTTTTTGTTAAATTAAATAAATAAATTTATATATATATTATAATTTAATATTTGTTTATATATATTTTATTTACTACGTACTAGATATTGAACTATAGTTTAGTTTATTAATTATTTGGTGAAAAAGTGAAACATGATCTCAATGAATGTAAGAATAAAAAATTGGGAATAAAATATTTATAACTGCAGCTTCAAGGCAAGAGGATACAAAAGTAAATTACACCCGACAACTCGAGCACCTGTCGTCTGTTGATACTCATATTAAAAAAAAATTAAAGATAAAATTTCTTATATTTTAAAAATTATCTCAGAACATTATGTTGATTAAAAAAAAAAAAGATAGTCATTTGTTCTTCAAGTGAACAGATTTTTTTTCATTATAAACAATGAAAAGTGTTTTTACATACAGTTTTGAGTGTTGCACATCTAGCAAATTTCTTACAATTCAAACATAGCCTCTTCAGCCCACGATTTGTTAAAAAAGTATTCCAATGTCGTAAATTTTAACGACGTTTTTGTGCGGCTTTCAGAATGACAAAAATATGTCTCTTTTGATAAAAAGGTTTTCTTACTTTTCATTTTGAGGACCCCCTACCAACTCTAGAATGCTTAAAATAGCTTTAAAAACTGCGTAAAGTTGGGGGTGTATTCGGTCCAATTTTTGTATTATTATCTTAATTTATTCATTTTTTTTTCAATTTTTATTGAATTATCTGCTGTCCACTGTGACTAAGGAGGATTTATTGATTTTTGCTGTGGAAAAATCAAGAACATGTGAAATGAACTTCATAAATAAATATTTATTAAATTAAAATGATATATTTTGTGTACTCACTCATATAGACCAGTTTTACTCATATTTAAGAGTCGCTATTTTGTTGGTCAATAATACATAGACCAGCATAGGAAAAACTTCATTTTTATTTTTTTAATAGCAAAAGAAGCTTCAAAGCTCAATCAAAGCCTTATTTCCAACTCCTAATAAGCTCGAAGAATATGAAAAAACGCTGTCCAATTGAAATGAACTCTTTTTATGTGAAAAATTAGGAGAAATGATGTTTCCCCTAAGCGTGGCAATGCATTAGGCACCACAAACATGGCGACAAAGCGCAAGGATGTGCAAGGGGTCTTCAGCAGTTAGTCAATAATAAAAATATTAAACTTACAAATGATATTTGCTAGGAAAGTTACAGAGTTCATTAGATTTTGAACTTTAAACAAAAGTTATTGCGATTTGGGTTACAAAAATTCTACATTGGTATTATTGCTTAGAAATATAACATGGCTGAAAAAAAAATCATCGAGTAAAGATGAAATTTTCTTTTAATTTTTGCTATGACAAACATAGAGTATATACGACGAAACAAAACTGCATTTGAATGTCAAAAATTTAAATTTTACTGTAAAAATACTTAAAAATATAATCATTATGCTTAATTATAACTATTTTGAGAAATAACAAACTATTAAGCGAAAAAGACATTCATAATATTTATATAAAAACGTCAAATTTATGTAACCTTTTAAATAAATTAAAAATTTATTTAAAATTAGATAATAAATATTCAGTAGTAATAGAATTAAATAACATTTATATTAAATTTTCTTTTTTTTTATCTACTTTCACTCCAGGAAAAAAAAAACATTTTTCGGAAAGTGAAAGTACAAAAAAAAAAAAAAAAAAAAAAAAAAAATTCGATCATCTTTTTTGAACGTGTTTTTTTTCTAAAAAGATGCTGTAACGATGCTAACTATGTTTAACTTAAGGATAGGAAAGTGTTATAAACTTATATATGTATAAAAACTGGTTCCTGTCAATATAACCTCATTTTTAGAGCAACTTTTTTTTTTTTTTTTTTTGTATTTATTTTTAAAATATTTTATTTAGAATTTATATCGGTCAATATTACATCATCTTCAATAAAAATGTGACTTTTTTTATGTTTTAATATTGTTTACTGTAAATGTTAAGCAATACAACTGAATTGAATCAATTGATATCGCGAATTATTGGGGGATATGAAATACGATTTTGCAACATCAAACTTGAATTAATATTGTATCTACACGGAAAAAAAAATTACTGCTTATGGCAGGTACATGAATTCTGTAAATTTCAATAGGTTAATATTCACCTGGGACAGGTACTGATGCATTATATAGGGTGTATGCGCATGACGTCGTACTGAATGCGCTTCGACGCCATACTAGAGCAGTGAATAACATTGGTCAGCATAGGAAAAATGTGGTTTTGGGCTATTTCTTTTGACATTTTTTCCCCCATACTTGAAAATGTAATTCAACCTATTCTAATTAAACCTATGCTCTTAAAAATATTAGTAAATATTTTTAAACTTAAAAAAAAATATATAATAATAATAATAAAAAAAAAAAAGTGTCATTTTCCCATTCCTACTAATATTATTTAGTGCTCACAAATGGCGTAGACTTTTATATGAATGTAACCACCCTTAACTATGTCACCTAATCAAGGTGGCACACGCTTTTATTTTAGTGTTGTTTTACCTGCATTAGGTATTATTGTAGTATATCAATACCTGTTTTACACTAATTTTTACCTATTGAAATTTTCAGGATTCGTGTAACTGCCTTTAACTGTAATTTATTCTTTGTATAACTATGATTAGTTTATTTAACCGTCGTTTCTAAAATAATATTAAGAATTAGGGGGTATATGACCGACTGATATCTCGCATGCTAAACGGTTGTGAATTTTAATATCAACACAAGTAAAGAAGAAAAATGTTCCTTAAAAGTTTAGTTACGTCAAACATGTGAAAACACGATCATATATATGTTATTTTACTCAAAGTAGTACAATGTAAATGTGGATATTTTTTCAGAACCAAAAAATAAAAAATAAAATAAATATAAAAAAATTAAAAAAATAAAATAAAAAATTAATAAATTTACTCCATTTTATTTGAAAATTATAAAGTGTTTGTTTTGTTGGAAATAAATAATTGTACAAAAGTTACTGTGAAAATATAGTTCTTCTTTTAACGATTTCCGGTCCAAGTCAATCACGTTCTACATTAAGCACTTTTAATTATTTTTAGTTCATTTGAAATTTGAATATATATTGTAACTATCCATCGTGGAACTTCAGTTTTCTGTTCAAAACAAATAAAAGAAATATTAGAATTTTAAAGCTTTAATGTCCTGTCCATACACAGTATAATAATTGAATCGCGCAATAAAATTGATCGCATGAAAATTTATTAGGTTTAAATTTAGTTTATAGGTCATAAAATTTATTGCATACCGATGTATTATTACTCCACTTAACAAGACTTAAGAATTATGTAAAATTTAAAAGGCATAACAGCATGCGATAAAAATAATATTATACATCTTTTTATTGAATTAAATGGAATCACGTAAAAAAGTGTATCTTTGTGTCTTTAAAGAGAAAGTTCAGGGGTTACAAGATGGCTTCTACAATGTTAGATAATGAGAAGAACTGTTCATAAACTCACACATGATAACCCAAAGCCCTTCCGTAGCCCCATGGTAGCCCCTTAAACTTGCGCTCATCCTGCGAGATATGCAACTCGCTACAACTTTTTATATAGTAAAACCGTAACTATGACGTAAAAGATACTGGACGAGTTGCATATCTCGCAGGATGATCACGAGTTTGCGGGGCCACGAAAGGGCTTTGGGTCATCCTCATCATATATGAGTTAATGAACAGTTCTTCTCATTATCTAACATTGAAGAAGGTATGTTGTAACCCCTCTTGTGAACTTCCTCTTTAATTTAAAATGTTGAAACTTTGGTGCAGTATAGTTTTCCCAAAAGAAGGGAAATTAGTGGGAGTACACCTTTTCCACGTAACCCGTCATTGGCTAACGTGCTACTCAGGTGATATCCATTAATGAAATCTATAACAATAATTAAAAAAAAAAACTCGCTCTCCCATATTAGATTATATAGAGATTTGTGGATTTGCTTTCGTACTTTTTAATTTTTAAGGCGAGAATTTTGTTAATTTTTATATAGTCATGATTTTTGCAATCTGAAAATTTATGTTATTAATTGCTATTTTCTTCCTTATTGTTATGTTTTATTTTATTAAATAAATATATAAGCTCCTGATTTTAATGTTGTAAGATCTTCACTCCTAAGATATAAGATTTTATTACGTTCCATGTCTTTACAGATTAGAACAAGTCAAGTCAAGTTAAAAACAAAACATACATACAACAAATAATATTAAATATATAGCAAACCATGTCTTAATTATATTTATGACATTACTGACTGTCAGAAAGTCAGATACACTGTAAAACATATTTTCAAGTAGGTATTTCTGTACTGATTTTTTAAATAATAAATATGGTTATTCACATTGTTTAATACTAGATGGTAGCGCATTATATAGTTGAAGAATACAATATTCTGGACCTTTTTTGCTAAGTGATAAACGTTGATTTTCAATGTAATAATTGCTCCTGTATATTAATTAACCGTTTTATAATCCTTATTAGTAGTGTCATTTATCTGAACTCTATCTGATTTTGTAATAATGATGATATAATGACATGGATCATAATAAAATCCTATACTTATCATTTTAAACTCTAAAGAAATATATTTTTCTCTTACCCACACCGAAATTTCATCCCTTTTTTAATTTCTTCCTCTCATTTTTTGATAAGAATACATTTTCACAATACTGTATTAACTTTGCATTTAGAATTTTACTTTCGTAACCAGGGATCTAAAGCCATGACATATATGAACATTTTCAATTTCTAAAACAAATTTATTTTTTGATAATACAGCAAAAAAGTTACAGAATCAGCTCCCAGATAAGTTTTTGAGTCTATTCTACAATTACCAGAGGAGAGAAAAGGGGGTGCATCCGGTTTGTACGTAAAAAAAAAAAAATAATAAATAAATGTCAGTATAAATACAAAATTAAAGTTTTTTCACTTTTTTTTTTTTTTTTTTTTTTTTTTTAGCAGCATAGATACATAATAAATCTGCAGTATATAAAGAAGATAATAATAATAAAAAAATACTTAATTATATAAAATTGCAATAATAAAATCAAAAAAAGATTACTATGATTATTTTTTAAACAAGATCGAAAATATCAATCTTTCCATATCCTATATAAGGCTAATAATATATAGTATAAATTGTTCTATTATGTTGCTTTCTATTTTAAAGCTTTTATAAATTCTCAATCATATATAGTTATAAAAATAAAATTCATTACCAATAATCTAAATCCGGAAAGAAAGAAATTCATCAACTTTCGACATTGCAACAAAAACATAATAAGAATCAGGAACTTTGGAATAATACATTTATGTTAACTAAATATTTTGATCAGTAGTTTATTTTTATGATTTATTAATGAAAGAAAATTATTTTACAATTTCATTGAAGCAAAAAGAAAGAGTTTAATGACCTTTTATATTTTCGCACGCGTGGGAGCCAAATATTATGTAATTTTTTTGTTAAAAAAAGAAAAAGAGAGATTTATTGCATTGACCCTTTAGTAGCCTGTCCTCTCCCACCAGGAAAAATTTTCGCACTTTTTTTTTTTCTTAATAACTGTCGTAAAAAATAAAGTGATGTTCATTTTAGCATTGTATATAAATAAACTTTTTATTACGATGTAAAAAATATTTGTGACAAAATTTTATATTACGCAATATTTTTGAAACAATCACAGAAAAAACAATAAGATGCTGTTGGCATTTTTTTATTGCATTTTTTTTTAAATGCCAATTTACAACTAGAATTAGATTTTTGTTTTCCTTATTGCAAACTTTGTTCAAATTGCTTACTCCGTTTTTCTTAAGGAGCATTTCACTATTATATAGATCAGTGCATTTCACACATAATAACAACAAAAAATTATTCACACTTGACGCAGTTCATATAGGGTGTATGCGGATGACGTCATATTTATTGCGCTTGGAGGCCATACTGGAGTAGTGCATAACATTGCTCAGCATAGGACAAACTTCATTTAAGCCAATTTTCTTTGGGAAATCGTTTAATTTTTTGTTATTTTTATTTTTCTCACATACTTGAGATACTAATTCAACATATTTACAGCATCAATGCTCTCAAAAATATTGCATAGTGGTTTTAAACTGGCAAAATGATTTTTTTTCCTATGCCACCCATGTTATTGAGTTATCCCACATGGCGTCGACTTTAACATGAATGCATAGACCCTATAGTAACATATAAGTTTATTGCAAGCATTGTCACGGGTGCTGAAAATTTTTATTATAGGTAGCAGTTTTACTGTTAACTTTTAAATGTCATCATAAAGTTTGCAAGTTTTCTTTTTAGTTTTTGAGATACAAGCCATCTATATACAACTCTTAATAGAATTAACATATCTGCAGCATACTCTACGTTACTAATACGAACAAAAATGTATTAGCATCATTTACTAAAGGTTCAATAATTAGGATCATTTCTTAACAAATTATTAATTATTTAATACTTCTTATCGGAACCTCGAGCTGCAATTGTGATTTAATCTATATATTTTTTTTTATTAAAAATGCAGTGCTTTTATAATAAATATAAAATAAAATTTTAAATAAAACTGATAAAATATTTATTTATTTCTAAAATATACATAAAATCTAAAATAAAATTAATAAATTTTTTTTTAATATTAAAAAAAAAAAAAAAAAAAAATTAAATATTCAAGTAAAAAATATTAATCAAATCATACTTACTTAAAGAAAGGAAATAAATCTATACTTTTAAATGCTATTAATTAAAATTGCAATACTACCTTCTCTTTATTAAAATTACATAATATGCTGACATCTTTTTTTTTATGTAACTTTATATTATAGTTGCGTGGTTTGGCATACACACATGTGCAAGCAAGTATAAGTAGTGGTCTTTATAATTCTTAACCCACATTTTATTAAACATGCAAAACTTGATTTGTAAAAATATTTGTCACCAGACATGTTTATACAAAATTGGGACACTTTTTTTTTTTATTAAAGTATATTACGTATGCAAAATTATTTTTGAGTAAATGTTATTTAGTAATATTATCATATCCAATTAGGACATAGTTTTTTTTTTTGACTGACACTTTGAGAGCGTGTAAAAAATTGATTAGTTTAATTAAAATTAATATATCAGCATGTTAACACAATATTAGCTAAAGTTTTGCATAAATTTGATTGCATGATAATATAATACGGGGGGGGGGGAGAAACATAATTTATGCTGTATTGAATAATTACTATACTGTAGAGCATAAACTTTGCTGTTTGGTAATAATATAAATAATTATGCTAAACGTCTTAATTATTTATGCTATGCTATCACCCTACAATATAGCATAAATTATGATTGTTATGCATTAAAGAAATAGACCAGAAGAAAAAATTAGCATTAATATCACAAAACACTTGATGGGACTTACATAAATAACTTTAGTTTGTCTCAAAACCCAACTGTAGCTCCGTAGCAGTGATCAGAAAATTTTGATTTATGCATCCCACAAATTTTTTTTTACTCATTTTTGCATATTTCTGACGTCATAAACATGAATAGTCACGCAAATTGCATACTTTACCGAATTTTCACGCTCTCTCGTTGGGCTACATTAACATTCTGGTAAAAATTGTCATCAGTTTTGAAGATCCCATTTCGTGTTTATTCATTAAAAAGCTCATGTTGTTTTATTATGTGGTCTATGGCTTTTACATTTCTGGACCATGTTTTTAGTGATTTCTCAGAAAACTGCTGAACCGAGGCCGGAATGTTTTCATACGACGGATACTAGACACACTTTTACGCGTTTCCTGCTTAAAAAAAAAGAAAGAAAAAAAATTATAATAAGTTTTTACTAACGATAACCTCCTATAAAGGAAGAAAACAAATAATTTCATTTCAAATATAAAATTAACTTGTTAAAGTTTCTTTATTTCTAAGTATTACATTACTATTTTATAGTATAAAATTAACACCTTAAAATTAGTTTATAATGCCAAAAATAAGATAAAAATTATTTCACACGTATTAATGCTAAATAGAATTTCTCTTAAATGTACATTTCATGCATTACAACAAGTATTTAATCGAATTATTTTAATATACGCAGTAATAAATACGTATGTTGACAGAAATTTCTAATATATGAGAATTTTAAGAAGGTGAAAAAAAAAAAAAAAAAAATTTAATTAACATTTTAAGTGTTTATAATACTGAACTTATTTTTATAAAAGAAAGTTTAGCTATTTAATATTACAGATATTTTTTTTTCTGTTTTGAGACGCAAGATTTTTTTTTAACGACATTGTGTTATTGTGCTTTGTTTTTACCAATTTTGTCAAGTTACTGACATTATGGAATTACATCCAAGCATTTTATTTATTTGTTTACTTACTTACTTACTTACTTACTTACTTACTTACTTACTTACTTACTTACTTACTTACTTACTTACTTACTTACTTACTTACTTACTTACTTACTTACTTACTTACTTACTTACTTACTTACTTACTTACTTACTTACTTACTTACTTACTTACTTACTTACTTACTTACTTACTTACTTACTTACTTACTTACTTACTTACTTACTTACTTACTTACTTACTTACTTACTTACTTACTTACTTACTTACTTACTTACTTACTTACTTACTTACTTACTTACTTACTTACTTACTTACTTACTTACTTACTTACTTACTTACTTACTTACTTACTTACTTACTTACTTACTTACTTACTTACTTAATTCTGTAAACACAAAATATTAATCTGAAACATTGCTTTTTATGATTTTTTTTTTTATTATTATTACTTTGTTTTTTGCATATTTTAGCTTCTTTTTTTTTTCTTTTTTTTTTCTAATGCTAAATAACATGAAAGATGTATCATTTTTTACACTACAATACATAATATTATGCGATTTTAAAATTAAAAATTAGTATTAAAACTCCAACATAAAAAAAAAAGTAAAAATCAAAACCAAAGGAAGCATTAATTTATTTCACTTAAAATAAAATAAAATTAGAAATGTATTGGTAATAAAACTAATATCTTTGTTATTGAGGAAATATTAAATTAATTTTAAAAAAACGTTCTAAATTTAAACGGAAATTAAACATCTTTCTTTGCACGAAAATAATAATTGAAATGGTAAATTAGAAACTTAATGTTTTTATGATTTATTGCTGCTATATATTTGGCTGCGGTCTGTTTTTTATTTTTGACTCATTTGCATTATAAACAATGGTCTTTTGTTAGAACGGATTTTAATTTATTATTATTTGTTTATTATTATGTACTGTACGCTACCGGGAAATATAAGACAAATATTGTTTTATTATTTTACGTATTGTAATTTTTGTCCTTATTTTTAGATATTAATTGTTCTCCAGGCAAATTAAGGTTTCAATTATTTAAAATTGCTTTTGCAAGATAAGCAACTAATAGAATAGAATAGAATAGAATAGAATAGAATAGAATAGAATAGAATAGAATAGAATAGAATAGAATAGAATAGAATAGAATAGAATAGAATAGAATAGAATAGAATAGAATAGAATAGAATAGAATAGAATAGAATAGAATAGAATAGAATAGAATAGAATAGAATAGAATAGAATAGAATAGAATAGAATAGAATAGAATAGAATAGAATAGAATAGAATAGAATAGAATAGAATAGAATAGGGTTTAGTGAGAAACAAAGAAAATCATAGAACCCAACAATACTATAACATAGGGTTAAATTCCTGTCTCATTTTATTGTGTTGTCTTATGGGCAAGTTTTATTCGAGTTAATTTTTTTGTCTCAGTACTGAACTTTTTACTGTATAGACCCCTTGCACATCCTTGCGCTTTGCTGCCATGTTTGTGGTGCCTAATGCATTGTCCAGCATAGGGGAAACATCATTTCTCCTAAATTTTCACTTAAAAAGAGTTTATTTCAACTGAACGAATTTTTCTCATATTCTTCAAGCTTATTGTATTAGGAGCTAGAAATATGGCTTTGATTGAGGTTTGCAAAGCTTCTTTTGCAGTTAAAAAAAAAAAAAAAAAAAAAAAAAAAGCTTTTCTTATGCTGGCCTATGTATTTCTGACTAACAAAATAGCGACTCTTAAATATGAGTGCAACCGGTCTATATTGTAAAATATATCCATAAATAGTCTTTATTTTAGTAATAAAAAAATAATTTTCAGTTCCTTCAATGCCAATCATTAATAATAATAAGTGTGATTATTCTGCTAATCTAATGAGTAATGGCCTTGTTCAAAATGTATGTAAAAAACCAGAAGTATAAATGTAAACATTAAAATAATTACATATATAATACATTCAATCATTATAGATTTTGCATAAAAATTATAAATATATTCAGTTATATTTTTTTTTATTTCAAGGATTGCAATAATAAATATATAATTAATATAATTTATTAAATATAAATACCATAAATATTTATTTATATATATTTTTTTTTAATTTTGTACTATATTTATTATAAATTTAAGTATACTATATTTTTATTTTTTTAATATAATTTTGTTTTATTAAATATATAATTAAAATTAATTAACTATTTTAAAAAATAGTTATTTAAATATTTCTGTTCTCATGATGTGTTTGTAGTAAGAAAATTTAAATTCTGCAGCGAAAAAATTCTTGTAATATGACGGAAAAGAAGGATGTACAGTATTACAGATTTATGGTAAAGGAATCGCAATAGCCTTGTTATGAATTAGGGTTGTATACAATTTGCTTGCATCTCAATCTCATAATTTAAAAAGAAAAATTCCAATTATAATGTCATTTGAAAGTTGACAGTAACAGCTACCTATGTCATAAATTTTAGAACTAGTGACCATTAGGCAAGAGAGAAAATAATTAATAAAATTAACATGGGTTCTTAAGAGACTAAATTTTCAAAACATCCAGTCTTGTAGTGGTTACCTAAATATTATATAACATTAAGGGAGTAGGGGACCGACGTCGGCCATTAGACTCAAACTTTTCTCGTCAAAAAAATCTGAAATTTTGCACAATGATACTTGAGCTTGAGACAATTTCCATAATATAAAAATTTTGGGGGGTCACTGTGCAAATTAATTTAATATGATTTTTTGAAATGTTAAGCCCATACGGCCCAATGTTAATTTCAATATTTTTTTTCTTTTTTTCGGGACGGTCAAACATCATCATGAAACTTTTATCACGGCTAGGTGTGATTCTTAGCTACACAATAACACCAAATTTAGACCCAAAACACTTCTAGTTTTTGAGATATAAGGTCGGTACCCTACTCCCTTAAGTTAATTTCATATAAAACTATAACTAACGATCACGTTAACTCTAATTTGTCCCCAACTATAACGTTATCTTTAAATAAATTAATAATAAAAATAAAACTGCCAACTGTGGCATACCAATAAATAGTATGCAATTACTATAATAGACTGGTTACATACTCATATTGAAAGGAATAAACCAGAAGAAAACATAAAGCACAATAAAACACTTGATGGGACTTACATATAAATAACTTTAGTTTGTCTCAAAACTCAACTGTAGCTCCGTAGCAGTGATCAGAAAATTTAGATTTATACAACCCACACAACATTTTCATACCAATTTTTGCATGTTTCTGACGTCAGAAACCTGAATAGTCACCCAAATTGCACACTTTACAGTATTTTCATGCTCTCTCGTGGGGCTACATTAGCATTCTAGTAAATATTGTCATTAGTTTTGAAGATCCCATTTCGTTTTTATTCATTATAAAGCACATGAGCTCGTTCTGTAAAGTAAAGTGAATCTCAATAACAGTGATTGGCTGACCAACAAAATAAGATACATCCATTGGGCGATCTTTTTTTTTTTTTTGAGCCGATAAAAGTGAGTCGCATATTGAGACTGGAACTTTTTTTTGGGAAGTTTCTTTCATTCTTATCAAGTTCAAAGTTCTAAAAGAAGAAATAACAATGATCGACCATATGTATAAACAGGTAACGACGTCATATCCAGCTGTTATTAACAAAGGAACATTTTCGAAGCTGGCTCAATATTTGTGTGTAGTTTATAGAACGGGCTATGTTGTTTTATGTGTTCTATGGCTTTAATGTGTATTAAAACTTCAATACAATGTAATAACAGGTATTCGTATGTTAATAATATGTTTTTATTTCTCCTTATATGTAGAGCTTGTAATTGAATGTTTAAGATGATCATCATAAATTTACTCGGATGTTCCGTTACAATTACGTGAGATCAGCTCCTCTTTACTTTCACTCCACATCTCGCACGTATCTCTCTTCTCTGATACATCAAATTTTTTAATTTTGTTTTATTGCTCAATTTAATTTTTATTTAACCTTTTTTCACAATGCATTTTATAGTAAATTAAAGTAATTTTAGACTTTTTTAAGCTTTTTATAAATAAATTGTACTATTATAGTTTTATTTAAATTTAATATGTAATATTTTATTAATTTAATTTATAAGTTTACTTTGAAATTATATAAGTAAAAATTAATATATTTAATAAAATATTATTATTATTATTTTTATATAATATATTCTAAAATAAAGGAGTCAATACACATTAGCAATAAAATTGATAATCTTTACCTGCCCTGCCCTGATGGAATAGATGGAGTGGTGAAAAGAATGTAAGTCCGACGTCGGCGACTAGACTCAAACTTATCTCGTCAAAATAAATCTGTAATATTGCTCAATGATACTTCAGCTTGAGACAATTTCAACTATATAATTTTGTGGGGTCACTGTGCAAATTAATCATTATTATTTTTGTTTTGTTTTTTGACAGTTTAAGCCCATCTGCCCATAAGGTCCAATGTTAATTTCAATAATTTTTTTCTTTTCTTCGGGACGGTCAAACATCATGAAATTTTTATCACGGCTAGATGTGACCCTTAGCTACACAATGACACCAAATTTAGACCCAAAACTCTTTTACTTTTTGAAATATAAGGTCGGTACCCTACTAACTTAAGGCGGAAAATCCGCTACGGGGTATAACTAAAAAGTTGAAAAGAAAGAAAATTGTAATAATTTGCAGTGTTACATTAGGATAAGGTTTCTTCAAAAATGTAAAAATTCTGGGGGGCCACCATGCTAGATGTTAAATTATGATTTTTTGAAGTTTTAGTCCCATAAAAGCCCATGTTAATTTCACTAATTATTTTCTCTCTTTTCTAATGTTCATGAGTTTAAAATTTTATCATAGGTAGCTCTTACTGTTAACTTTCAAATGTCATCATAAAGTTTTGACTTTTTATTTTATATTTTGAGATGCAAGCTATCTGAATACAACCCTTAAGAGAAGGTGACTGACATATTTAACTTGCTGCTGATATTTCTTAGTTTTTGTGGAATTGAGAGATACTCTTGTTATAGAGCACCGAACCCAAAAAAACCTATGGATATGTTTTAAACTTATTTCCTAAAAAATAATAAAAATACGTAATATAAAGCAACATTCATCACTATTTTGCATAGCACCTGACTAAAAATTCTCTTTTTTTCTCTCTTTCATAACAAAGATTATTAATAATATAATAATAATTCTATGCTGGTAAAAAAAAAGAAGCAAATACAAAAATACTTAAAGCCATAGACCACATAAAACAACATGTGCTTTTTAATGAATAAACACGAAATGGGATCTTCAAAATTTTTGCCACTTTTTTCGAGAATGTTAATGTAGCCCTACGAGAGAGCGTGAAAATACTGTAAAGTATGCAATTTGCGTGACTATTCATGTTTATGACGTCAGAAACATGCAAAAATTAGTATGAAAATATTGTGCGGGCTGCATAAATTGAATTTTCTGATCACTGCTACGGAGCTACAGTTGGGTTTTGAGACAAACTAAAGTTATTTATGTAAATCCCATCAAGTGTTTTGTGATATAAATGCTTATGTTTTTCTCTGGTCTTTTCCTTTAATATCAATTTTATGCTGTTAATAACGAAGCAAATACAAAATACTTAATTTTATCGTAAAATCAATGACTAGCATTTTTCTTCTTCTTCGTAATATCGTATTAAAGAATGCATGAAGCTCACCTCTGCTGTGACAATAAGATATATTTATATAAATTAACAATGACCCTGTCTATTGTTAAAACGACCCAGATCTACATCTTGCAATTCGACGGTCAAGGATATTTTGTTTTAATCAGATTTAATCGTAATTAGATATGTAAGACCTTTTATAGTTAACAAGGTTATATAATTTTGTATTTACATATTTAAATCATATTGTCAATTTGATCTTATTAGTTTGCAGTTACTTTGAATTTTAATATTTGTATACTGTTCAAGTCACATATATTATGTACTATTATCTCTAACGCAAAAGAAAAGAAAAGAAAAGAAAAGAAAAGAAAAGAAAAGAAAAGAAAAGAAAAGAAAAGAAAAGAAAAGAAAAGAAAAGAAAAGAAAAGAAAAGAAAAGAAAAGAAAAGAAAAGAAAAGAAAAGAAAAGAAAAGAAAAGAAAAGAAAAGAAAAGAAAAGAAAAGAAAAGAAAAGAAAAAAAAAGTGATATATTATGTTAAGTTTATTATTTTTTTTTTGCTATAGGGTAGCTGTATTCATTTAAAAATGGACGCCATATGTGAGCACTAAATAACATGAGTAGGTATTGGAAAAAATGACACATTTTTTCAGTTTAAAAATCCTAAGCAATATTTTTTAAGAGCATTAATTAACAGGTTCAATTTGCTTTTCAAATATTCGAGATATATAATAATAAACCAAAAATTAACTAATTTTCTAAAGAAAATAAATCGAAAACTACGTTTGTCCTATGCTGAACAATACGTTATTGCTCCAGTATGTGTTTTCGACGCGCATTCAGTATTTAATGCAATGAAATACGTATTTATTTCACTTACGTTATAAATATTATATATTATGCATGTATGTAATAAAAAAGTATATGTTTTGAAATCATGCTGACTTTTTGTAAGGTTCTGTAACAGAGGGCTTATAGATTTATAGTTCTGACTGCACCCATTGCTTATTCTCTATTTATCTATACTAGCTTGGGATAGGCTTGTCATTTGGTTTGGTTAATTGCTTATATTTGGCACGTTTAAGTTTGTAAGAAATATGACAATAATTGGATACGTATAATAATAGATTGCGCATGAATTATTTATAATAATATTAAGATTTCAACATTTGTTGTAGCAAGTAGTTTTGGAATCTCTAAAATTAAACATATTAACCTTTACTTTTTTATGATGTTTAAAAATCTATGTAAAAGTACCAGCTATGTTAGAAATTAGGATATAGAATAAAAAATTAAATTAAATTTAACATGGGATCTTATGGGAGTACAATGTTTAAAATTTAAAAGTTTGCTTGTTCGTTACCTTTTTTTTTTTTAAATGTAATTTTGTATTTTATTTTTGGTATATTTGGAGGTAATTTACTATGTATTCCTGCAACGAAAAATAATAATAATAATAGAAAATAAATTCAGCGCATATAACTTTTATTTGAATGAGATTTAGGGTTCATTTTTAATCCTTATTTGTTAGTTGCAGCTTGATCTCCATAACATCTGCATAACAAAAATCAGTCAAATTGGAAGAATTTTATGCACTTTATGTAATAAAAAAAAAAAAAAAAAAAAAAAATGCATGATTGTACCTCAATAACATTAATATACTGAAAAATTGCTCTAACCCCCGTAAGCTGCAACGCTAACTAACTAGTTAAACCGTAGTTAAGTTGTTATTTTGATTGTTGCAACAATTAAAAAAAGATAACTAAGGTTTAACTAGAGGTTGCAGCTTACAGCCCTAAAGTATTTTTGGAAATAAATAACATTTACTATAATATTAATATGTTTTATAATCTTGTAAACTATTTTTTAGCTATGGAAAAAATCATCCTACTACTTATGCAACTTTATGAACATACATGTTTAAAAAGTTGCATAACTACAAGGCTGTAATTTTTGTAATATAAAGTAAAAGAGCTTTCATAATACAGTACAGTATAATACTTGCACTATGCAGTAAGTTTATAATAATAATACATATTTAAAACTATTAAATTTTAATTATTTTAGTAACATTTATTTAGTGCAAATATTGCTGCATATATTAAAAATAAATCAATAATCGTCTTTATTAAAAAAAAAAAAAAAAAAAGATCAGGATTTTTTTTTTTTTTTTTTTTTTTTTGAAAGGGCGAGGTTAACACTGACAATATCTGCTATTGATAATTATCTGGCTATTGGAAATTAAATTTTATAAGTGAAAATTGTCTTTGGTTGTCACATTTTTTAATGTAATATGCACACTGGAACAGGATGAGATTTTTTAATTTTTATTAATGTTCAAATATACGAGACAAATTTCAGGAATTTCCAACATTATTTATCTGAAAAGACAGAAAAAAAATGTAATGATATACGCTTGACTAGGTTTCTACTTTATACCATTTCAACAACGTACTGTGAAGTACTGTATGTACAGTACGTAAAGTGGTACAGTACATATTTATACTACGTCGTAGAATTTTTAATTCTTTGCCTTAAGGGGGTAGGTGACCGACTGATATCTCGAAAACTAGACGGTCGCGAATATAATTTTAAAACAAAATAAAGAGGAAATGATACTTATAAAAGTTAAAAGTCTAGTTACGTCAAAGATGTGAAAACACGATAAAATATTTAAGTTATTCTACTTTTAAGATAGCATGTAAATGTATAACTTCAAATTTTAGTGTCAAATTTTAATCAAAATAGAAACTTTTTTAAAATTAAAAATACTATTAAATTTTGTGTCGGAAAAAAAATTAATCGATTTTATTTGAAAATTATAGTGTTTGTTTTGTTGGAAATAAATAATGTATTTTTTTTTTTTTTTTTTTGTGAAAATGTGTAGTTCTTCTTTTAGGGATTTCCAGTCCAAGTCAATCACGTTCTACATTGTAAGGAAATAAAAGTAAAATTTTATATTTATATAGTTAACAAACAGTGTGTACTTTTTTTTCTCTTCAGTTCTTCTTATTGTTAGAAAGAAATAACATCAAATTTAAATAACTTAATAATGTACAACTTATTGCAAATCTAAATTTATCGCTCTGTTTTTTTATCCATCACGTACAGGGTCGGCCTGGGAGGAAAAGGCCCGGTCCGCGAGATTACACAAGGGCCCGCGAACAAAGGGGGGTTTGGGGGCGAAGCCCCCAAAAAATGCGCCGCAGGCGAAATTTTTTTGAGGCCACGCCCCCTTTTAATTAGGAATTTACTTAAAATATTTCACTTTTGTATGAGATTTTTATGGCATGCACACTACAAATAAAATCATTATAATGTTTTTAAATGAGCTAAGATAATGGAGAAAAATATAGTGTTAAGAAAAAAGCTTAAATTAAAAAATACAATTGAATAAAATCAACTATTTTATTTAAACGCGGAGAACGACAGCTTTCTTTGTTTAGGATCATTTCCACACTTATCCATTTTTTTTTTAGCGGACTGAGTACGTTTTAGTGCACCAGTATTGTGTTTATATTCTGGTTTAGAAAACATTTAGGAGCGATAATTTAATTATAAATTTATCTTTACTATTTAGTATTGTCACACCGACACACTTGCCGCACCGAGTCACATTTCTTCCCCGCCGTTCAATCAAAAAATCACATTTTTTTTTATTATTTTTACCAATATAAAGGGGGACAAATTATATGAAGGAGATGAACAATAACAAAACAATTGCTAATTGACCACTAGACTAGAGTTCACTAGGAGTGCAATTTTTTTAAAAATTAAAAGCGGATAGAATTTTAAGATTGGATGTAATTTCTTATCATCTTTTGAAAGAAAAAGAAAATTCATCAGTCTGAAATTGTCCTTTTAATTTTCTTCTTCTTCTTCTCCTTCTCCTTCTCTTTTTTTTTTTTTTTTTTTTTTTTTTTGTTTAATTTGAGTGTTGTGGGCACGGCAAGGGCCCGCGGCCGGGGGGGCCCGGTCCGCAATCGCGGACTAGCGGACCTGGCCAGGCCGACCCTGCGTATTTATTAAATTTTAATTAGTATTCATGTGTCTTGTTATAAATATGTATAATCTACATTACTTCTTAATTATGTTCACATCCATGGTTCTTATAAACTTATACACAATAACTTCTATTATGTTAATTTTTCTTATAGAGATATATTAACCACTCCGTAATTTATTTTGTCTTGAATGTATTGGTTCAGAGGTAATTAAGGCTTGCTGCCCTGAATGTTCCTTTTCCCTATGTAGTGCAACTAAAATATTTATATATTTTGTTAATTATTAACATGCGTTAATTTGACTGGTAAAGGAACAACTATTTTGAGAAGCCGACTATAAGCAATTTCACCGCTCACATCCGCTTCCGTTTCGACTTACTGCGCATGCGTAGTAAGGAGAAACGGAAGCGGATGTGACTGAAATCGCTTATAGTCGGCTTCAAAACTGTTGTACTCCTTTACTAGTCAATTCTAATTCTTACTGAGCTGGTATGGCCGAGTGGTGAAGGCAACTGACTCGCAACTCTGTACTCCTCACCGAGTATAGGTTCGAGCCATTGCTGGGTGCGTACGTAAAGTGTGAGAGCACAACACGTTGCACGATGCATGTTTACATGCATTCCATGACGACGCACAGTATTCGGGAGGTGCATGATTGATGTGATTGCACCGACCAGCCTGCCTAGATGTTTCCACGGTTTCTCTAGGCTGTCATGGTGAATGCTGGGCTGTGTACTTAGGCCGTGGCCGGCCCGTGTGGGCTTTTCCATTAATTGGGAAGTCCTTACCTGTCGATAAGACAATGTCTTGACTGGGACTGGGATTGGTGTATAGCACAATTACACAATATGGCATGCAAAAAAAAAAAAAAATCTTAATTATATTATAAGGTTTTAAAAGCTCTTACTTTTATTATAATATATTTTTATCATTAATAATTAACACAGTATTTCATTTAATTAGCTGAAAATATCAGAATTCATATTTTATCGATGTATAGTACATTTTATTAATCTTAATTATGATCAGAACAAATTAATTCCCGCAGCTTAATTTGCTTAAATAAAATAAAATTTTAATTTTAAGCAAACACTTTTTATTTATAAAAAAAAATCACAAATACAAAATAAAATAACACATACATAAAATATTTAATACAAAATTATATTTAAAGTAACATATAATTATATTTTTTTTATACATTTTTTTTAAAACAAAATAAAAAAATTTCAAGTTAATAAAAATCAACTTTAAGGAGTTTAATAAAATATAATTATTAAATAAGATTTTAATTGTTAAGTAACGCAAGCTATTGAGAACGTGCAATTACCATAGGTTTATAATTACAATTATCTTACAAAGTACAGTGCTCAACTATTTCAACAATTATTGCAAGTTTGTTATTTTTTTTATATGATTAAAATTACAAACGAAAAGCATCTCTCAGAATTTTTTAAAAAGTAAAATTTATTTCTGGTTTTAAATTAGGTCAAGATTTTTTTTTTTTTTTTTTTTTTTTTTTTTTTGCATTTTCTTAAATATTTTGACTTTTTTAAAACATAGTAATTTTATCTTAAGTTTATAGGATGTGCAATACATCCATTTTCAGTTATAGCTGCTTTATTCCCCCAGCAATAAGAAAAGTATAATGTAAAATCAAGACAGGAACTCAAAATCGTCTGCTAGCACTTTGTATTAACTGATACAGGAACAACTGTTTAGAAGCTGACTATAAGCAATTTTGCTCAAATCCACTTCCGTTTTGACTTACTGCGCAAGCGTAGTAAGTCGAAACGGAAGCGGATGTGACTGAAATCGCTTATAGTCGGCCTCAAAACCATTGTTCCTTTACTAGTCACTTATATTTATTTTTTTCCCTTTCTTTTCCACTAAACAATCTCTTTGCAATTCTATTAATAAAATCTAAAATATTTATGATAAAAATGAAATAACAAACTTACAATAATTGTTGCAATAGAAAATAAAAATTATTCACTTATTTAAAATTCACACATGAAATTTGCATTTTATTTTTGAAATATTTTTGTGCAAGAATGCAAATATTTACAAATAGTTTTTTTGTTATGTTAAAATATTATTTATATTTTTTCAATATTAATTTAAAAAGCATAAAGCCACTTCGTTATTCCTATTATATAATGTTACATATATAAATTTGTAACCTGGAAGCCCTTGAATTACTGCTAATGTATATATTTTAAGATCAATGCAATCTATAAAAAGTATTTTTTTTTTTCATTATGACTATTTTTTATTATTATTATTTATGCGTTGCATTTTAAAAACTTTTTTTTTTTTTTAATTCATAATTATAAAACATGCATTTTTATTTATATAATTCATTTCTAATTGAATATTAGTAGGAATTTTTTGTTGTTGTTTTAATATACATATTATTATGGGCAAGCATTATTATTAATATTAATAAAAAGCAAATTTTAATGCATTAAAGGCCGCTTTTTAAATTGTCTTAGAATTCTATTCTCACTATTGTTATATACGTTTTTTAAAATGTCTTTTACTTTTTTTTTTTTTTTTTTTTCATTTTCTTATTAAAAAGATTTTAATATAAATACAATAATAGTTAATATTGTGTATATATAATCAAAGACCATATTATGGTCTTTGATTTAACATAGTTTTAAAGTAGTTGCATATTAGTTTGCATATTTTTGTTTTGTTTTTATAACATGATACCTTGTTAAAAAAAATTACAAAAACGAAAAAAAAAAAAAACGAAAAAAACGAAAAAAAAAAAAAAAAAAAAAAAAAAAAAAAAAAGATTTAAAACGAACTTTAAAAAATATACTTTGAAAGTAAAGTAAAAATCTTAATTTTTTTAAACTAATATTTTAACAAATTTGCAAAGTACTTTATTTTATACACAAATGCACATACCGGTACTGAATATATAGTTACTATTAGTATTTCATATTTCTTAAAATCATTTTAACCTTTAATTTACTATATTATTTGTATAATATTTTATAATATTTAAATAACCTGTTCATTTTTTTTCTTCTTTTTCATACAATTATTGACGGGATTACTTTGTGTTGTGATTCATTTTCTATAATTATTATTATTTATTTTTTCTTCTTATACTTAAGTGTGCGTTTATATTTCGTATTCAAGTATTATTTATAAAAGCATATTTTATTTTTGTATTCTAAACAATATTTTCTACAATAGAATCTAAAACAATGTAATTATATCATAGACCTAAATTACCACCTTTTACTTATTTTATATCAAAAAGACTAGTCATGGGCATTATTATTATTTTTTTGTATGTTACAAATAGTTTTGCATTTGAATTGAAAAAAAAAAAAAAAAAATTACAAGGTAATTTTATGAGCAACGAGTCAATAAATTTTTGTAAATTTTTGTTAGCAGTTAATAATTAATAAAATCAGTAGTAAGGGAATGGGGCATTTTAGTCGTCCCCTTGCTATCTAATATACTATTAAAGCTTATTGTTGTAGCTACCATTAATAAAACATTTTACTGTAAGTTTTTTTCTGGTCAAAAAAGACAAATCTTTTGAATATTAACATTGATCTTCATGCATATAAAGTTTCAAGCTCACTGAATTGAAAATAATCAAGTACCACAGAGAAAAAAAAAGTCACATTATTATTAACATGCTATTATTTACGCCTCCTCTAAAGTGTTTCCCCCCCCCCCTTCTTTTGCTTAATGTAATGCGTATGTATTTTTATGATTAGATTCTAAAAAAAAAAAAAAAAAAAAAAAAGGCATTTTTCTTTCAATTTCTTTGGACCCCCCCCCCCCCCCCCCATATTTTACCCGTTGCTTGAAATAACCGCGAATTACGATAAAAATATCCTTCCCATTGAATAAGAAGTTCTATCACAATTCATAAGCCAATAAGAAGTGCAAAACATCTTATTTCAATCTAGAGATTTCCTTCAACATAACAAGAAATAGTAAAATTGTTTTCTTTGACTTTGAATAAGCTAATAAAAATAGCAACGCTTATTTCAAAATATTACAATATAAAAATTTAAGCAACAGATTTTATCATATATTATTATTAAAATTTTGCTTCAAAATTTTTGCATGTAATATGTAATACATTTTATTTGTTAATTTTTTTATCGTAAATGGAAAATAAATTGACTCATTGCTTTAAAATATTAAAACATCATTATTTTATGGTCATTTTACAAACAACATTATAAATTCAGTGTAATTTAGTAAGCAGAATATTAATTAGTAATTTTTTTTTATATAATATTATAATACGCAGCGTGCTAAAAGTTTAAGGCACATGCTGGCAGTGTAAAAATGGTAGCATATTGTTGTTGTAAAAAAGAAAAAATTGAAGCAATTATTTTTATTAAAGCATTCACTATAGTTATTGTTTTTTTATTGTAACTTCGTTCATATAAACTATGGACGTAATAATGTGATTTATATCTAGGATTAAGTAAAGCTTAGTTTGTTTTTATTATTTTTGAACGAAGTTTACATTTTTTTTTTTTTAATTTTCAAGTGAGGATGTTATTTTAATTATTATGCATATTTTTCATCTTATCCATCATTTGCAATACTGAAATAATTATTAATTTTAACTTTTTTTCGTCATTAATTTTTAATAAATAAATATATTTTTTATTAATTGTAATTTTACTATATTAAAAAATTATATATAATATATTTTTATTTTAGTGAGCAGCTATGAATATAAAACATTATTGAATACTAAAAATTTTACACTTTTTTGAATAGATCACTAAACAACAAATAATTCAATAATAGTGTTATATAAAGTTGAAGAGAGTAGGGGACCGACGTCGGCCATTAGACTCAAATTTTTATCGTCAAAAAAGGTTAAATTTTGCACAATGATACTTCAGTTTGAGACAATTTCAAATATATAAAAATTTGGGAGGGGGGGGGGGGCGGGGGTCACCGTGCCAATTAATTTTATATGATTTTTTGAAAATTTAAGCCCATAAGGCCCAATGTTAATTTCAATATTTTTTTTCTCTTTTTTTTTCGGGACGGTCAAACATCATGAAATTTTTATCACGGTTAGGTGTGACCCTTAGCTACACAATGACACCAAATTTAGACCCCAAAACACGTTTAGTTTTTGAGATATAAGGTAGGTACCCTGCTCCCTTAAAAGAAAAAAAATTAGGAAAAACCTTAGAAAAAAAGTTACATTATTTTCTTCTTCTTTTTTCACGTCAGATAAGATGAAAAATATAATTTTACAGTTAGATATGCTCATTAGTTATGATATGCTGATATTCTAAAGAGACTAAATATTTTAATTTGCCAAGCAAGAAAGTAGTAGGTATGTTTTCACATATTATTAAGTACAAATTGATATTTTTTTTGTAACGAAATATTTTATCAATAAAAAAAATGTACAAAAATAATAAGTAATAATTGACGATTAATATTAGAAAAATATTTCAATATTGCATTCGTCACATACAGATTATGCATCAATACTTTTCTAATATGAGTTGCCAATTAAAATTTACATAAAAAAAGTTATAATTATACAAAAACATAAATAGTTTATTAAAATTGCATTTAAAATTACTTATAGTCTGTGTATTGTATATTTAATTTTAAAAGGGCACTAATAATATTTTATTATTTTACTTTTGTAAAAAGTATGGACTATTTAGCACCATTCTGTTCTTCTTTTCATTGCATCTAAATTCATAAGAAATATTTTTGCATCATATAAAGCTATTTATATTTATAGTGTGTATGTATACAAAAAAGTTTATTTATATACCAGGGCACAAAATATACAGTAGTTCTATTTTCGATGTATAGAATATACAGTCATATTTACAAGTGTTTTTTAAGATTATGCAATGCTTAAACAAGAAAAATTAAAATATTGGTTTTATTTAAAATATATATTTACTATAATTTATAATAAAATGAAAAAAATTTTAACTTTTTTTTATTAAAATTTTATAAATTATTACTATCAGTTACTCTTAAGGAATTTTTATAAATTCAAAATATAAATTGAAAAAAAAAATCTGAGATTTAAATAAAAGTATTAGAAAATATGTAATTATACAATAAGTATTGTGGGTTACGATTTTATAGTTCCCGGACTGTACAATTAACACATGAAAACTTAATGAATATTTTAGTAAAAGTAAGCATTGCCTTCGTTTTTATTTATTATTTTTTTTAAATTAAATTTTCTTACTTTTTATGCCCTGTATTGTCACGCGTATAAAAAAACATCATTTGAATTAAATCTTAAAATCTTATATTTAGAGATACTTTGTATTACATAATTATTTTTTTAATTGTCTTTTATTTAAGTATTATTATTTAGCGATATCTTAAAAAAAAAAAAAAATTATACATAATATATAATATTTTATTGTTTTCCTAAATTTTAGGAAGTAATCACACTAGTTTTATTTCTTCACTTTTTTCTTTTTCTTCTTATAAAATAATTAAAAAGTTTATGAGCGAGAAAAAGAGTAAGAAATAATCACTTTTATTAATATATCTTCTCGTGTATTTTTGTGCATTTTATACGTGATGTGATAAAAAATTTGTAAGTACAGTTTGGTGTAATTGAAATTGTAATTATTTGTGTAAAAATTAATTACATTATTCTTTACATTTTAAACACTTTAAAAAAAACCTGTACAATAATTTGTTTCTTGGAAAGTAATGTGATAAAAATATTGATACAATTTTAAAATTATTAATTTAATAATCATCATAATTTTTAATTTATTATTTTAATTAGTCATAGTTTTTTTTTAATAATATGCAATAGTTTTATTTATATATAAAATATTCATTTCTTAATAAAAACGTTTAGAAATTCAAAATATATTGCATAATGAGACTAGTAAGGTAGCTGAAGATTAGCGTGGAAAAACTTTTTAACTTCCACTTGCACAAAGGGAAAAAAGAGGAAGAAGAATTAAATAAAAAAATAATAAAAAAAAGTGATGGCCCACACTTAAAAGTGAATGAAAAATTAGCTATGTTAATAACTTAACTATGCTGCTTATTTATAGCAAGGTTATATTTAAACTACGAAAGAAATAAAGCTTCTCTGCAAGATCTCTATTTTGTACAACATTAAAGCAATCGTGATGTTCTTAAACTCTGTTCCCTTGCTCCAAAAAATGTGCAATGCCATTTAAAAAGCATTAGGTGATCGTCATTTTTTTGTGGTTTGGGGCACGAATAACAGGGTTTACGAACATCACTAGTATAGATGTCCAACAACATGATATTATGTTTTAAATTCGCGGTCTGTTGTAACAGCATAAATTGTTAGTTTTCATTTTTTCTACGAACCACTTAAAAACAACGTCCAGATACACTCTAAGAGTGGAGTAATCTCTGGGTCATGGTTTTATGAATTTACATTGATAAAAAAAAGGTGTTTGAGTGGGCCAAACATGTCTAGCACTTGCCATAAAGAAAAAAAAAATCCGAAAAAAGATAATTTTTGAAACCTGTAGACCGGAAGTGATCCAGTGGTAAGGTTGAGCTGTGATCAGTATAGCATTGACCGCTTAAATTTACTCAAAATGCGGAAAAGGACGTATCGGAAGAGGAAACCACGTGACGGTAAAAGTGGGAGGTAGCTCAGGCCTAGCTTGCTGCTTGCACCAACTTTTCTCCCACTTTTACCGTCACGTGGTTTCCTTTTCCGGCACTTCCTTTTCCTTTTTTTTAGAGTGAACATACGCACTCATTGCGTCCTGGATTTAAATGACAGAACGAGTCTCAAACGCAAAGTCACCAGTGAAAATCGATCTTGTGAAATTTAGATGTACAAAAGTGCAACATTGACTGCTTCTGTTTACTCAAAATGCGGAAAAGGAAGTGACTGGAAGAGGAAACCACGTAATAGTAAAAGTGGAAGGTAGCTCCAGGTAAGCTTGCTGCTGGCACCAACTCCCACTTTTACCGTCACATGGTTTCCTTTTCTAGCACTTCCTTTTCCTTTAAGAAAAAAGTTGACAGTAAAAATGTATATATTTATCACATTACTTAAAAAGAAATATTATAAAAGGAGAAATTATTTGAGCCGATACGAGGATAAAGGATTGAAGTCTTTTTGATGTGTAGCGTTGTGAGCGGGTAAGTAGCCCCAAAGTTGCATTGCCTCTGTGCAGACAGTTTGAATATGTTGGACATCCAAGTGGGGTAGATCACGCCGCCAGTGGAACGGAGCAGCTTTGGAGTCACGGAATGTGCTCGATACACCACCCACATCAGCCTGCAAATATTGAGAAATAAATTACTTAATTTAAAGATAATATATTTATTTTTTTTATAGGAACTAGTAGAATGTTAATCATTATTCAAGCAATTTCAAAATATGTTATTATAAGTTAGAGACAGTGGTAAAAAATATCGCGGTTTTATTGTAAACTAGCTCTCTGATTGGCTAGAGGGTTGCCATTAGCCAATCAGAGAGCTAGTTTACTATCGCTGTTACAATAAAAACGCGATATTTTTACCACTGTCTCTACCTTATAATGCTAAACGACATAAATGCAGCATAAATTAAATAATTCTTTTATAAATTTATTGATTATATAAAGCTCAAAAAGTAAAATATACTATTAAAATAATGGTAAGTAAATTTCTAAACTTAATTAACATTCAATTCAATACAGAAAACAAAAAAGTGATTGTGTAAATGAAATAAATGATACGTCGGTATGGTTGTCTTTCAAAGTTATATCGTGTTTAATGTAATTCATCATGAAACTGAACTAAACTAAACTAAAAGCTAAAAAAAAAAAAAAAAAAAAAAAAAAAAAAAAAAAAATGAAAAAAAAAAAAAAAATGAAAAATGAAAAATGGCTAATAAACTTTAAAAATATTATGCTAAATTATTATAGCAATTTCCTGCTGTCGATTCTTTTTCACTTATACCTTCCTTTAATATATGAAGTGGGACAATCAATCATACTTTAAACAAACATGTAAATTTCAATGAAGATTTAAATATAATAATTGTAACTTCATAAAATTACATCATTTTGATATAGTTTTAACTTTTTAACATAATGTAATTAACTAAATACAAATAAAATTTAAAAAAATAATAAAATAAAAATTACAATTATAAAAATAAAGTAAATGCGATGTACAAAATTTATTATTATTTTAAATTTTCAAATTATTTTCATTATAAATATTTTTATTTTGCATAGAATGAAAATAAAATATGAAAATAAAATGTAAAAGCAGAATTGTACAATTTTAGGATATTTAAGTTTAAAACTTCAATAATAATTATGTACACGCCTAAGCCTAAGTACATTGTTTTAAGGGAGTAGGGTCTGAGTAGGGTACCGACGTCAGCCATTAAACTCAAACTTTCCTCGTCAATAATTCTGAAATTTTGCACAATGATACTTCAGCTTGAGACAATTTCAAATATAAAAAATTTGGTGGGTCACCATGCAAATTAATTGTATATAATTTTTTCAAATTTTAAGCCCATAAGACCCAACGTAATTTGAATTTTTTTCCTTTTTTTTTTTTTTTTTTTTCGGGACGGTCAAACATCATGAAATTTTTATCACGGTTTAGTGTGACCCTTAGCTACGCAATGACACTAAATCTAGACCCAAAACACGTTCTAGTTTTTGAGATATAAGGTCGGTACCCTACTCCCTTAACTTTAATAGTTGTGAACTCACCTTAGTGTGGGTGTCAAGAAATAGTCGTACAGCAGGATGGAAATTTAAATTGAAAAATGATAGAAGTTCTTTGACTCCACGATAAGGCTCTACTGATAAATCTTCGTAGCGCATCACCCTGTATGACAAAACAATTATCAGATTAGTTTCTAATTGTGACTTCACACTTCAATCACAATTTTACATTTCTTCCAGTTGCTTCGTGGATATTAATTAATTCATCATCTTCATCATACTATCATACTCTTAATTTTTCGCAGACTTATCTCATTTTTAAAATTAGCCAGTAGAAGAAACATATTTATAAATTATAATCACAAATTATTCTTTCAATATTATTTATATAAAAATAATTTTTATAATAATAATAATAAAACAATAATTTTTTGTTAAATATTTATACTGTAGTAATATTTTAAAAATTTAATGTGTAAAACAATTTAGTTAAAAAATATATTATTTATATTAAAATATATCACGGTGTAAAAATAATAAACTAGTTAATTCAAATTATATTTATTTACAAAAAAAAAAAAAAAGTTAGTCTGCAATATTTAAATAATTTTTGTTACTTTATTTGCTTATGGTGATGCCAAGCATTGATATAATGATCTTAATGGATATCAATGACGTAGTTCACTAGCCAATCCCAAGCCTACAGGGGTTATTTGCATGAATGCGTGAGTAACATTGCTAAATATAGGGTGTATGCAGATGACGTCATATTTATTGCGCTTGGAGGCCATACTGGAGTAGTGACTAACATTGCTCAGCATAGGACAAACTTCATTTAAGCCAAGTTTCTTTGGAAAATCGGTTACTTTTTTGTTCATGTTATTTTTCTTACATACTTGAGATACTAATTCAACATATTTACAGCATCAATGCTCTCAAAAATATTGCATAGTGGTTTTAAACTGGCAAAATGACTTATTTTCCTATGCCACCCATGTTATTGAGTTATCCAACATGGCGTCGACTTTAACATGAATGCATAGACCCTATAGGAAAAACGTAGTTTTATGCTATGTCTTCTTTGGATTTTTTTATGATTTTTATTATTATTTGTATCGCATACTTGAAAATCTATAATTCAACTTGTTAAGAACATCAATGCTTTCAAAAATATTACTAAGTATGGTAAAGGGACCAGTTTTCAGCAGACCCACTGTTTTCGGCACTTTGTTTTTTTTGAGGGAAAACCTCCCACAGCTGAACTTAGAGAAAAATTAAGGAGGCAAGGGAGGTTCATATGTATGACACAAAAAATCATCAGCTCTCGGAATTGCATTTTTCTGGGGTAAAAGAAAATGTTAAAGTAGGCTGCCGAAAACTAGTTAGCGTGCCGAAAACTGGCTCCTTTACCATATTTTTAAAATGTGTTATTCTCCAATACCTGGCCCATGCTAATAAGAGCTTACATTATGGCATCGACTCTGCATAATACCTGAATTGCTGAGGATATTTCCTTGCTATTTGAACAGCTGCATAATAATCAGCAGCGAGATCTGCGCAAAGTAAGGCTGGATCCCAACAGTCGGGGTTGTTTGGGCACCAATCTCGGTGTCTGCGAGACTGCATGGTACCTCTCGGGTCTCGAACCATCAATAGCATACGCACGTTCAACCTGAAATATCATATTTAAAGTCAAAATTATTTATTATTATTATTTTCATCCTACAGTACAAATATAATAGTTTAAAACCATAGTTTATATTCATCTATATATATATTGAGCATAGGAAAAGGGGGAAACCACCCCCTTTTCCTATGCTTTTTCAGACCTGACGTGGGGGTGGGGGATCCAGACCCTGACCCCCCCCCCCTGAATACGCCCCTGATCATCTACACTAATGTTTTGTTTTTGTTTTTGACATTGAGCTTTGTTCACACTATTGTAATAATATATTTTAACATTCAAAAACTCGCGCTTAATTTGCAATGCTATTCTTATGAGAAAAACACGCACTGAAATTGAATGTCATAATCGTGTGTGTAAGTGATAATTTTTATAATGTGGACAAAATAATAGTAATTAAATAAATAATTATCGGTTACCGAGTTTGAAACGTTCAAATTGGGCAGTCTAAACATATTTCATGCAATTATTAAAAAAAAAAAGTAAACATCTTTTAATGAAGTAATATATAAGTAAGTGTATAAGCAAGACAAGTAGAAATTATAAAAAAAGTGGACAAGAACTCAAAGAGGATTTTTTTAAGACCAAAATACATCACAAGAATTTAAAATAATTATAATAATGACAACAATAAATTATTTCGCTCTCATTTTCCCCTAGTAATAACTAAATCATGTTTCGATAGACATTGGTTTTGAAAGGTTGAAATTATGCGCACTTGAATTATAGTATAAAATAGTAAATTATTGAAATTTAAAGAAACTTTTTATATATATATTTATGAATGAAAAATAATAATTGTATACCTCAAAGTAAAAAAACATAAAAAAAACAAACAAACAAACAAACAAACAAACAAACAAACAGGAACTTATAAAAAGGATTTAACGTTATGTGTATATTATTATGCAACAAAAATTACTATACACAGCTAAACATTGAAAACATAAATAAAAGATAAGACGAGTGGAACGGAATTTAGTGGTTTACGTTTTGTCATTAATTGTTATCAAAACAAAATTAAAACTTATAACTTAATCTACCATTTCCGTATATACATACGAGTTTATTAATTAATGATTTAAAAAGTTAAAAGTATATTAGAATGTCTATTTTAATTATTTTTTCCTTGTGGATTCAACATAAGGAAAATAATGAAAGATGTAATAATTGAATTGAATACCACGGAATTCTTTGAAGATCGCTAAATCAAAGTATTTAATGAATGTATAAATAAAGGGATAAGATTAGAAGTGTTTACTTATAGGGTGTATGCGGATGACGTCATATTTATTGCGCTTGGAGGCCATACTGGAGTAGTGCATAACATTGCTCAGCACATGACAATCTTCATTTAAGCCAATTTTCTTTGGGATATCGGTTAATTTTTTGTTATTGTTATTTGTCTCACATACTTGAGATACTAATTCAACATCACAATGCTCTCAAAAATATTGCATATAATGTTTTTAAACTGGCAAAATGATTTTTTTCCTATGCCACTCATATGTTATTGAGTTATCTAACATGGCGTCGACTTTAACATGAATGCATAGACCCTATATCATTACAGTCAACATATACGTTTACATTACAGCTTGTTCTGTAAAGTATCGTGAATCTCATTTACACAGTGATTGGCTGATCAACAAAATAAGACACATTCATTGGTTAATCTTGTTTTTTGAGTCGATAAAAGTGAGTCGCATTGAGAATGGAACTTTTTTTTTTTTTTAAGTTTCGTTCATTCTTATCAAGTTCAAATTTCTAAGCGAAGAAATAAAAATGATCAACCATCGTACATAAACGTAGTAAACAGGTAATGGCGTCATGATCAGATGTTTATAACGAAGGAAAATTTTTGAAGCTGGCTCAAGAGTTTTATGTAGTTTATAGAACGAGCTTATGTTTATAAAGAAATATTTTCACAAAAGTACAAATCGTACATACATAATAAACAGACTGACAAACAGACAGATAGACAGATGAAAGAATGAAAGAATGAAAGAATGAATGAATGAATGAATGAATGAATGAATGAATGAATGAATGAATGAATGAATGAATGAATGAATGAATGAATGAATGAATGAATGAATGAATGAATGAATGAATGAATGAATGAATGAATGAATGAATGAATGAATGAATGAATGAATGAATGAATGAATGAATTATAAATAATAAATAAATCATTTAAAATTCAGACTATAATAATAAATATTGCCAGTAAGTTTCAATCTACTGTCATTGTGTTCAGCTTACAACACGGAAAGAATAAATTACGTAATTTATGCTACATTTATATCAATATAGCATAAATTATGCTAAATTAAAACAGCATATTAAATAACAATAATGCTATACATAATATTTATGCTTAGTAACATGAAGTATAGGATATAATTATGTTTTATTGAATAAATTGTGCGTAAAATGACCTAAAATAATTATTACATATATTTATTTTTGCCCATGTAGGAGGGTAACTTGGATGAATATTTAATTTTTGTTACTTACGCTGGATCTTGCAAAAGTTGTTCTGCAATTTTCAGCCTCAGTCTAACAATTTTCATACTCTGAGCAGGGAAAAGTCGACACATAGGATTGAGGAACTCTGGTCTCCAACATAAATGTGGGTGTGCCTCGCATTGTGTCCACAGTCGGCGATTGTGAGTGAATAAAAATACATTTCTTTTGCCGTAGTCGAGGTAGTGACCTGGGGAAAACAGGGATTTTACATTTAAAATACGTTAGGATTAAAACTTTTTTTTTTTTTTTTTTTTTAGCCGATTTTTTTATGAAAGCTAGCTAGAATGTTCATTAAAACTGCATAATAATATTTTGTTTTAATTTTTAATTTAATTTTGTTTATTTAATATCAATAACTTTTAATATTAAAAACTACTTAAAGTTAAAGGTTGCAATCGTATTCAGAAGGCTTGCATTTACAAATCTAAAAATCTAAAAAGAAAACTTCCAAAGATATAATGCCATTTTAAAGTTAACAGTACAACAGCTACTTATGATAAAATTTTCAGAACCCGTGACCATCAGATAAGAGAAAAAAAATTATTGAAATTAATATGGGTTCTTATGGGACTAAAACTTTAAAAAAAAATATATATATATATAAAAATCTAGCAAGGTTACCTCTAAGTATTTTACATTTTCAAAAATAACTGAATCTAATGTAACAAAATATCAGATTTTTCTTTCTTTACAAATTTTTAAAATCATTTAAATCTTTTTCAAATCCCGCAATAGCTGATTTCCCACCTTTAAATTAAATCAAAGTTTTAAACAATTGGAAATTATGCAGTAACTTAACTGTTTACCGATAACCTTTATTGACTAATAATGAACAACTATTTTGAGGCTGACTACAAACGATTTACCTTACATACGCTTTTGTTTCGACGTACTGCGCATGCGTAGTAAATCGAAACGGAAGCGGATGTGAACGAAATTGCTTAAAATCAGCTTCGAACAATTGTTGCTTTATTAGTTAATTGTCTATTAACCACTTGTATAAGTTACTGTTAATTAACAATAAAAAAGTAATGATAATTTTTCCTTTGTGCGCCGTAGTATTTTACCCATTAACTTACCCATGCCAGTATAATTACAGTTGAGAAGATGTTTGAGATTTGTGATTGCAGGATCTGCGAGAGGTGGTCCTCTAACTTGAACGATATCAAAATCAAGTAAAGGTTCATAATGATACCAATTGCCAGGGTGACTGTTCAGTACGTCACCAAGAAATGTAGACCCTGAGCGCCAGGATGTCACAACGACGCTCTTTATTGGAGTACCTCCCATCTCAGGTACCATGTCACCTAACGAGCTGGGAAAATAAAACAAAGTATATACATTAAATTTACAATTTTTTTTTAATTGGGTAATTATCACATAATTTTAATAATTTAATTTTTTTTAAGGATAAACTTGATTTTTCAGTCTATAATTTTGAAATGGGATATTTTGCACATTTTATTAACTAATATGATAGAATTACAATGTGAAGGAGAGTCTGATTTTTTTTAATAATAATAATTATAATAAAAAAAAATCAGCTGAGTTTATTATTGGTATAGAGCAAAAATGACCAAAATTAATTTTTTTTAAACTTGTTGAGTACTATATTACAATTTCAGCGTCCCGGATTTTTTTTATTATTATTTAATTTACAGAACCAAAATAACATAATATTCCTCAACTAAATAACTTTCATCTAACGCTGAGGACCCTCTTTAATTCGGGTGTGACAATTGAAATAACGTAATTGCAACGTAAAAGCATAATTAATTTACTGAGCATCTCCTTCTTAGTTCTGTAAAAAAATTCTATAATAACGTAATTATTTTATTTATTAAACACCAAGGTGTACTTATACATATATATTTACATTGCACTCTATAAGTCTACATTTTTGCATATTGACTTAATGATAAGGTCCGAGATGGACCATGAAGTAAGTAGTACCTAGTACATAGGCCACCACATAACAAACATACACATTTATCTTAACACTAGTGATATTCTTAAATCTGACAGATTACATCATTTTCGTACACAATTTAAGTGTAACACCGATAGTAAGTTTTTTAAACTGTTTATACAGATAACCAACACAGACAGGACACAGTTTCTATCAGTTATTAATAAATAATAATAATAATAAAAATAAAAAATCAAATTATTTTCAAAACAATAAAAATTATAAATAAATTTTATATTTTGAATGTATAAAATATTTAATAATAATAAAATTAAAACATTAAAATAAATTTAAATAGTTATGAAGAAAGAAATAATTGTTATGTTAAAAGCTACCTTATAAACGCTACAAATTTTACTATTAATTTTTAAGTATCTTAAAGTCATTAACTTCAAATGGAGCTTTTTAAAGTGCAATAATAACTATAATGGAGCTCGTATTAAATGACATTTACTTTACAAAATATTGTATACTGTTTGAGGGAGTAGGGTACCGACCTTATATCTTAAAAAAAAAAAAAAGTAGAACGTGTTTTGGGTCTAAATTTGGTGTCATTGTGTAGCTAAGGTTCACACCTAGCCGTGATAAAAATTTCAAGATGTTTGACCGTCCCGAAAAAAAATAATGAAATTAACATTGGGTCTTATGGGCTTAAAATGTCAAATAATCATATAAAATTGATTTGCACGGTGACCCCCCAAAATTTTTATATATTTGAAATTGTCTTAAGCTGAAGTATCATTGTGCAACATTTCAGATTTTTTTTATGATAAAAGTTTTATTCTAATGGCTAACGTCGGTACCCTACTCCCTTAAAGCGGACATTATTAATATTTTTACCTGACATTATTGTTGTGTCTGCCATATACATAGCCCATCATTTCATCTGCAATGAGTCTTCTCTGCTCGGCTAAAACTTCTTGGATTTCCTCAGCATAATTGGCGTTGTTTGTCTCCGAATCTTCACTGCTCCAACTCTGTACAATAATTAACAAAATAAATTATAAAATAATTATAAATAACCGTGTATTTAATTATTTTAAGTCCTCTTAATGTTTACATGCACTAGTATTTCTCATTTAAATATCTCCTGAATTGGTTGGAATAGTTTTCGGTTTAGCATGCGGGGTGACGCGGGGAAAGCTAAGGGTTTCCTATAATTTAGCATTACGTTTATGAGGAAAAACACGTTTTTTTTTTTTTTTTTTTTTTTTTTTGCAATTTTTTTTTGCAATTTTTGAGAAAACTATTTTACTGATTCAGGAGATACTTTTATGAGAAATACTAGACATAATTTTACGTGTTTTAAGACTGAGAAATTTTTTCCTATTTTTTTTTAAACCGATAACCTCCATTGCATGAATTTTTTTATTGATAAATATCATACAACGGATACATTACACGGATTACACCATGGCATCATGTACTGTACTTAAAAAAATGTACATAATAATAATAGTTCTTTATTAGGTTTAGATGTTATATCATATTATACATAAAAAACAAACATGTAAATTACCCAACAGGTGATCTGATGAGAAAAAGGTAAAATGCCTACTATACACTAGACGTGATCTCACACTGTATTATTTTGTGAAGTAATTTAAAAATTAAATATTATATATATATATATATATATATATATATATATATATATATATATATATATATATGTGTGTGTGTGTGTGTGTGTGTGTGTGTGTGTGTGTGTGTGTGTGTGTGTGTGTGTGTGTGTGTGTGTGTGTGTGTGTGTGTGTGTGTGTGTGTGTGTGTGTGTGTGTGTGTGTGTGTGTATATATATATATATATATATATATATATATATATATATATATATATATATATATATATATATATAATATTTGACAAGGATATGTTAATTACTGAATTACTGTAACTATTTGCACTATTCAAAGATCCAAACAAACAATTAGAAGAATATAAATCGTAATCATCACATTTATTTATTTATTTTTATTTTTTTTTTTAATTGATTTGTTACCTGTATAGTTCTGCCCAGTACTGGTAACTGGCTTAGAGATTGCGAGTCTGAGAGAAGGACGGTGTGAAGTAAGAGACCCCCTAGGCACATGGCAAGTAAAAGTAAGCAGGCAAACCTGCGAGGTAATGTGGGGGCCCCTCTACCAGGACCCAGGCCTGAACCACCTGGTAAGAGTGGTGCGTGAGACCTGAAACATTACAATCAAATACGGCTCTGTTAGACAAGAATCAGTTATTTAGGGGCTATGAACCGGTTCCGACGAAAAGTGATAAAAATTGCATGCCAATATGACCAAAAGATCCCTTTTCAAAATTATATTACTTAATATTATAATATATTTTTTTTTATAAAGCCTTAAAAATAAATTAAAATATTAATTACAAACAAACTAGTTGCATTATTTTTATTTTAGGACCTAATTACGTTTTTCAATTACATTTATATACATAATAAATATACGTAAATTTATAATCTTGAAAAAAGAAGCGAGAGAGAGAGAGAGAGAGAAAGGGAGAGAGAAAGAGAGAGAGAGAGAGAGACAGAGAGAGAGAAACATATAGTGTGATTATTTTGATATAAAAATATTAAATAAAGTTTGTATAGAAGGAAGAAAAGTGAGCATTTTGCTTTAAATTATGAAAGAAGAAGTGGTAAATAAAAAATAAAATTAACTACATAGATGTAATTAACGATAAGATGAACATCATGACATTCATATTCAATAATTTTGCGCAATAAAAAGAAGCTGGAAATACAAGGTCATGGTGTAACTTCCCATTATTAAAGTAACATTAAAACTTATTACAAACATCTTGAGCAATGTAAGATAAAAAAAATATGACCATGTAGGTATACATACATGAGTGTCCGTGCATTTACACTGCACAAATATTATACAAGCTTGGTATAAATGATGAATATACTCCGTTTGTTAGTTAAGATCGTACTCACTTAATAAAGTGATTTGGTACTCAAACCAAACGGTTAAAGGAATAGACCTAACAAGGGAACGATTGATTCGGGGTGGACTTTGGGCTATTTCCGGTCACATCCGCTTTAATAATAATAATAACTTTATTTAAGGCGTTGTGAGGGCATGACAGCCCTATTATACAAAATCTTGACCACAATAATAATATTAAATTTTAACATAAGTATAATACAGTTTCCATCTTAATTGTACACATTGATTAGGTTTATTGCGCAGAGAGTCAAAACGGAGGAGGGTGGACAATATTGCTCGGAGTCGGCCTCGAGGCGGTTATTCCCTCGTTAGTCTATTAGTAAGTACAGTAGCATTAGTATGTAACATAGTAAGTAAGTTGACAATTACATGTAAAACCTTATACAAATGTAATTTTATTATGTTTGATTGTAGGAGAGTGGAACTCTGGAAATAAAGATTTTTTGAATTTGAATTTGAATTTTGACCAGATCTTAAGCAAAGAAAACATAAGCATTCATATCACAAAACACTTGAAGGGACTTACATAAAGAACTTTAGTTTGTCTCAAAAAATAGCTCCGTAGCAGTGATCAGAAAATTTTGATTTATGCAACCCGCACAACATTTTTTTACTAATATTTGCATGTTTCTGACGTCATAAACATGAATAGTCACTTAAATTGCATACTTTACAGTATATATTTACGCTCTCTCGTGGGGCTATACATTTACATTCTTGTAAAATTGTCATCAGTTTTGAAGATATTATTTCGTGTTTATTCATTAAAAAGCACATGTCAATTATGTGGTCTATGGTTTTAAGTTGGAATCATATAATTATATACCTTTTATGCCTCTTTTCTACCCTAGCAAATTGGTGTTAAAAAAATATTGTTAAGTACACTGGTCCCGAATAAATTTGACCGCTTGCGTTTAAGTTTCCCCATATATTTAACATTCTGAGAGATTCACGCTTCGGTCTTATTTATTCGGGACCAGTGTACATATGTAGGCAACTTTTAACATTTATGACGTCAAGAAATACACGTATTTAATGAAAATTCTACAGCAGGTTTTCTACTTTACAAGCTTTCTTCCCAGTTGGTGAGATTGTTTTAATATGTGGATGTGTATCAAGGTTTCAATCTGGGATTTAAATTTAAAATAAACTTTTTTTTTTTTTTTACAGGATTCCTTTTATTCATATATATATATATATATATATATATATATATATATATATATATATATATATATATATATATATATATATATATATATATATATGTGTGTGTGTGTGTGTGTGTGTGTGTGTGTGTGTGTGTGTGTGTGTAACATAATAAATAAATATTAATAAACTTAATAAGTAAATAATAATGGGCAGGAAATCAGGTACTGCGGAATTTGACTAAAAAATTGTGAAGAAAGAAAAATCTGAAATTTTGTACAGTGATACATTAGGATAAGGTATCTTCAAAAATGTAAAAAATTTGGGGGGTCACCATGCTATGATTTTAAATTATTATTTTTTGAAGTTTTAGTCTCATAAGAGCCCATGTTAATTTCAATAATTATTTTCTCTCTTATCTGATGGTCATGAGTTCTAAAATTTTTATCATAGGTACCTGTTACTGTTAACTTTCAAATGGCATCATAAAGTTTCCAAGTATTCTTTTTAGATTTTGCGATACAAGATACAAGCCATCTGAATACAACCATTGCAGTTAAAACTTAGAAATCTACAATCTACAGCATTTATCAAAGAGAAGTTTTAACTTATACGTAAGATACTTTTACACACCAACCTGATATTTGTTAAATCAAACATATAGTTGTTGAGAATTTATTTATTAAATATATAAGATATATTTTTGAAATTTATTAAGAAAATGTAAATTAAATACAAAAATCATATCAATACTTTAAAAAATATATTTATAAATTAAAATTATAAAAATAATATAAAAAATATTAAATATAAACTAAATAAAATATTTTATCGATATTTTTCAAATTAATTAGCTTGTTTATAATAAATGTTCTATAAGCACTTTCTTGTAATCTAACTGATAGATTATTATAATATAATAAATATAGATTATATATCCTTATATTTTATCAGTACTGTTTAAAGCATTAAGGCGAGAAGTCAGATACTACAGGATTTGACTAAAAAAATTGTAAAGAAAGAAAAAGCTGAAATTTAGCACGGTGATACATAAGGGTATGGTATCTTTAAAAATGGGGGGGGGGGGGGGGGGGGGTCACTATGCTAGATTCTAAATTAATATTTTTTGAAGTTTTAGTCTAATAAGAGCCCATGTTAATTTTAATAATTTTTGTCTCTCTTATCTGATGGTCACGTGTTCTGAAAATTTTATCATAGGTAGCTGTTACAATTAACTTTCAAATGGTATCATAAAGTTTGGAAGTTTTCTTTTTAAATTTGGAAATATATGCCATCTGTATACAACCCTTAATGATAAACCTTAAAAATTATATATTAGAAAAAAAAATAGGAAATCATATTTAAAGCATATATTTTAATGAATGACATAAGCGTAAGCTAAGCATGTATAGAATTATAAAATTCATATCATATGATGTAACCTATAATAAAATAAATGACAAGTTTAATAACCACACCTTATATAAAAACTAAAAACATGCGATTAGTAAATCAGATACCACATAGACTTTCAATTATCTCTATTCCGCGTTGCTAATTAATTTGCTAAACATAGATATTATAGTTTTTTTAAAATTGAAATAGAAAGAATATTTTGTTGTAATTTTATTATTCCAAATGTGAAATAATAAGCATAATTTATAAAGAATGTTGATTTTGAATTTTAAACGATCTATAGAGACTTAACCAAGGTTAAATCACGAAAATGTTTTATGCTTTAGCCATTGCTTGTAATATAAACTATAGTTTGTTCTGTAAAGTAAAGTGAATCTCATTTATACAGTGATTGGCTGACCAACAAAATAAGACACATTGATTCGTTGATCTTGTTTTTTGAGCCGATAAAAGTGAGTCGCATTGAGAATGCAACTTTTTTTTTTATGAATTTTCGTTCATTGTTATCAAGTTCAAAGTTCTAAAAGAAGAAATAACAATGATCGACCATATGTATAAACGTAGTAAACAGGTAACGTCGTCATAACCAGCTGTTTTTAACAAAGGGACATTTTTCAAGCTGGCTCAATATTTGTGTGAATTGTGTGTAGTTTATTAGAACGAGCTAAAAATTAAATTAGAAAATTAAAATTAAAATTAGCTAAAATTATACTCAATCAATACTGGAAGTTATATCGGTGATGGAAATTTTTTAGGAAAATTAAAGAGTTTTCAACGCATTAAAAGTTTTGTCATTTAAATATTTCGAGCCTAGTTGTAGAAGTAAAAAAAAAAAAAAAAAAAAAAAAAAAAAAAAAAAAAATTGCTTTGAACATGGTTTGTTACTAAAATTTAGATTGTTCTCTCTTTTTTACCCTTTCAAAAAATCATAATAATAAATAAATTGCATATTTTTAATATACGTACCTTTATTTTAAGTAAAGACGATTATTTAATTTAATGAAATAATGGATTTCTTTTAAAAGTAACCGCATGGCATCTAAATTTAGGCGTAATATAATATTGAAAAATTAAGACTTATAAAAAGAAACGACGTGCCTATACGTTTAATAAAAACAATTGCACTTTAGAAGGCATTGGAAATTAGGTTTAAATTGCTACTTTTTTTATTTGTTTTGCATCACAATTTAAATTCACAAACACGAAAAAAAAAATTTAATAATAATAATAGAAAAAAAATGATAAATCCTTTTTTGTATGCATTGGAAAATCATGACATGACATACACAACTCAAAACTTAAAAAAATAAATAAATCGGTGAACTCGTCAATGAAATTACCTATCAAGTATCAATACAAACTGACGTCACAAAGAATAATTAACGTTCTTAAGGAGTCAATAACAATAAGATCATCGATAATTTATAAATAAAGAAAATTAGGAAGAGTTAATTGTTAATTATTAAAGCAATGAAAAAAGAAGATTATATTGACCATGAACCATAAGATCTTGACCATTTTAACAGAAGTATAAAATATATACTCTGAGCTCTTTCTTTCTCTCAAGCAGCAAGCATTAGGTCTTTAACCTTTTATTATAAGAAGTCATATAATATGAAACAAGTTTTTTCCATCTACCAATGTCATGAATGTGTAGTGTATACATAAAACTGATGGTTTTATATGTAAATACCAGTTTATCTAGGAAATCAAACTTTATACCATCTTATATATAATATGGTATTACTGCAGTTATACTTTATAATTGGACGAGTTATTAAAATATTGCCTTTAAGGTATATAAATTTAAATAATAGAAAAATATTTATAAATAACTGGAATAACACGTGTAGTTTTTGGAATATAAAAATTGTATGTTTTGATATTGACTAATATTTAATATTGTTGAAAAAGTTTGAGGGAGTGACCGGTTGAATCTCATAAACTAAATGGTCCTTTAAATATAAAATTAACATGAAGTAAAGATGAAATGTTACTTAAAAGTTTGGTTATGTCATACACATGCAAAAACGATCAAATATTTCAGTTTTTCTACTTTGAAGATAACATGTAAATGTGAAAATTAAAATTTTATTACCATCAGTGAAATTAGAAACTTTTTTTTCTTTTTTTTTTTCTTTTTAAATAAAAAACACTTTATAATTTATTTTTTTTTAAATTTTTTTTCCTGATAGAATAACATTTTCTTTTTACGTTCATACAATTTCATACAGGAACAAAAAATTTTTTAAATAAAAAAGAGGAGATTTGGCATGCAGTCTTGCAGTGCAGTCAAGTTTTTTATTTCCATGCGGTATAGTACATGCTATAGGGTGATTTCATTCATGTTAAAGTTGACGCCATAAGTGAGCGCTAAATAACATAGGCCAGTATGGGAAAATGACTCATTTTACAATAGTTTAAAAATACTTTGCAATATTTTTGAGAGCATTGAAGCTGTTAACATATTGAATTAGTTTTTCAAGTATGCAAGAAAAATAATAATGACCAAAAATTAACTAATTTTTCAAAGAAAATTGCCTAAAAACTACGTTTGTCTTAGATGCTGAGCAATGTTATTCATTGCTCAAGAAGAGCATCAAAAAGCATTCAGAGTGACGTCATGCGCACACACCCTATAGTATGCTCTTACGTATCAATTTTTGTAAAAAAAGGTGTATATAAATGAGAATCAATAGAATTAATAGAATTAAAGAAACAAACTATAAATTTACTCTTAAACTCTACAAATAAATGCAAAAAAAAAAAAAAAAAAAAAATTGTTCAAATAAAATTTCTATATAGGACGTATGTACTGTACTGTATTGTATAGATCAGTGACTGTACTGCACACAATAAATATATTTTAAATTTTAATATTGTAGATACACCCTATAATATATTACAGTATGTATAGATTTTTATTATTATTATTATTATTAAAAAGTAATTGAGGAATTCAATCTGTAGTCTTGATCTTGTTTAATACAATATATTATAATACCAACCAACATGTTTCTTAAAGTTACGACACTTGGTGCATTCACCCGTACTAAGTGTATGGGAGAGAAAGGAAAAATAATTATGATAAAAATAATAAGTAAATAAGATAGTTCCGCTTAACATGGGGTATAACTTTTTAATTATTTTTATTATTATTGTTATTTCTCACCTAAACTAATGAGCAAGAAAATTATAATTGGGAAAAAAATATTAAAGAAAAAAATTGATTCTGTAAAAAGATAAAATGCTATATTAGAAATTTCACTCTTGCTGAAAAAAAAATATATATAAATAATAATAATAATAATAATAATGTAAAAAAAATTAGAAAGCATATGGGCTACATTGTGTGATTCTTGTTTACATTGTATAGTAATTTTGCTTGCAATTTTAATTTCTTTAATAGGTAATTTGTAAAGACATCAATCTTGCAAAAAAAAAAAAAAAAAAAAAAAAAAAAAAAAAAAAAATTTTCTTTGCAATTGAAAAGTAAGGGAGGAAAGGAGGAAACCTATTAATATTATTAATAATCTCTATGGAAAAAATAATACTTATAAAAAACGACATTTTTTTTAACCTCATTTCGCATTGTTCAATTTCTATTTATTTGTTTCTTTTGACGTAAAAATTTAAAGTTTCAGAACGTTGAGAGAGAGAGAGAGAGAGAGAGAGAGAGAGAGAGAGAGAGAGAGAGAGAGAAGTTTGCAGATTTCATGAAATAATTATTATTTGTCATTTTTAACAAGAAAATACATTTCACCTCTCAAAATTATTTGAAACGTAAAATAATAACAATAATAACAAAAAGTCATGAATGAACTTGGATTATACATCACCGCAATGGAAAAGGCAGTGAAATGCAAAGCTTTTGAAGCAAAAGTTATGGCATTATTGAATCTTGAATCTTGCAACGATTTTCAAAAAAAAAAAAAAAAAAAAAAAAAACTTTTGTATCGTTTTTTTTTTTTTTTTTTTTTTTTTTTTTTTTGTTTTTCCTATGTTATTGCTAGCAGTTTCATCGTAAGTAAATAATTATAAATTGCTAAGAAAAATATCTGGAATTAAAGCAATGACGAATGAGAGATAACGTGAGCAGAGAATGTAACACACTTGTAATCAATCTGCAATATTTCAGAGCATTATCAACTGATAATGATATGTATATTATTAAGATAAGATTACAAAAACAAATACACATACGTGGGAGAAATATAATGTTGTGATAATATTTGTTATTAAAATACATTTACAACTGTGGAATTCTATATACTCTTCAAGTCGATGACTTGTTTTTAAAAATTATTTCAATTTCGTAAATTTTAATCATACATTTTTTTGCGGATCTCAGAAAACCAAAAATATTTAATTTGTTAAAAAAGTTTTCTTACTGTCACGGACCTCAACTCTAGAATGCTCAAAATAGCTTGAAATATCGCGTAAATTTAAGGGTGTTTTCTGGTCTAATTGTCATATTTTTATCTCAATTTTTTTTTTCGATTTGTCATTGTGACTGAAGGAAAAAAAGATCGCGGTTAGGATCAACAATAAAGAAAAGAATTTGCATTTAAAAATATTATAGACCGGTTGCACTCATATTTAAGAGCCGCCATTTTGTTGGTCAGGAATACATATGCCAGCATAGAAAAAATGTAATTTTTATTTTGTTAATAGCTGAAGAAGCTTCAAACCTTAATCAAAGCCTTATTTCTAGCTCCTAATAAGCTCGAAGAATATGTGAAAAAATCGTTCAGTTGTGAAATAAACTCTTTTTATGTCAAAAATTAAGAGAAACGATGTTTCCTCTATGCTGGATAATGCATTAGGCACCACAAACATGGCGACAAAGTGCAAGGGGTCTATAGCATGCATTAAACTATCATATTATAAAGTATTATTTTTTTAGTAATTTTTATCACTTTGCAAAGTTAAATAATAATAATACTAATATAAAATAAAAAAAAAAAAAAATAAAAAAGTTTCTAGTACTCTAAATTTCCTAGTATGAAAATTAAAGCCCCTTGTGAATAACATTTAATATAATAATTAATATTAAATATATTATTACATACATTTGATTCTTGAACCTATTCCTCTATAAATAAATGTATAATAATGATAATATAATATACCGAGCTAATTTTAAATTCTACGATTATTCTTTCTCTTTTTTTTTTTTTCATGACAGAGCATCATGCAACGATGAAACAAACGTTACTTATATATATAAATTGCAGCATAAATAAACATTACTGTACTGAGGTCAAGAAGTTCAAAATAAAATTACTTTCATACAGTATAATTTTTAACACCTTAAAACAATACCAAAAAAATATATATATATATTATTATTATTTACATTTTATTGTGAGTATGAAATAAAAATTACTGTGTTCTGATTTAGATATATACTGTTATTTTTTAAAACAATGCATTGTTAAATACAAAATAACAGTCATAATAATATAATAATGTTGTGTTAATAATTGTAATAATAGTGTATTACAAATACAATGAAAATTTTTTGTTTTAAATGAAATAAATAAACATTGAACTGAAAATATTAACACGTTTCAAAACTTTTTGCGTTTACATGTGTAATTTAATTTCAAATTAAACTTATTATATGAATGTTTCAATTCAATTCTTTACAAACATGTAACCACATTTCATGGTTATGTTGTGAAACATTAATTCTTATTATTATTTTTTTATATAACTTTCACTGTAATATTGATATGCATTGTGTGCAATGAAAAAAACAATAATACATTATTTCTTATATTTGTTCCTTTTAATAATTATTTGTTTAATATTATTATTATTATTATAGATTCATTATTTACCGTAAAGTAAAATAATAATAAAAATACCGTACCGTACCGTACCGTACTGTACTGTACTGTACTGTACTGTACTGTACTGTACTGTACTGTACTGTACTGTACTGTACTGTACTGTACTGTACAGTCTTTATATTAAAATATTGATTTCTATAAGCTTATTGAAATAACATGAATTTATTAATGACTACATACTTTTAAGGGTTATAGTTGTACGAGTGGGCTATAGATTTATCCGGCTCGCCCTTTCCATTGTATATTTTTTTCATATATTCTTAAATAAATGTTTGTTTTTTTATACAGTTACTTTAGATAATTTTTTTTCTTAAAGTTTTGATAATTTAATCCCCCTCCCTCAAATTGGTTTGAAAATGGATATAACTTATGCACATCCTTTTTAAATTATGATAGAACTGCCATCATTTTATTAGTATTAGCAAGCGATTTTTATCAACATATCGTCAAAACTTGTTGGAATATATATATTGTTGGAATATATATATATACACACACACACACACACTTCCAAATAGCTCTATAGACTATAGAGTCCTTGCATTCATATCAAAGTCAAAGCCATGTTGGATCACTCAATAACATGAGCCACATAGGAAAATGATACATTTTGCCAGTTTAAAAATACGATGCAATATTTTTGAGAGCATTGATACTTTTAATAGGTTGAATTGGTATCTTAAGTAGGTGAAAAAAAATATTAACAATAAAAAATTATCTAATTTTTAAAGTAAATACCCATAAACGAAGTTTGTCGTATGCTGAGCAATGTTATTCATTACTCCGCAATATGGTGCCCAAGCGCATTGAATATGACGTCATGCACATACACCCTATATACCACTTTCACATCCTTGCGCTGTGTCACCATGTTTAAAAAAGTTTATTTCAACTGAACGAATTTTTCTCATATTCTTCAAGCTTATTAGAAGCTAGAACTAAGGCTTTGATTGAGCTTTGAAGATTCTTTTGCTATTAAAAAAAATAAAAATAACATTTTTCCTATGCTGGCCTATGTATTCTTAACCAGCAAAATGGCGGCTCTTAGATATGAGTGCAACCCGTCTATATAGTAATAAAAAAAAATGAAATTGTTCAGAACATGTAAAACGCATTTTTTTTATTTTTATTTTTTTTTAAACAACCTTCTCTCATCTTAACGTATTTTGTTAAGCTAAGAAAAATAATTATTTTTTTCATAACAGCTGGCTATGTGATGTAAATATTAATAATATTGTGTGTACATCTGTGTAAGAGAAACAGACACGAATGCAAGCTAAAGAAATGATGTCATCCTACAAACCTCATGCCATGCTTAATTTATAACTTTATTTTAGCATGCACATAACTGTACTTAATATAATAAGACTTAAATCAATCCACCGTGAAATGTAATACAATTTATAAGCATGAGCTACCTTTATAATACTTTTTCTAAAAAAGAAAAAAAAAAGATGATTAAATATAATAAGATATTGAATTCAAATTTTTAAATCACGTAGTAAAAAATAAAACATTCTTGAAACAGTTCATTTTTATATATATAATCTGATTGAAAATAAGTACTAAATTATGCATTAATTTACGTTGCAATATAGTTACATTCTCTTCTTAATTCAAGAGTTTCAAATGGTCGATCAACTTTTCAAATAATCACATTTCTATACTGGAATATATCAATTCTAGAGTACGCTCACATATGCTTCAATATACAGTGCAAAAATTGAGATTTTTAAATAATAATCTAAACTAATATTTGTTATACAATCGTAAACAATTTTCACAGAGAAAAATAATATATAATTAATAACTTTAAAAATTAATATAACACACGTATTTTATTTTTAATAATATTATTATTATGACTTTAATAAACAATTTTTTAAATAAAAAAAAATATAATATATAAAAAAATTTAATATTTTTAAAAATTAACAATTTAGAAACTCATTTAAAATTATAATTAAAAAATAAATAACGATAGAAAAAAAAACATTTTAGTGATTTTTTTTTAACTATTTTGTTGTTAAATTACAATAGAAGCTTCACAATGTCGCGTAAATTCACGTAACACACTCGTAAAAATCTACATAACATATTATATACATATTTTTTAAATTTTTTTTACTGTTATTACATGTATCTGCACGATATTAGTCATGTGAATTTACGTGTCATTGTGGACAGCCCTTTAAATGTACGAATACGTAAAACTATTCTATAATTCATTATTTTATTCCTTTTTTTTTTTTTTTTTTTTTTTTTTTTTTACTTTTTTTATTTTTTATTTATTTATTTTTTTTGTTAATTTCAGACGTATAATATAATGATTTTACTTGTGTATATATAGCGTGTGACCTAAAATGAAATATGATAAGCGATCTTAAATGATATCGTGTGAGATATACTATACTGGATCATATCTATATTTGATCCTGCACTGATACATTACACCAAATTGACGTCATACTATATATCATATACGTATATATAAATATATAATTTACCCCAACGTCTTTGCAAAAGTCAGCAACAGCTTTCATTTTAAAGCAAGAAATCAGCTACTGTGAGATTTGACTTGTAAAAAAGTAAGAAAAATCTGAAAAAATTTACAGTGATACATTAGGATAAGGTATCTTTAAAATTTTTAAATTTTGGGAGGTCACCATAATTTAAATTTTGATTTTATGAAGTTTTAATCCCATAAGGGCTCATGTCCAATTCAATAATTATTTACTCTCTTATCTGATGGTCATGGGTTATGAAATTTATGTATTGCATAATAAAATTTTGAAGTTTTCTTTCTAGTTTTTGAAATACAAGCCATCTAAATACAACCGTTAAAATAAATTAAGTCTCTTGATATTATATCTATAGACCAGTTGCACATCCTTCAGCTTTGTCACCATGTTTGTGGAGCCTAATGCATGTCCAGCATAGAGGAAACATAATTTTTCCTGGTTTGCCGCATAAATAACGTTTATTTCAACTTTTATTTCAACTTTCAGTATTTTACACATATTTTTCTAACTTATATTAGGACCTAAAAATAAGGCTTAGATTGAGGTTTGAAGCTTGGATTGCTATTAAACAAGTAAAAATTAAGTTTTTCTATGCTGGCTTGTTTATTTCTGACCAACAAAATAAAGGCTCTTAAATGAGTGCAATCGGGGTCCATAAAACACAGTTTTATACTACTCAATTCGAACCCAAGATTAAAAATAATTAAATAAAAATTATGTTACATTTTCAGAAGAAACTCAATTTTTACTAATTTAAAGGATTTTTTTCCAGATTTCACTGCAATTGTTCCAATATTTCTGAAGTCCCAACTAAAGACATTAAAAATTTGACATATATCAATCTATATTAATTTAATAGTGCTGTCATTTCGTCAATAATGTGCAAACAATCTTGTATTAAAATGTAATTAATAATATTGTGATCAATCATTTTTATTTGATTTTTTTTTTTTTTTTTAATTATTTTATTACTAAGAAATTAATATTTGAATAGAGAGTATAAGTAGTAATAAATTAATTTTTATCTTATTGGACATACCATAGATAACAAAACACTTACAGACTCCACGGAAATTTACGCCACTTCTTTGAAAACATGCTGTTTTTATTATAGCTAATTAAATTACTACTTAGTATAGAGGGTAAATGTTGTTATTTAGAATAATGGTCTCAATTTGACCTTACTTTAACTTTTAAGGGTTGTTTTGATATCCTGAACAATAGTATAAGTGAGTGAATTTAAAAGTATTTTTATTTGGGTGGACCTGCCAATATTAAATTAAAATTAGAGATTGTATAATCAACAAAGATTAGATGAGACGTATAAAGAGTAATTTTTATATTTTGTACAAAAGTTTCATATTTCTACAATTCAAAATTTTGATTGCTTAATTCCTGAGCGAACGTATCTGTTTTATTGAAAGTAATTTTGTTGCGTGAAAAAAAAAAATCATAAAAAACATCAAGAAACAGAAAGTTGTGAAGATAGGAATTAAAAGAAGAGTAATATTTTGTGGAAAAAAAAAAGGTTTGGGATATTTTTGTTATCACTATATTTGTTCATTTGAAAATTCCAAGTATATCGTGCGTTATCAATACTCGACTCAAAAAACCTCAGTCGATTTAAATCGGGCATGCCTAAAGTATCGCCCATTGTCACATTTGAGGAGAAGTGGGGCGGCTGGGCGATACCGTAAAAGGTCGAACGGCAGATAACTCAGTTTTTTTGAGTCGAGTATACATAATTTATTTTACCACTTTCAATTTTATATTACTCCGATCTGTTAACATAGATCACACGATAATTTCAATGTGAAATATAAATTGATTACATACAATAATAATAATTATCATGTAATGATATTTATTACGCAATTCAAAAATAAAAAAAAATCTTCGTGTGAATAGGTCATTAAAAACACAAATTTTAGAGTACATGCATTACAGCTAACTAAAAAACATCATACAAAATAATTACAAAAAAAAAAAAAAAAAATGAAATTTTGTAACACGTTCATTTTTTTTCCTTATTGTTTTTAAATTTTAATATAAAGTAAAACTTCACCTTTGACAAAATCGTGTAAAACATAAAATTTATGAACCATGTAAGCATGTTTTAGTAATACAAAATCACGTTTTCATTTATAAGGCTTCATAATCATTTTTTACTGCAATAAATAATATATATAATAGTACTGTTATAGTACATTTACAAAGTAGCTATTTAAGAATGTAATAACAACATTGATGAGTATAAATACGTTAAAAATTAAGTTATATTATAGTCTAGTATATTAAGAGCATTTTAAATCGAGAGCATTTTTTTTTTAATATAGATATAAAAAAATGTAATAGGTTTACTGATGGAAAAACCTTTTACAATTATTTTGTGATGGAGTAATTTTGGTCAATCTTGTCTGGAGATGAAAAGCATGATATAAGGAGAGATGGTAGTTGCACTCCTATGCTGCGTTTGTAGGGGGCGCTGAAATAAAATTTCGTCGTAGTTGCTCTCTCTCGCTTGCTCTTCGCGCGCTTCCCATTTCGATCACATTTTAAAATTTAACATGGGAAATTTTCGTTTTTATTTTTTCTATTTTTTCGTAATGAATTGTTAACATTTATTTTTTCAGAACTTAATACTAATACGTTTCCGGTTATTTTGCATATAATTTTATTGTAAAATTCACATAATTAACAAAGTTAACTAAAATGCATATAAAAAAATCGAGAAAATTATGCTGATTAATTTGGTGCAATTTTTATTGTTAACACTTCACGCGTTCAGAAGTTATGACGGATTTAGTGCTTTTTCCCTATGCTTATGCATTGGCACTTGATCGATTTGGGAAGGCGGGAAACTCGCTTGCAGCGCTGCCGCGACGTAATTTTATTTCGAATCCGAGCATAGGAGTGCAACTACCATCTCTCCTTATATCATGATGAAAAGAAAGAAGATAAAAAAAAAAAAAAAAAAAAAAAAAAAACGCAAAACGAAAGAGTATTTTAAATTACAATTATTTGACTTTCTAGGAACATAAAATTTTTAAAGGCTACTTTAAAATTATATCATAATTGCTTTACTTGCACATACATATTAATAATGTAATAACTTCAATGAAAAAAGTCATAAAATAATATTTTTATTACTGTAATTCTACTGCAACTATAAACATTCCAAAACGTTATTTCCAAATGTAATCTAATTTTTCCTGCGAACATTTATAATAAAAAGAGTATATACCAGCATAATAATAAAACCAATTAAGCAGCTAGGTTTCAATTAGTGCATTTTGGTGTGAGAACTGCTTCATTATAAAATATATTTTCTGTGACTTTAAAATTATTAAAAAGTTATTATAAATTTCAATAGTAATGAAAAAACCCATTATGAATAAATTCCTAAAAAAAAAAAAAAAAAAAAAAATTAATACAAAGTTTTGAAAAGCTTTGATGTTGTCGAATTGACCTTGTACTATTGTTGAATAAAGTACATAAAGGGCGTTACAAATTGGGATTTTTTTTATCACATTCCAGGATGCATAGATATTTATGCTAATTCATTTCTCTTTATGTAGAGAGAGAGAGAGAGAGAGAATGATAATAAATAAATGCGCACTCAAAATATTATTATATTTTTATTATATTCTTTGTTCCTTTTATTCTTGAAAAAACAATCAAAATTTTCCTTGGTTAGAGAGATAAACAAACAGATTTTCTTCATCTTAAATAAATATAAATAATATTTCATAATAGACAAAGAGGTGCAGTCAAAGATCTTTCTTGCTGTTGTATATAACGAACTATTTATGAGTCACCTTCATTTGATTTCAATCATATCAGAATGACCTCACTATTTTAATATATTCCTTGTTTTGTGCCATTCTAACCATTACATCTGCGTTTCCGATGTTTTATGAAATTTCCAACAGTAATAAACTATACATACTAGTGAGTAAATAATAAATATCTTCCAACTCTAATACCAGGACCGACTAATTACTTGATATTAAAATCAAAAAAATCAGGCACAAAAAGAGCTTAAAGCCATAGACCACATAAAACATGTACTTTTTAATGAATAACCACGAAATGGGATCTTCAAAACTGATGACGGTTTTTACTAGAATGTTAATGTAGCCCCACGAGAGAGAGTAAAAATACTGTGAAGTATACAATTTGCGTGAAAATTCATGTTTATGACGTCAGAAACATGAAAAAATAAGTATGAAAATGTTGTGTGGGTTGCATAAATCGAATTTTCTGATCACTGCTACGGGGCTACTGTTGGGTTTTGAGACAAACTAATGTTATTTATGTAAATACCATCAAGTGTTTTGTGATACAAATGCTTATGTTTTTCTTTGGTCTATTCCTTTAAAGAATATTTTTTAAGTTGTTTGGAATAATAATGTGTTAATTTAATTTCATGAAGCTTGAATGTATAAGCTAAAAATTTAACTTTTAATTACATAGGCATATTTATTTGTATATAATGTATGTAATTTATGCATAATTCTTTCTCTTTTTTTTTCCAGTAAGAAGATTTTTGTTTTGTTTTTTCATTTAAATAGATTATTTAATGTGTAAAGTTTATGTATTAAATAATTAAAACCAACCGATAAGGCCTTGATTTCTATGTATATGAATGATAAACAATATAATAAAAAAAGAAGCTATTATTTTGAATTGTAAACAATTACAATAAGTTGTCTGCCTCTCTGAAGGACTGTTTATCATTCAAATTAAAAGAACTTACTCTATAGATACACCTATTACTAATAAAATAACTAATCTTATTCTTTTTTTAATGCAAGCTGTGTGTTTGTGGTATTTTTTAAGCCTTGCTTGAATTATTTATACTATAATGATTCTTCTTTCATATGTTATCCTTTTATTATTTTTTTTATTATTGCTTTTTTTTATATATATATAAAAATATGCGGCTATAGTTCGTTCTATAAACTACAGTAACTACACACAACTCTTGAGCTAGCTTCGAAATTTTTCCTTTGTTAAAAACATCAAATCATGACGTCATTACCTATGTTTCCTACGTTTATATGATTGATCATGATTGTTATTTTTTCGTTTAGAACTTTAGACCTGATAAAAACGAACGAAACTTCACCAAAACAAAAAGTTGCATGCTCAACATGCGACTCACTTTTATCGGCTCAAAAAAACAAGATCAACCAATGAATGTGTCTAATTTTTTTGGGCAGCCAATCATTGTTAATGAGCCTCACTATATACTTTATAGAACGAAGATATATGTATTTTATAAGTAATTATATTTAGTGGAATAAATAAATCAATGATACCTTATGTTAATAAGTTGCACATGTAAAGAAACAATTGTCAGTCTTAGTCCTGTATCACGGTTGGAAGATATTCATCAGATAACTATATACTGTTAAAATTTATTAACATATGATATGATCAGAAACCAAAAATAGTAATTTAATGAAAATCACACTATAATCAACCATCTTTGACGGAAAATAAAAATTTAATAATTTTTTTTTTAATTATAATATTAATAATTGTAATTATAAGTTTCATAAATATTATATTAAAAAGAAAATATAGTGCAATACATTAGCATTGAATTAAAATAAATAAAAAAATTTAAAATGTTAAAAAAAAAATAAATAAAAAAAATATTTGATGAGAATATTTTTATACTAAATACAATTCAACTAACGTTGTTAATAGATAGTAATTAGTATGTATTTATTATTAATCATTGAAAGTTATCGGTAAGATGAATGGAAAAATCAAAATATTGTAGAACCAGATTTATTTTTATTATTTTTTTTTTTTTGAGTGTACAGAAAACTATAGGGAATATGCATTCATGTTAAAGTCGACGCCATGTTGGATAACTTAATAACATGGGCAGCATAGGAAAATAAATCATTATGCCAGTTTAAAACCACTATGCAATATTTTTGAGAGCATTGATGCTATGTAAATTTATTTGTTGAATTAGTATCTAAGAAATGTGAGAAAATAACAATAACAAAAAATTAAGCGATTTACCAAAGAAGTAGGCTTAAACAAAGTTTGTCCTATGCTGAGTAATGTTATTCACTACTCCAGTATGGCCTCCAAGCACATTAAATATGACGTCATCCGCATACACCCTATACTGTACTGACGAAGGAAATATTTTAATAAGAGATATTAGATTATTACAATTTTACGTGTATTTAGCCTGAAAGAAAATGTTTAGATTTTTGTTTTCAGTATCTATTGCAAATTTCTTAATAGAAAATAAATTCAAGATCATTGACTCATGAATGACGTTATTTTTAAATTAGAACTAATTGATTGTTGCTATAATATTTTCTCATGGTTATATGAACACGTCTACCGTAAATAAAAATAACTATATGCTTCATCTTTCAAGTAACACAACTTGAAATTCCTGTTCTCAGGTTCAGATCAACAAAAGAAGAAGAAAAAAAAAAAAAAAAAAATCTTATAAAGAGTAATGGTCATCAGCTGATTAAAAAAGTGAGCTTGAATATTTTTTGACAATTTTTTACGATTTATAAAAGTTTTTTTCGATTTTTTTTTCCGTGAATTTTAGCTGAATAAAAACGTCATAATATTTAATTTTTCCGTCCGTATTTCAATGATGACCTGTAAATTTTTATCAAAGGTGTCTGTCACAATAAATCTCAATATGGTACGAAACTTTTCACCAAAATTTGTAAATATTGGAACCTCTATCGTTATTTACATTTCTTTTAATAAGGTTCATTAAGAATACACAAAAGTTGAGAATTAAGGGAGTTAGGGAACGACGTCAGCCATTAAATTCAAACTTTTCTCGTCAAAAAAAATCTGAAATTTTGCACAATGATATACTTCAATGATACAATTTCAAATATGTACAAAAATTTGGGGGGTTACCGTGCAAATTAATTTTATATGATTTTTTGAAACTTTAAGCCTATAAGGCCCAATGTGAATTTCATAATTTTTTTCTTTTTTTCGGGACGGTCAAACATCATGAAATTTTTATCACGGCTAGGTGTGACTCTTAACTACACAATGACACCAAATTTAGACCCAAAACACGAATAGTTTTTGAGATATAAGGTCAGTACCCTACTCCCTTAAGTGTTTTTTTTTTAATTGTTTTTAAATTTCTATCTTCAGTACCCCATATAAGGTTAACTCTAATAGAATAAAAATAGGCGTAATAAACTATTGATTATATTGTGTATGGGGTGATGATAAAAGAAAAATATAATGATATAACAGAATCATTGAAACATGACTTATAATTTCTTATATCTTAAAAAAAAAAAAAAAAAAAAAAAAAAAAAAAAAAAAAAAGATAATTTATCGAAAAATTCTAAAATATATATAAAAATACAAAATCAATAAATATCAAATTTAGTAACATATACTGTAAAAAATCATAATATTAACTTTACCCTAAAAGAACTAAAAAACACCCACGTTTGTTATCACATTTAATCAATGATTTTTCTTTTCGTGTATATAAAATTCACCCTCTACATAAGAAATAAATAGCCCGTCATCAAGTCAAAACATTACACGCATATATGAAAATTTTTCTATGCATGCAACTTTTAGGGTCGTTGATATTTTTATGTTCATATACAAAGATAGTAATCAATATAAATAACAACATTGATTTTTTCATTATAGTCAACGGCTTTCATATACTTTGCATGTTATTATACGATAACACACACACAAAATGTATTTTTTCTATAAGAATTCTACTTTCAGTTTTGTTTTATGTAATTATATTTAAGTTTTATTTATTTAAAACTCAGTGTTTTCTTTAGAAAAAAATGGTAAAAAAAAAAAAAAAAAGGTTTTGGTTATAATTTTTATTGTAGTGTTTTATAAAGATTTATAAATTGTTTCAATATTTATGAAAATTATATATAAAAGAAAAATAAAGCTGGTAGCTAAATAATAAATTATTTACATTTTGATGTTTTCATGCCGAATAATTTTCTCTTTCGTCAAAGCGGTTTTCTTACATTTTTGGACCCCCTACTCACTCTAGAATGCTCAAAATAGCTTTAAAAAAATAACATAAATTTAAGGGCGTTTTCTGGTCCAATTTTTATCTCACAATGTTCTGTTTTTTTCATTAAATGGAGGTTATCGGTTTAAAAACTTCTCAAATTATTTCTATAGCTTAAAACACGTAACAAAGTATAGTATTTCTCATTTAAATATCTCCGGAATCAGTAGAGTAGTTTTCTCAAAAACAAAAATCGCAAAAAAAAAAAAAAAAATGTTTTTCCCCATAAGTGTAATGTTATTAAATTAAGGGACCCTAAGCTTCCCCCGCATTTCCTCTCACGCTAAACCAATAAGCTCTACCACTGTATTTGTATACAGGGACTGTAGACGATATGCATTACAGTTTGATGTTAAAACATGAATATTTTAGAGAAAATGCAAGAAATGTTTAATGAGTCCTAGTTTCGATGTAACCTCTCTACAACTTTGCACTCTTAGTGTACTTAACTTTAACCTATGCTATATAACCCCACCTCAAGTATATACTATCAAGTAAAACAAAAAAAAAAAAAGTTTTACAACATTATTATTACTTAAGTAAGTTATATATGAATATTCACATACATAGGCGCACGGAGAGAAATTATGGATTGGAATAACTCAAGATTTATTTAAAAGCGAACCACTTCACTTTTTGGTTTGATTTAAATGAAACTTGAGTTGGTATGAATATGGCATGAGTTATACCAACTCAAGTTTCATTTAAATCAAACCAAAAAGTGAAATGGTTCGTTTTTAAATTAATCTTGAGTTATCCCAATCCATAATTTCTCTCCGTGCGTACTTGAAGAATAAATGAAAGTCAGCTTGTTATAAAACTTTCGCTATATTGTGAATTATGCATAACACATCTTCATATATAGCTGACTTAATATAGGCATGTGTATGGGTTTTCGTACACCTGTCTACAAAATTTAAATAACTATTTTTTTTTTTTTTTTTTTAATCTTTAACATTTGAATAAGATTTTTTTCTCTTTGTCTTTATACAGCACACATAAATAGTGTTTAGTTTAAAAAAGAAATTACTAACTTTAATGAAAAAAAAAAAAAGGCAATTGTATTTACGTAATTTAGTGTACCAAAATTAATAATATAAAAATTTATTTACTCTGATTTGATCATATTTCCTAAATAATGCAATGAATTAAATATAAGATCAAATTTTAGATAAAACTGATAAATGCATTTAAATATGCAGTCGATATTAAAATTAACAAAGGCGTATATGCACATGACGTCATACTGATTGCGCTTCGACGCCATACTGAGACAATGCTCAGTACAGGACAAACATGGTTGTTGGCTATTTTCTTTGAAAAATTAGTTAATTTTGTTATTAGTATTTTACTTATATTTGAAAATCTAATTCAACCTGTTAACAACATCAATGCTCACAAAAAAATTTGCTATATTTTTAAACTGCGTAAAATGTGTCATTTTCTCATATCGGACCATGTTATTTAGTGCTCACATATGGCTTCGCCTATTATATGAATGCAAACACCTCATAGGATCGCTATTTTAATAGCTCAAAAATATTGCTTACTATTTTTAAACTGTGGCAAAATGAGTCATTTTCATATACCGCGTGGCGTATGTTATTGAGTGATCCAACATAGCGTCGACTTTAAAATGAATGCGTAGACTCTATAAAATATATTATGCATAATGTTAAATCAACCCTTAGTAAAACGTCACAAACAATATAAGAAAAGTAGAGGAAATTTAAAATTTTTCTTCAAGCATTAAACAGTACTATAATTTTCTTACTGAATGAATCCTAATGACATTATATTGTATTAATTTAAAAACAAGCATACAAAATATTTGTAATTTGAATCAAAAATAGAAAAGGTATATGCAAGTTAATTTTGATATAATACAACCATACAATTTCCAATGAAACTGTTACTTAAAAAAATAATATTTATTCGAAGTTCTGTAAAATTGTTGTTGATTTATAACAATGCCTACTGTATGACCTTCTATTGTTGTCTTTATTTTCCGTTGTGTTATATATATATGAAAATTTTAATTGCTGACTATATGAGAAATGATAACAATAATAATAAAATCTAAAGTTTGCGTGTAAAGAATAAACAGAGCAAAAAAATAAATATAGAAATGCATTATACAAACGTAAAGTTATAATACAAAAAGCTACGTATAAGCTAAAATATTAATGTAAAAAAAAAATAACGAAAGGATATTTTATTAAGATTCAGAATTATTTGATAGTATTTCTTTAGAAGTGTTTATAATTGTGTAAGCAACAAAATGTGACTTTGGCAATGATTATAATCTTTTTTTTTTTTTTTTTTTTTAGTTACTTTGAAAACAAAGAATTATGTCATCAGATTTAAAATATATAGTAATAAAAATCTGAAAGTGCTTAATTTGTAACTTATTTTACGCGTTTTTTTTTTTTTTTTTTTTTTTTTTTTTTTTTTTTTTTAAGATTTTTAGGAGTATAATCAATACTTTGGACTATTTAATATTAATTTTTAGGAGTTTTATTGTTTTTTTAATATTTTTTAATATCTGAAAAAGTCGAAACAAATTCCATTTACTGCTGATATTATATCTAACGGTAGTTCTAACATATAAAAGATGTACCAAATTAATTTTAAAAATCACATTAAAAATATGATATACTATTTCGTTAAATCTAAAATCTAAATATAATATAATAATAAAAAATATTATAGTTAGTTCAATCAGAAAAAGCAATAACAACAAAGTACAGTACATAATAATATAAAAAAAAAAGTTTTTTTTTCTCTTTTTCTAAAAAAAAAAAAAAAAAAAAAAAAAAAAAAAGCGTTTAATCAAAGAAAGAAATCGTTTGATTTGTCCTACATCCAACATAAATAACATTTAGTTCAAAAATTGGAAACTCTTGCTTTTTATCACTATACTTTTATCAGTTTTAAAAATCTCACACAAAAAAAATGTTCTAGTTTCATATTATAATCAATCTATACTTATTTAACTTATTTTAACTACAGTAATCTTTGCCTGTTGCTCAAATCAGAAAGAATTCAAAGATAATAAAAAATATATTATATGATATTTAGAGATATTACTGAATAAACTAAAAAAAACATTAATGTTGATTTCTCTCTCTCTCTCTCTCTCTCTCTCTCTCTCTCTCTCTCTCTCTCTCTCTCTCTCTCTCTCTCTCTCTCTCTCTCTCTCTCTCTCTCTCTCTCTCTCTCTCTCTCTCTCTCTCTCTCGCTACTGTATACAGAAGGATTATTAGTATATTAAAATTTCAAGGTAAATAAAGAACATCATAAAACACAAAGAATTATAAAAACAATTAACTGGTATAATTATAAACAAAACCTCATTTTGTTAATTAACAATGAGTCATCGTATCGCCTGGATTATTAAAGTTTATGTATTTAAGAAAATAATTAGTTACTGATTTTTGCTATCAAATTAAATAATTTTCTAAGAAGTTCAAGTAGTGTTTAATAGCCAAATAAAAGGCTTGATGTAGTAACATTAACGTTGCTTTCACAGTTAACTTTTCTACGTAAATTAATATATTTTCTCATTTGCAACTTTTTTTTTTTTTTTTTTTTTTTTTTTTTTTGAAATTTCATGCGCCTATTGTAAAAGCTACTAAAATTATATTTTTATGTTAGAATAAAAAATTACTACTTATTTACTTACTGTTTGTGCATGTAATTTTTTAAATATTATTATTTTTACAACCCCCCCCCCCCCCACGTGTTGAAGTTGTTCTGTTCTAGTGGTGGCCTTAATTACAAGAAATTAAATAAAATAAAATGTTTTTGACAATAGGAATAGTTTAGTAATCTAAAATACAAAAATATGTAACGAATTGAGCTTATTTAAATCCTTAAAATATTATTTTAATAAAAACAACTTGAGTTCAAACTTTGACAAGTATCGAGAATATTTTAATGAAGCTTTTTTCACCCTCATATGTATGTGCATAGAACTATTTGTAATTAACACTGCTTTCAGTTAAAATTTTCAGATGCTAATATTATGACGCAATCAATTTTAGTATATTTGCTACAACCTTGCGGCCTTTAAATAACAACAATTCAGTTTTTGTGTGAAAGATTTATAATATTAAGATTATTTCTAACAAAAGTGTAAATAAATTTATAATAAAGTTAATTTAAAAATATTACTTTATTACTATATACAAATTTATGTATTATAAACAAAATACAAAATTTTTAAAATAAAATATTGTATTATTTTATTTTTAATTGTTCCCCTTTATACTATTAATAAAATATATGTTAACAATAAAAAAAAAAGAAAAAAGAAAGATTAGTTTAATTAGAAAACGAAGCAACAATCAGTAATCAAAAATACCAAAAGTATATAATTTAACGCTTGCTAACCTAATTTTAAATAAAAGTGACATTAAAGTTCGCATGATTTTTTATATATATGTAAGATAAGTGTGGCATGTCAAAAATGATAAAAAAAAGTAAAAACTATAGTTTTTAATACATAAATAAACATTATGTCTCATGACTACTTTATTAATTAAAAATTGCGTGTCATCTTTATCGCAAAACACTTAAAACTTTAAAGACGTGTCACGATTTTTTTTTATTATTTTTTTTTTTTTTAGATAATTTTTTTGATCACCTAGATAACATTATAGTGTATTTAATGTAGGTGAAAACGTATCCAATATGAAAACTTTACCATCTGAGAATATTATAATCACTTATATATTTTAGCTTATCTATAGTTTTGTACCATAGTTGTATAAGGATCGTATTTTTAGATAAAACTCAAAAGATAAACCCCAAACTTTTAATATCATGTAAGAGTCAATGTATGATAGCTTATATCCATAGCATCTTCCAAGAGAAGACGTTGCAAAAGTGTGTTTAGTGATAAAATAAACAAACTCGCAGCTCGAAAAAAGTGCTAGCAGACGACTTTGTGTTCCTGTATAGTGTATACATTTAAAATTCTTTCTTATGGAGCAATGAAACAGCTATAATTTCAGTTAAAATCATTTCTCAGGGTTGAAATTTTTACTGTAGCTTACTGAGCCTCAAAGCTGTTGTTTTCCCGGTATGTCAATCAATTTGGTTACACAAATTATTATTTTCACCCAGTTGACTTGAAATTCAGGAAAACAAAAGCTTTGAGGCTCAGCAAGCTACTTTAAATATTTAATCTCTAAGAAATAATTATAACTCTGAAAGTTATAGCTGCTTTATTGTCCCATAAGAAAGCATGTTAAATGTAGACAGAAACACAAAGTCGTCTGCTAGCACTTTGTTAGTATTGTTGAGCTGAGAGTCTGCTTATTTTCTCACTGAACCTACTTTTGCAACGTCTTCTTTTTTTCTTTTTCTTTCTTCTATTCTACACATAAATAAACCTATCCTATAAGTTGATATTTCAGGGCTCATGATCATTTTAGATTAGAGAGAAAAATATATTGAAAGTAATATATAGGGTGTATCCTCATGACGTCATATTTAATGCGCTTGGACGCCATAATGAAGTAATAAATAACATTGCTCAGCATAAGACAAACTTCATTTTTTGGCTATTTTCTTTGGGAAATCGGTTAATTTTTTTTTAATATTATTTTACTCAAATACTTGAGATATACTAATTCAACCTATTAACAGCATTCAATAATATTGCTTATATAGTATTTTAAACTGGAAAAATAAGTTATTTTTTTAAAAATGGTATAATAAAATATATAATTCAGATTTTATACGATGACCCCTCTCACCATAAAAAAATACAAAAAATATATATTTGAATTGTTTTTATGAAAAAATATATAATATTAAAAAATATGAACAGTATACCAAAAGTTTGAAAGTTTAATTGTAATTTAATTCTGCCTTTACAAATTTTATTGTAAATTCACCGCCGCAGTATTTCATTGTCATAGCCATACAAAAAAAAAAAAAAAAAAAGTTTTGTTTTGTTTTGTTTCATGAAATACAGTTTTATTATATAAATCCTGCTTCCTGAATTGCAGACATGGAAGAAGAGAAGAACGGGGAAAAAAAGAATGATAATCACTTTTTTTTTAATGGGATTGCTCATTTTTGGCATCAGAGAGTTCACGATTCATAAAATATCAAATAATAAATGACCTAACAATGCTACTGTACTGTATTTTTTTTATTGATATTTTATAAAATTTAAATTGTAGTGTACAGTATTATATCATTTTTTTCTACAATTCATAGAGCCAGTAGCAAGAAAATGTAACTAAATCCAAATCGTATAAAATAGTTTCACTAATTTCTTCAAATTGAATAAAAAAAAATTAGTAATTATCAAATTTATATTTAAATTAAGTTCCAAGATAATTAAATATTGAATTTATAGGATGTTTTCATTCATGTTAAAGTCGACGTCATAAGTGAGTACTAAATAACATTGGACGGTATAGGAAAAATGCACATTTTGCCAGTTTAAAAATACTTAGCACTTTTTTTGAGAGCATTGATGCTGTTAAAAGGTTGAATTAGTACCTCAAGTATGCAAGAAAAATAATAATGACCAAAAAATAGCCAATGTTCCAAAGAAAATAGCCAAAAACTACGTTTGTCCTATATGCTGAGCAATGTTATTCATTGCTCAAGAAGAGCATCGAAAAGCACTCAGAATGACGTCATGCGCACACACCCTATATTGACAGCTTAAATATAATATATTATACAGTACACAGGACCGCGATAATATATTTTACCATTTAAATCCAGCGCAGAGATTTGAATGGTAAAAATTTATATCGTGTGTACTGTACAATGTTTTTACATTAGAAGTATTAATTTTATTTGTTTCCATTTTTTTTTCTTTTCTTTTTTAATATTTTAGAAGAAAAAGTATTCTAAAACTTTCTTTAAATTTTAAATATAAGTATGCGATAAAAATCAGATACAAATTAACTTATAACCTGATAATCTTAAATCAGAAATATATTTTAAAATTACTTCACATAATAAAATTATTGTTGAAAAAGTCAGAAATTTTAAATTATTGATAGTAAAATTAAGTTTTACCAGATATGCACCGTTTATGACCAAATAATGTAGTGCTATATTAAAAAATCAAATAACTATTAAATAAAATTTAAATTTCTACTGGAATATTGAAAAAGTACATAATAAAAAATAAATTTACAACTGTTAGAAGGGTGTATGTGCATGACGTCATATTTAACGCATTTAGACGCCATATTGTAGTAATAAATAACATTGCCCAGCATACAGAAGAAACGTCATTTTTGGCTATTTTTGAGAAATCAGTTAATTTTTTGTTATTATTATTATTTTTCCCACATACTTGAGATATTAACCTTTATTAATAACATCAATGCTCTTAAAAAAAATGAGCTTCGTATTTTTAAACTAAAATGATTATTTCCCAATGCTTCCCATGTAATTAAGTGATCTGACATGGCGTCGACTTTAACATGAATGCATAGAACCTACTGTATATTATACTTTGCACTCACACACACATCATATATAGTTGTAATAAAATAATAATAATAATAACCAGCATCCTATGATAAGAAAATAAAGCAAAGTTTATTTTTCATTATCTTTATTGTATAGACAATGTAATAAAGAACACCCGAAGGCAATGTGATACATTTTATCTTCCTAACATTTATCACTGTCAGGAGTCATTCATCATATAAGACAAATTTAGGTTTTTCGTTCTACATGTCAAGGATTTAATTAGGTTAATAAAAAAAAGGAGTATTATTATAAATTTAATTCATTGTTATTGATTATTCATACTACTTTACTTACAGGTGTTATACTTAAATCATGAGACACGTAAATAGCAGTTATTTTTTAGTATTATTTATTTAAATATATATATTTTTTCCGTTTAGAATAATTTGCAATCTAATTTCAAAGATACATAATTCATGTTAACCATCCTTGAACCTTTCAGAGATTTCGTTTAAGGTAGTAGGGTACCGTCCTTATATCTCAAAAACTAGGAGTGTTTTGAGTCTAACTTTGGTGTCATTGTGTAGCTAAGGGTCACACCTAGCCGTGATAAAAATTTCAAGATGTTTGACCGTCCCGAAAAAAAGAAAAAAAAATTATTGAAATTAACATTGGGCCTTATTGGCTTAAAATTTCAAAAAATCATATAAAATTAATTTGCACGTCTAATGGCCGACGTCCGTACCCTACTCCCTTAAGGTGACACCTGCATGCATTAGTTTACTGTCGTTGTTTAATTATAGTTACTTTATGTGTTTTATTTTATAAATAAACTAAATTGTTAAAATAATAATAATAAAAACATTAAAAAAAAAATAAACATCAATAACTATAAATATTATATATATTTACTAACATTAATATAAAAATTTTAAAAAAAGGAAATATTCATATTATTTAATATTTTCAAACTTATTTCTCTTGATGCAGACATTGAATACAATACACACACAAAAAATTACCTCATTTTTCTATTTAAGTGAAATGCAGTAAGAATATAAGAAATCAATAATAACCTTGAATTGTGCTACATGTTTTTTTTTTCTTATATATTTTTTGTCCCATAGAATGTCAAAATTATTCTACATTTAAACACAAAGTGGTATAGAGAAATAGAGAGCAAGCAAGAGAGAGAGAGAGAGAGAGAGAGAGAGAATTCGCTTGCCACAGCATTTTCTAATCAATATTCTATTCTATACAATAACTTTACTATCTTTTTCACTGTTTATTTTCATATCTATACTTTTATATTATACAGTCCTATTTTAGTTACTTTTTTTTTTTTTAACTAAAAATGAATGTTTTTGCATTAAACACTTTTCTAGAATAAATAAAAGACAATGCAAAAGTAGGTTTAGTGAGAAAATAAACTAACTCACAGCCCAACAACCAACAATACTAACAAAGTGCTAGCATACGATTTTGTGTTCCTTGCTCAATTTAACATGCTTTCTTATGGGGCAATGAAGCAGCTATAACTCGAGTTAGAATTATTTCTTGATGCTGAAATTTTTACTGTAGCTTACTGAGCTTCAAAACTTTTGTTTTCGTGGATTTTAAGTCAATTGGGTGAAATAAATCATTTGTAACTAAATCACTTGAAATCTAGGAAAACAAAAGCTTTGAGGCTCAGTAAGCAACAGTAAAGATTTCAGTTCCAAGAAATAATTCAAACTTTAGTTATAGCTACTTCATTGCCCCATAAGAAAGCATGTTAAAGTGAGACATGGAACACAAGGTCGTCTGCTAGCACTTTGTTAGTATTGTCGAGCTGTCAGTTTGTAAGTAAGTAAGTAAGTAAGTAAGTAAGTAAGTAAGTAAGTAAGTAAGTAAGTAAGTAAGTAAGTAAGTAAGTAAGTAAGTAAAAAGTAAGTAAGTAAGTAAGTAAGTAAGTAAGTAAGTAAGTAAGTAAGTAAGTAAGTAAGTAAGTAAGTAAGTAAGTAAGTAAGTAAGTAAGTAAGTAAGTAAGTAAGTAAGTAAGTAAGTAAGTAAGTAAGTAAGTAAGTAAATCAACAAATAAATAGAGTAAGGGAGACGGTCTCAAATTGTGACAGTTTCATATGCATTCCTTTCCACATAAATATTTTGATGAAGCAGTTTTCATCAGCGTCATTCAGTATAATAAATAGGTTACCAGCCTCCATAGTCTAAAAATTTTATCAATATTTTAAAAGAGCTCTATTTTGATTATTTTTATAATATTTTAGCACTGCATGTATAAATAATAATTATGTTTTAAAATTGCAGCTAGAGGCGATAAAGTCTATAATATTTTAATATTATAGGACGGGGAAAAGATCCACTTTCAAAATGACTAAACATGGACGAAATGATTAAAAAATATATATAAATATTTAAAACAACCAATTTTTCTTTTCATACAGTATATGACCTGATTGAAAATGAAATATTCCTTTTTTTTTTTATTATTATTTTTTTTTTTTAGAGTGACAATTTTAACTTATAACAATTGTGACAATGTAAGTGAAAAATTAGTGTACTGTACCTTGAATTTCCCATAAAAAGACATAACTACGCATTACAAAATAAGAAAAAAATAAATTAAAAAACCGGTACCATAAACAATACGTAATATTTATTGTATAAATAACGTACAACCAGTTTTTTTTTTAACTATACATACGAACCTCATTTAAAAAATTGCAATAAATTTTAGAAGTACTTATAATTTATATTTTCTATTGACAGCTTATCATTAAATTAACATCATGAGTTTACCTTATCTTATAGTTCATTGAAATTTGCATGCTGAAATTAAGTAAAAAAAAATAAAAAAAAAATAATAATTATTTGAAAATAATTGACCCAAATAATTTGAAAATCGTGCATATTATGTTTACAAAATATATACTTTTACAAGTGAATAATATAATATAATATTATATATATATATATATATATATATATATATATATATATATATATATATATATATATATATATATATATATATATATATATAATATACATATATACACACACACATACACTGCACACACACACACACAGGTCATATTATGCTTACAAAATATATACTTTTACAAGTGAATAATATTATATATATATATATATATATATAAATATATATATATATATATATATATATATATATATATATATATATATATATATATATATATATATATATATATATATATATACACACACACACACACACACACAACCACACACACACGGAGAGAAATTATGGATTGGAATAACTGAAGATTTATTTAAAAACGAACCATTTCACTTCTTGGTTTGATTTAAATGAAACTTGAGTTGGTATGAATATGGCATGAGTTATACCGACTCAAGTTTCAGTTATATCAAACCAAGAAATGAAATGGTTCGTTTTTAAATAAATCTTCAGTTATTCCAATCCATAATTTCTCTCCGTGCATCAATAGTTTTTTTTATATGTGATTAATGATAAATGCTGTGCGATAATATTAATATAAAATTCTGCAGTCACTTAAAAGGAGTTTGATATGATTGCATACTGGTATATCGCAGCATTATCATAACTTATTGTTGATAACATCCATTTTTTATACTAGTTATTAGCAGACCACAGTTATCAACATTTGCCTTATGAGCTTTTAATTAACTCTCCATTAATTTTAAGAATTTCAAATTTTAGCACATGAAGACGTGATTAAGCAATTATGTAAAAATGTCAGAACTCTCAAGTGAGTAGAACGTAAACAGCAAAGCACCTGCTAATAATTGCGGCAAGTATGACGATAACTTTGTAAAATCATGTACTGTATATTATAAACCCAATCAGTCAATTTGTGATGATTGATCACTGAACAGGATCAACAATCATAGGTTTTACTTTTAAAGTTGACAACATAATACATATAGTAATATTTATATTATTTTTTAATTTCAAAGAAATGCCGCCAAAATAAATGCAATTTTTGATTAGTTATTATGACAAGAATAAAACAACTAAATTAAGAAGCTTTTCATCTATCAAAGACTATCAGAACATAAACAAATTACTTATATTTAATGGTATAATGAAGTTTAAATGCAAATTATGTTTAAGTTACTATAAAGAAATATTGTTTATAACCTTATTTATTATTTAATCTGATGTCCACTCTTTTTCCTCCACTCGTCGGGGAAACAAACTATCAAAGAAAGATGAAAGAACAATAATTTAATCCATAATATATATATATATATATATATATATATATATATATATATATATATATATATATATATATATGAGAGACTTTGAACTTCGAGCGAGGATTCATATGAAACAAATAAATTTTGTCTTACCTTTAAGACGTGGACTATAACTCTCGCTGATTTAATAATTAACACATATGTTAAATAGTTCACAACACACTATACACATTAAAAGTTCAAGTTCATAAAATTAAAATGTCAATATAGCTATATGTTAATAAAATACTCTTGTGTGAGCGCTTTCTGTGGTAACCACCACCTTCGTCAAGACACAACAACAAAACTGTTGTGTCTTGACGAAGGTGGTGGTTACCACAGAAAGCGCTCACACAAGAGTATTTTATTAACATATAGCTATATTGACATTTTAATTTTATGAACTTGAACTTTTAATGTGTATAGTGTGTTGTGAACTATTTAACATATGTGTTAATTATTAAATCAGCGAGAGTTATAGTCCACGTCTTAAAGGTAAGACAAAATTTATTTGTTTCATATATATATATATATATATATATATATATATATATATAATTCAAATATATATCATAATAGAGATACTGCAGAACTCAAGAAAATAAATTCCTCTCAATGATAAATCGCGAGATGGGACTATTATATTATAAAAATATTATGTCCCCTTAATTTTTCTGTGCCCTCAAAAAATGGGTAGAAAATTTGTATAAGGTACACAACCAACACGCTTTATAATTACCATTGCAGACTAGGATTTCATGAATTCCAAAAATTGCCTACTTTACAGTTTTTTTAACTGTTAGTTTGTGAGGCTACAGAATGGTTGAGGGAGATAATGTGTGCATGAATAATGGTCTTATCTAATGAATTTTTCGTGTTTGATTTTATGTTAGGCCAGGAAAACTTAATAATATAGCAACATAAATATAGTAATATTATTAACAATATATATAGTAATGAAAACCCCACTATAAATAATTTGATATAAATACACGCAGCATCAAAACACTTCTGATAAAGCAACAACTGTTTTGACGTCGACTATATAAGCGATTTCGCTCACATCCGCTTTCATTTTGACGTACTGCGCATGCGTAGTAAGTAGAAACGGAAGCGGATGTTAGCAAAATCCCTTAAAATTGGCCTCAAAACCTTGTTCCTTAATTTGTCATAAGGAAAAAAACGTGTTGTGTTTACACTGTTTACAGCAAGTTCTAAACTTCGCCCAATCTTATTTAAGGTGTTTTTTACCCCTTATATTTTATAACTTAACAAAATTATTGCAATCAGTAACATTGTTTTAAGTGAATTCCCTTTTAAACTTTTAATTTTTCCGCATCCAGAAATTGAATTTCCTTCACGATTTTCAAGGATTTACAAATTTTACACACCAAATATCCATATTAGACTATGATACATTAATTTTAAATTTTAAATATTAAAATTGCTTGTGAACAAAAATTTAAATAAAAATAATTATTAAGTAAAGTATATAAAAATAAAATAACTGTTTATAATTTAAATAATTTAATTAAAATAATATTTCAATATTATTACCTAAAAATATTTATTATATTATTTAAAAAATATTTTTATACTTTTCTTAACATAATATTATTGAATTCAAAATGAATGCACCTGCAATGTATTTCTGCGTTTACGTATACCGTTATAATATACTAGGTGTTAGTTATCATTTATTAATATGTCATTTGAACTATAATGCGATTTCTAATGTATTTCTTTACTGTTATTGTTATTATACTTTACTTCCATCATCAGAAAGATGCGTTTGAATTGTGAGATATTCTTATATTAGAAAAATTAAAAATTAATTTACGAACAGTAATTTATTATTATTGAGAATTATTTTATGAGTATTTAAAAATTTGAAAATATAATTTATTTTTTCTGAGTGTTATTATAATTTATTTACAATTTAACATAAAATTTTATTTCATTTATTTGAACTGTGAACTAAATATTGTTAGTTGGATTTTTACAAAACATAAAAAAAAAAAAAAAAAAAAAAATCTTCGTTTTTATATAATAAAATTTTATTGCTAATAATAATTATAACAACACATTTTTCAAAAATATATACATTTAAAATCGTTTTTTTTTTAAGTGGACTATTTTGTGTATATAATTTTTATAATTATTCAGTTTGGCAAAAAAAAAAAAATAATAAAAAAAAAAACGATCATACAGTGTATAATCATGTTCTTAATAGGCGTCCTATTTTAGATTACTTTGATTACATTATAATAAAAAAGACTTAAGATGTCTTTGATCTAGCGCTATAAATTTAGATTACATTAATTATATGATTCATTAAAAACACCAAAACTTGTGCGAAAGGAAGGAAAAAAAAAAAAAAAAAAAAAAAGGAAATGGAATGGAAATAAATAACAAAATATTTATTAATGCCATAGAATTTATAAACAATAAGTGACTCGTCCAAACAAAATTTTACGTGCATTTGAATTTAATTTTTCTTAAAAATATAAATTTGAAACTTCTTCTTTTAAAACACTATTTATTGTATAGAAATCTAATTTTTGGCACTAAAATAATGCATCATGAAATAAATATTGATATTTTAAATAAAACTGATACATTTTTATGTTAAATTTTATGTAACACCCGTAGCTGAGAAAAAAACGGTATAAATGTATCAGAAACACAGATTGATAAGAGGGATATCACAAAACCTGCAGGCTCCTTCATTAATGTAGGATGCCTTTTTTTTTAAAGACATTTAAATTTCTAAATAATAGTCATATAATAATTATTCATTATAATAATCATATAATATCATATGAAGGTTATATCGATATTTATAAACAAAAAATTTAAAAATTAATAAAAACTGAACATTGATTTTGATAGTAAACAATAATTTACATGCAGAAAAACTATTAGATTGCTTTTCACATTCATGTTTTCTAGAAAAATGCTTAAAATCTCTCTCTCTCTCTCTCTAAAAACAAGTTGTAAGGCAGATCGTGTTTTCTAATATCGCCAACAGTGTGTCAAAATATCGCCATTTCTATGCTATTTCTGGGCGATCTATTGCCACAAAATCGACGCACCCAATACTTGCAATATTAAATTTTCAACGCCAATCTCTCTCTCTCTCTCTCTCTCTCTCTCTCTCTCTCTCTCTCTCCGATTCATTAGTATTTGTTTATTATTTTATTAAAATATTTTAGGTTTTAAGAATACATTTTTATATATATCTATTATAAAGTAGTCCGTGTACTACAGTAAGTAATTTTAATCATCATCAATCATCAGTTAAAAACAATATAAATAATTCAAAATACTAATACTCAAAACTGTTAAATATAGAATAATAACTCTTAAATAAACAAAAGCAAATAAAAACTAGCACACTTAAAGATTTTACAATATGTACCTGTACCAATTTTTCATAGTAGAAGTTGTTGTATAAAAGTTTAATTAAACACAATTATAATTTATTGCATCTAGCTTATAATATATATGACGTGTTTCTATATGTTGACCATGAACTTATCTGTAACTCATATGAAGCTTCTATATCTTCTGTGTATATATACAATGAGATTATACCCCAGCAATCAAAACCGAGATAAGAAAACAGTTGGTGCTCAAAATACAATCATAAAAAATATTAGAGTAATATACTTAAAATGCAGAATAAAAATAATACATAATAAAAACATATGTCATGCTTTTTTGTTTAACTCTATTTATATAAAACAAACATATTATATTATCTTTATTACAATGCAGAGAAATAGGTAATTGGTGCAAACTATAGGCAAAATGGTAAACCAATAAATTAAAGACATCAAATGATATAAAATAAAAAGCTATTTATTATAAATCGTGAAATGTAATTTTTGTCTCTCTTATATAAGTGCATGCATATATCTGTTAATTTATATTTAAATCCCTTGTCAACTTACTTTTTTATCATTTAGAATACTAGATTAAAAATTACCATACGTTATTACATGAATTAGACACCAACACGTTGATTTTGTATTTATTTTTATTTAATTTTATTTAACGGTTATATCACGCATCTGACGTCACAATGTACCGCCGCCAATCACATAGGCACCGCTCTGGTCACGTGATAAATTAAGGCTCCTCCCTCAAGTTCTTTACCCCTTTCACGGCTCCATCGGTCCATTGTGACGTCAGATACGTGAAATAACCGTTATAATGAAAATGAATAAAAATAAATACAAAATCAACGTGGTGGTGTCTAATTCATGGATAATAAGGTATGTTAAATATCAATCTAGTATTCTAAATGATAAAAAAGTAAGTTGACAAGAGATTTAATAATGTGTGTATAATGAATTAAAAACTTTGTACTGCACTTGCACTACCAATGCATCGTGCGCAAGTTAGTTTTTTGGTTGCCAAATTTTTTTTTCACCCAATTTTTTTTCTTATAACAAATAACAAATCTAGGGCAAATACATAATATCATATTTGTTGTTCTTATTATGATATATTATGCAATAATTCACTTGCAATTATTAATGGATGTTACGAGTGGTGACAATTATACAACCAATGCAGAAAAGCTATACCTTTTGTTTCCAAGACTTCAGTATCACATGACCATCGGTTAAGTAATAATTCTTGAATAAACTTTGAGTTAAAAAGAATAAATTTAAATTATGCCATGGTACTTTTTTATTTTTTAAAGGAATAGACCAGAGAAAAACATAAGCATTTATATCACAAAACACTTGATGGGATGATGGGACTTACATAAATATAACTTTAGTTTGTCTCAAAAATCAACTGTAGCAGTGTTCAGAAATTTCAATTTAAACTACCCGCACAACATTTTCATACTAATTTTTGCATGTTTCTGACGTCATAAACATGAATAGTCACTTAAATTGCATACTTTACAGTATTTTCACGCTCTCTCGTGGGGCTACATTAACATTCTGGTAAAAATTGTCAACAGTTTTAAAGATCCCATTTCTTGTTTATTCATTAAAAAGCACATGTTGTTTTATGTGGTCTATGGCTTTAAGCTAATAATAAAAACATTAAATAGCGTTACTGTGCTAGTTTTCTATTTCTCTCTGAACATTTAGAGTCGAAACATAATTCAGAAAAATTGTTGGCATTTGGTGTGTTACATTATAATAAAATAAATACGAAAATAATATTGCTTTTCATCTATTAAATAACAATTTATACCTTTAACAATATCTGGTAACCCAAATCTTTAACTTTTTCAAAAAAAAAAAAAAAAAAAAAAAAAAAAACTCCAATGACACCTCTAAATTACCTTTTATTTATTGCATTATTTTTGCTGAAAGTATTATTTTATTATTAAGTGTAATATTATCATGAACATATAATTGCACAATAAATCAATATAGTTTTATTATTCTATAATGTTTGAAAATCGTCATGAATTTCATGAAAAGTACATTAAAAACTGATTTAATTTAACTTTAAAATCGATACTTATAAAATGTATATAATGCAATAAATAATAATATCATTAAAAACAAAAGTTATAAAAATGTACAGTTTTAAGTGCACATTGCATTAATGTTATAAAATAATAAACTATAATTTTTGCTTCGTGTGATTTTTAGTGGATCTTTTATAATAGCTGCAACTATTGCATTTTGATTTCCACACCAAAAAATTACTTCCTTGATTTTATAGTTTTAATTCTAAAATTATTATCACTCAAATTTCTTAAGAGGATAAAATTATTTGTATTTCTGCACTCATGATTCATCATTCAAAAAAAAAAAAAAAAAAAAGTACACACGATATTATATGATTATATATTTTTTACCTAAAAATTAAACACGTTTTTCTCATTGCAAATAACACTGTAAATTTAGCGCATATTTTCGAAAGATAAAATATATATTAATAAAATCATGTTCATCATTTAAAAATTTACAAAAATAATCTTAAAATTTTGAATTAAAAGTCACTTTTTTTTTCTTCGTAAATCAGTGTTTTTTTCTCATTAGGTTGGAAATTTCCCATTTAATGTGTAGTATGGTAGATTTTTAAACAATACTTTATAAGAGTTTTGACCATGGGTTATTCTTAAGTGCTTTTTTTTCCTTCTTTCTTTTTCTGATCTTCTTCTTTTTAATATTTTTTTGTAGCTAAATTTGTAATTTTAACACTTAAAAGAGGCCTTTCTAAAGTGTTTATATTTTTAAAGAAGGTAAATAATAATACAGAAATATTATATATAAAAGAAAACAAATAGCAATATTTTTAGCAAGTCATTTCATAAATTGTAAAATCAAAAAAAAAAAAAAAAAAAAAACGTCTGAAATAATAATTTTTCAATTGCTATACCATATATGAAACAAAAGTACAAATTATTATTAACTGCATTTATTTCCCTTTAAAACTAAGATTATAAAGAACAGTGCTCGAAAATAAAATATCATCTTATTTTTTCCCGTTGTGTAAAATAAAAAATTCTGAAGAAAAAAAGATAATGTTTTTAGGTAAAAACATAATTATACTCAGAGTTAAGCACATTTTACAAAATTTTGATAATATCTCTATCATTTTAACAAAATAAAATACTGAACATAAAAAATTATCAGTATACTCAATTCTCACGAAAAAAAAAAGCCATTGACCAATAAATTATTATTATTATTTGTGTGTATAATTTATGTGAAAAAGTATGATTTTTTTTAAAAGAAAATTTCATTCAGTTTTATAAATTTATACATACGATAGCAAAAAATATTCTAGTTTCCAGTTATGTATACTGTATAATCTTCTGAATTGTTAGCATAATCAGTTATAAAAATAATTTCGTATATTCGGTAATAAATATTAATATTTTTTTAATATAAGCTTAAATATAATGATGTATAATAATTAAATAGCAAAAATATATATAATCAAACACAGCAATATATTTGCATTAATTTTGCAATCAATGTGCTCAAAAATTAAATTTCTTTCATTGGATATTGTGCGTGGAATCTAATGTTTAAAAATATGTTCCGAGTACTATAACTGACAATATTACTGAAATAATAATTAGCAAAATATATATATATATATATATATATATATATATATATATATATATATATATATATATATATATATATATATATATATATATATATATATATATATATATATATATATATATATATATATATATATATATATATATATATATATATATATATTATTTGTACATATTGTTTTCACTGCTTGTTACCGGTAAAATGTATAAGAAATCAAAAGTGCATTGATAAATAGCGGGAGACCATAATTTCCTAACCTTTGTACCATCTTTAAAACGATTGTTTTTTAGGAAAACTACTACTATACATTTAGCACCCAGAAATTTTATAGATGCATACCATCTTATACGTTTTTTAAGCTAATTAAAATTTTGACCAAAACATCTCACTGCTATCTGCCAATATTATATATTTTTATTTATTATTTAAACATATTTTGCAAATCAATTTGTTGAAAAAAACAATATACAAAATCGTTATAATAAATTACAAATAAAACGTATTATAAATCATATACATTTCAGCCGTTATGTATGCGTTCAAAATGTAGCACCTTTTATCAATGTAAACACTAATTATTTTAATCACTATGTATATTCACACTAAAAATTAGTGCATTACTTTAGTTACGAATACTAACTTATTTAAGATATACACTTTTAAGTTATTATGAGAAGCTAAAATAATGCATTTTAGCAAATTATTAAAAATAGCTAATTTTACTTAAAATAGCTTTAAAAAACTTTAAAAACTCAAAACAACTTAAATTAGCTATTTTTAATAATTTGCTAAAATGCATAATTTTAGCTACTCATAATAACTTAAAAGTGTATATCTTAAATAAGTTAGTATTCGTAACTAAAGTAATGCACCATTTTTTAGAGTGTACCTCTAACAATGTTGATATACGGGCTACACTAATTTCATTGTTTACTACCTCTATAAAAATTGTCAACAGAACTACCGCAGAATACGCTTTAAAGCTCTTGTCAAGTTACTTTTTTATCATTTAGAATGTTTAGAATACTAAAATACTTACCATACCTTATTATCCATGAATTAAAAACCAACACGTTGATTTTGAATTTATTTTCATTTATTTTATTTTTGACTGTTATTTCACGTATCTGACGTCACAATGTACCACCGCCAATCACAGTCACCGCTCTGGTCACGTGATAAATAGAAGCCCTTACCTCAAGTTCTTTACCCCTATCACGACCCCATCTGTACATTGTGACGTCAGAAGCGTGAAATAACCGCTAAAATAAATATAAATGAAAATTAATACAAAATCAACTTGTTTGTGTCTAATTCATGGATAATAAGGTATGGAAATTATCAATCTAGTATTCTAAATGTTAAAAAAAAGTAAGTTGACAAGGGATTTAACATTGTTCAGAATGTAACCTAAATATTTTTTTTCTACAAATTATTAAGATTTTTTTTTTCCTCGTCTGTATTTTCCCTAGCTTTTGAACACTAGTAGGTTAAATGCTGTGAGTAAAAACTGTTCTTTGTCGTTATTAAAGAAGAAAAAAAAAACACAGACAAAAAACATGAAAGTCACTTGAGATAATGCAGCAATAGAGGAAAAAGAAACTTAAAAAGATTTTTCTGCTTTTTTTCCTTCCTCATTGTTATAATACTGGTCTGTAAAGATGGTTACTTTTTTTTTTTTTTTTTTTTTTTTTTTTTTGTGCAATGAATTGAATCACTTAATTTTATAGCATCAGAATACAATCCATATACAGAGTACAGAGTATATATGTATTTTATTGAAAAAGAATTATAACCAAATTTCTTAATTACTCAAATTTCCAATTTTTAATCGTATTTTATAGTTTCTATTTAACATTTTAATGACTTCTATATTAAAAGTAAAAATTAATACAATCTCTAATTTATCTATCATTGAAAACATATTAAACTGATTATTTATTTCACTGCGATTACTAATATTAACCCATTTCATTACTATGATCCCTTATGGTTATTTTGCAATATTAACTTAATCTCTGTTAAACCATTGTTACGTAAGTTTGTTTATGTTGTTGCATTATATAAAAAAAAAGTTAACAAGTGGTTGAAACTTTATTTATCTTTTAATTATTATGATTATTTCAGAATGATATAAGATTTTTTTTTTAATTAGTTGTTACGAATAAGTACGATACAAAACATGAACATAAAAATTAAACTATTAATCTTTTTATTCTTCAAATTAGAAAATTTAGTCTTGCCTTTTGGTCACTTCATCTCACAAGATTTTAGTTTTCTTAAAGGAAAGCATTCGAACTTCAAAATAAAAATGGATGGAATTATGTGTGAGAGAGAGAGAGAGAGAGAGAGAGAGAGAGAGAGAGAGAGAGAGAGAGAGAGAGAGAGAGAGAGAGAGAGGAAGTACTATAAAAATGCTATTTATTTCATCAAAAATTAATAAAAAAGAATAAAACTGTAATTGAAAGTAAATTATTTCTATCAACTTACTAAAGTCTCGATATTCTAACAATGTGTTCGATACATCGACTTTTAAAACAATCGCCCAAAATTGTGCACTTTCCTATAGTTGTATTGTACAAATAATCGATTGATCGATTTTCAAATGACCTTGAAGCATTCATAACTTCTCCGGACTGTAAAGTCCCGAGATTCTAACAATGTGTTCGATACATCGACTTTTAAAACAATCACCCAAAATGGTGTACTGGTAATAAATAATCGATTGATTGAATTTCAAATGACCTTGAATCATTCATAACTTCTCCGGACTGTAAATACAAATAAATTATTGTTATTATATGATAAGTAAAACACCTTATTCATTTATTTGAGATAAATTATTTGTACCGGTAACTTAAAAGTTGATAATGCTCACTCACTATAATTCAGAGTGATTTGACCAAAAATTTAAAAACAGCGAAAGAAAATTCTGATTTCTTTCACAGTGATATACTGTATTGTAGACATTTCCAATCATGCAAAATAATTGTAATACAAAATATTGGACAAATTTCTCTCATCCATGCTAAATAATAATACAATAAAAAAAAAAAAACTCTCCGTTATCTGATGGTCACGGATCCAGTAATTTTTATTATACGTATACCGGTATAGTCATTTTACTAATCACTTTCAAATGATAAAAAAAAAATTAAGAGGTCAACTTTTGGATATCATAGATATAAGCTTTCTAACTACATTCAACCTGTATAGCTTGAATAAGAGGATTGTTTAAAGTAATAATTGCTTAGTTTTTTGCTGCATATTCTAATTTATTTAATGATATCAAGAAAGTAAGAGATCAACGTTAAAGGAATAGACCAGAAGAAAACATAAGCATTTATATCACAAAACACTTGATACTTGATGGGACATGGGACTTACATAAATAGCTTTGGTTTGCGTCTCAAAACCCAACTGTAGCTCCATAGCAGTGATCAGAATATTTCGATTTATGCAACCCACACAATTTTTTTTTACTAATTTTTGCATGTTTCTGACGTCATAAACATGAATAGTCACGCAAATTGCATACTTTACAGTATTTTCACGCTCTCTCGTGAGACTACAGTAACATTCTGATAAATTGTCATCAGGTTTGAAGATCGCATTTTGTGTTTATTCATTAAAAAGCACATGCTGTTTTATGTGGTCTATGACTTTTAAGTTTCTGAGATGCGAACATTTATTTACGTAAATTCAAAGCAAAATATTGTAACAAAAAAATAAATGCTCAACAATTTTTTAGTATCTTATCTTGTTTTACAAGTGTCGTACGCGTGACACTGCGAGCAAAAAAAAAAAAAAAAAAGTTATCATGTCCAGTCATTTGTACTACACTGATTTTATAATTATTAATTATATAAATACTACAATGATAATAATAACATAACTATTTTTTATTCATATTTCAAAAAATATATATATATACTGTATATATATTTACTTTTGTTATTTATTTCTTGTTTCTTCGTGTAAAATAAACACATGTAAGCAAAGAAATTATATTTTTTTTAATGGTGTTACTTCTAAATTTTCCTTTATTTAATGCAAAAATTAGAGCATTTCAAATTATTCACCAAAATTTTAATTATTAGATGCTTCGCCCCCCACCCCCTTTTTTTTTTTTTTTTTTTTTTTTTTTTTTTTTTTTGAATACTGCATGGTGAAAAATTTACTTACTAAATCAACTCATTTTATTGAGTTGAGTATTTTTAAGTTCATGTGACTCGAGCCACTATTTTCTCTACGCGTACAGATAAGTTTTTTTATCGATTTATTTATTCATTTTTCTAATTTGCATATTGCAATTAAATATATTGCACATTCTATATTATAACTTCTATGATAAAAGAAAAGTATACCATGATAAGGTAAACATGGGCTTCAGGGCGATTTTTACTGTTGTTTCACGGCATTTTTGGAAGATAAAAAATACTCACACAATCCTACAAAAAAGAAATCTACATAAATAAAAAATTGCTTTTTTTCTAATTTTAGAACCAAAATAATAACATTCAAGCTACGTTATTTGCATTCAAAGTAAAATCAACTTGTTTTCTTAATCACATTTTACATACTAATTATATAATTAAAGCAAAACATTACATAAAAAAAATTGCAAGCCAGGAAGTGAATTGGTTTTAATATAAACATACTTATACACGAGGCTTATAAATTTCAACTTTCTATCTATATATTATATCCACTGATTCTTGTACATAGAATTGGTTTAATTACTTTTAATTAACAATTTCCTTTTCATATATATGTATTTATAATCACTGTATAGAAATGACCCAAATATTATGTTTGTATTTTGTGTGTACTTTTTGTGATTGAAATTTTTGCACATATATCTAGGGAGATTGCGAAACATTTTTGTAAATATTATGGTCACATTATAATATTGTTTGTATTTGAGTAATTTGTCACTTATTTTTATAATCAGTTACTTTTGTTTTATATAGGTTTGTAAAAAAAGCTTCTATATAACTCCTAAATTCAAAATTAACATCTTTAAATTTTTAATTCAAAATTAACATCTTTAAAAAATTTTGTATCATTTGAAAGCATTTGTAGGTTATCGGGTGTAGGATAGGATAGGATATAGGATAGGATAGGATAGGATAGGATAGGATAGGATAGGATAGGATAGGATAGGATAGGATAGGATAGGATAGGATAGGATAGGATAGGATAGGATAGGATAGGATAGGATCCTCTAATTTTCCACCCGTTAGCAGTGCAGATTTTTTTTTCTTTCTTTTTGAGAAATGTGAAAACTATATAGGTACTATAGGTAAAGTTAAAAATATTTAAATGGGGGATACTAAACACACATACGTGATTTAAACCTTTACTATTATTACCGTGATAACCTCCAATGGTAAGATAAAAATGTCACCTTTCGTAAATAATAGTTATAAATATAAATACTGTATATTGCTGTTAACTAATTAGGTCGTATGTGCTTAAAATTTGACAGATTCTTAAGTTAAAATAATATGCCTTACAAAATTATATGCGTCTTATTCTCAAAGTTGCTATTGTATTACATCAAATATATGTTTGTTTTTTATTATTATTTAAAAGCAAATTAACTGGTTCAAAACAAATATTGTATCCTTTTTTATTCCATGAATCAATTACGTACTGGAAAAAAAAATATAAAAATATAATGTAAATTTTAATGTTAAAGTAATTCGTGTAAAAATTAGTTTTCTAAAATAATAGCTACGTATTATGCTTTTTTTAAGGAAACTTATGTTTACAGGTGCAAAACAAAAAAATACCGGTACTTAGTAATAATAATAGTACACCAAACGTAGTATTATTTTCTGTACTGGATGAGAACTCAATGCTGTAATTTTGTTTCTTACAGTAATAACCATGAAACTGTTCTATAAATGTATGTACTGAAGAGTTACTATATAGCATCCATGCAGATATATATTATAACTGCGGTAAAGAAGTAGAAAAAAAAAAAAAAAAAAAAAAAAAAAAAAAAGATTAGAAGTTAAAGTCAGGTTTGTCAATTTCATTCTTGTATTTCTTTCAAATAATATGATCTATTTATTTTCCATATTTAAATCACTAAACTTTATAAGACAAACTAAACTTTAGAGACAGAAATCACCAAAATATTTTATGTAATTGATGATTTCTGTGAGTAGTACCAACACTATTGGATATAAAATCGGCTAGAAATGCATTGAATGTGACTATAATAAAAGAATAATTTAATCAATGCGAACATGCAAACAGTTACTTTTACTTAAAAGTGATTTTATTATTATTACTATTTTTTACATGATTTACTTTTGACAAATTGTGTTTTATAGTTAAAAAAAAAAAAAGAAGATTTTATATTATTTAAATACTATTAATTAATTTTTATTTTATTACCGTATATATATATTACTATACACTATGCATATAAATTCAATATATAGGATGCTATTGATCATAGCATACCCAACGTCTTTAGGTATTAGTGTTCGCAAGTGTTTGAAAGACAGAGTGCTTTGATGTATCGCATCCTACATAATGATTAAAAGTTTTAGATTAAATATACGTAGTATAAAACCACATCCTGCAAGAAAAAAAAAATATATGCACTTTAATAATCCTGTCTTACCTATATAACGTTAAATGCTTGCACTTACTAATCTACCACAATTATAGCATCTTCTTCCCCATATAAAAACTGTATCATTAGTATGTACGTACAGTACCTGAAGTGAGTACCTTAAGATAATAATAATATGTTAATTTTATAAAAAAAAAATACCAGTCAAAATATTTATCACTCTCTTGTACAGCATGATATAAAATTTTACTTATATTGCCTTTATTTAAGGTTATACGAAGTCGAAGCACAATATTGGAATAAAGTGTATAATTGCTCTGTTAAGGGAATAGGGTATACCGACATCGTCCATTAGATCCAAACTTTTCTCGTTAAAAAAATCTGAAATTTTGCACAATGATACTTCAGCTTGAGACAATTTCAAATATATAAAAGTTTTGGGGGGTCACCATGCTAATTAATTTTATATATTATTTTTTGACATTTTAAGCCCATAAAGCCGAATGTTAATTTCAAAAAAAAAAAAAAAAAAAAAAAAAAATCGGGACGGTCAAACATCATGGAATTTTTATCACATCTAGGAGTGACCCTTTGCTACACAATGACACTTAATTTAGACCCAAAATACTTCTAGTTTTTTAGATATAAGATCGGTACCCTACCACCTTAAAATACAAGACATTTTCATATGAATGTCGCAGGGTGTCTGTAATTTTGGTATCAAAACGTCAGAACTGTAAATGATAGAATAAATAAAAATAACCAATGAACAAATTAAACCATAATGTGAAAGTCTTTTAGCCTACACAGATTTCCCATATAAGGTTACACTATGATAAAGTACTTCCATTGCAGTTTATATATAATAATAATATTTGAAAAATATAAATAGAGAGAGTGAGAATTTAATTGTTAGTTATAATATAAACATTAAAACCGGAAGAATTCTCATAATGTCACATATGCTTTGTAATATAGTACTGTATGTATATAATAAACAACTATAGGGTGTGTTCGCATGACGTCATTCTGAATGCTTTGTGATGCTCTTCTTGAGCAATATATAACATTGCTTACAATAGGACAACGTAGTTTTTGGCTATTTTCTTTAAAAAAATTAGCTGTTTTTTTTTTTTTTTTGTTATTATTATTTTTCTTGCATATACTTGAAATTCTAATTCAACATGTTAACAGCATGAATGCTCTCAAAAATATTGCAAAGTATTTTTAAACTGTCAAAATTAACCATTTTTCTATATATTGGCCCATGTTAATTAGAGCTCACTTATGGCGTCGACTTTAACATGAATGAATAAAACCACCCTATATAATACTGTATGTACAGTATGTACGATTTATAAAAACAAACTATAAACAATAGAAATATGCACAAATACACATATTATGGTAATACTCATATTACGAATTTACATTTTGTTAATATTTGTGCATAAAGTTCATTATTTATTTATTATTATGTCCTAGAGATCTATTTTAAAATTCAATATTTCCTTTGATTTTTTCCCATTAGAATTTACAATATATTGTACATATATATTTATCCTGTATGATGGCATCAATAAATTATGAATAATAGTTAGATATGTATTTAATCATAATTATATAGTTCCTGTATTTTATTTAAAATTTATTGGTAAAATGAAAATGACCTACATACAAATTTTCATCTTTCATGTTAATTTTGCTGCATTTTATTAAAAAAAAAATACGTGGCTTTATATTTAAAAAGATTATTAAAATATTAAATTTTCCATGAAATATACCTTTCATATCTGTCCTACAATAATTTTAAAAAAGTCGTGAATTTTATTTTGACTTTTGCTATATATTATTTTTAATCAAAACTCATCAGGATCTAACATAATACTGAAATTGAGTCTTTTTATCGCAGTTTTGAAGTTGTTTTCAGTTATAATAGCAGTTGTATGATTACATATATGACAGATCATAATAATTACAAATAAAATCCATCTTTTTTTTATATTGTAAAACTAAATTTAAATATCAAAATATCCTTGAACACAATCGTCATATAAACAATTTAAACTTTTTTTTTATATCAACAAATAAAAATGATGACAATTACTGTGCATTATTTAATAAAATAAAAAATCTTAATTCGCATAATTTAATAATAATAATAAATTATACTGACACATTTTCTTAAAAACAGCTGTAAAAAAAAAATAATAATAAAAAGGAGGGCTCGGCCCCAAAAATTTTATACATTCACGTAAAAAAGTTTCTATCAAAAAAAAAATTATTAAAACATGTATAACTTACCCATTTTGATGTTTATTGTTTTTTAAAGGCATATTATGGTATAAATTATAAAAAACACACAAAATTAACACTTAATTTTACATGTTAATTGTTAAAATTGATCATTGTTTATTAATTTTATTTAAGAACATCACGTTTTGTTAAAGAAACACACTATACTGCAATGCTGGGTTTATACTACAGAGTGAGGGTACAAAAAGAGAGAGAAGGGAATATGGAGAGGGAGGACTACCAACGAAGATTAACGAAATAATACGATCTAATACGATTGTTAATGTTGGCGGAGACATTCAGAGTTGTTTCAATCAAAAGTTATTGGTTTAATTAAGTGACATCTAATGGAAAGCGGATGAATTAAAATAAAATGTTAGTTTTGTTTATAAACGCGTTGATAATGCTGGGATATTATTATATTTTTTAATTTGTTATTATAATTTGTGATAAATGTAAAAGAAAAATTTAAATTGTGTTATTTTTGTACATGCTTAATACAATTTATGACAAATTTTACAGCATATTTTTAGGTTTGAAGAATATACTATACATATAGTAATAGTCTCGAGTATACATTCTAGTATAATAGACACAGATAATAATTAGCAAGAACTTGATATAATATTTATGTTCTAAATATATATATTAATGATTCATTAATAATGGTACAAATTTTTACAAGAAATTTCCTTACAAACGCAAAAAAGTGCAAAATTTCGACACATAGTCGATTTTTTGTGAAATAGTCGCTGTAAGCTCGAAATAATCGATTTTTTTTATTGGCTTGAAACTTAAAATGCATTATTTGTCGAGATCGGTGGAAATATGAAATAAAACTATCAATAGTCGACATATAATGACAAGTCGAAAAACTATTTTTGCGCTCTCTATAGTAATGAATATTGAGTGATTTAATAAAAAGTGATTGAAAAATGAAAGACGTTTCAGATTTTTTATTTTGTAGTATGGTAGCAGTTAGCAGTCAATAAAAAGTTTTTTTTTTTTTTTTTTTTTTTTTTACGTTTTTTAATGACTCCGTAATTTAGTGTGATTAAATATTTAGTATGTAAAAGTTGTAAATTAAAAATAACCTTAATGTACGGTCTTGTAATGCTGCTTTTCATACAGGAGATCGGAAAATCATATATTTTTCTTTATTTTTATTTATTTATGTTTGTTTATTTTTCTTTTTCCAGAAAAAGTTACTATATATTATGTTGGGTGTATGCACATATATCATTCTGAATGCACTTCAACCAGGGCTAAAAGTAGAAATAAATCATTACCGGGGCTCATCTGCGGCAAGCGCGAAGCGCGAGCCGCAAAGGGGGGGGGGGGTGCAGGGGGGAGCCCCCTGCCGGGGGGTGCGGGGGGCAGAGCCCCCCGTAAAAAAAATCGTGATTTTTTATGTAAAATAACGTGATTTTGCATTACTAATTATAAATAAATATCTATGTTTTATATTCTTTTAATAGGGCTGAGCCGACAAATTCGGAGACATTTCAGTGTTTATTTTCCGCTGATTCGTTTGCACTTTATTATTATTATTTTTTTTTTCATAAATATAAGTTAATGATATGTAGAAATGAGACCTCTAGCCATAAAACACTGAAATTTTTAAGTGAAGTGATTAAAGTTGGTAGATGAAGTTTCGGTAAGGAATACCTCTGATCGCGCCGGAAAACCGCTAACTAATGCTTTAGAAATCTTTATAGTTACAACAGATTTTGCATGCACAAAATTTCACTGTAATTTTCTGAAGGCAAAAAATTCATAGAAAAGAATAAATACCTAAATTGAAAACAAAGAACATGTAAGATAGCACTGAATGACCTATAGATATCTTACGTATATACCAAAACATATCCCATTTATCTCCGCTGAAGGTCCACAGAAAATCCAAATGTCCCGCCCGCTGGAATATACCATGTAGATCTATGGGATATATTAAAAAAAGTACATATAATGTTAAATTAAATGCGATATGATAGAAAAAATTTGGGGGGTTCGGGGGGTGGGGGGTATATAGGCAATGTATTTTTTAACTTTGTTTTCAGTATTTTCCCAATTTTACATGGGCAAATAATAACCCCCAACTCCCCCCCCCCAGGTCCGGGGAAGTGCTATTGGTGTGCGGTGTGCGTGCCCAATAAGTCCGAAAATATTAATGACTTGTCAAAGTTGTGTGATTTCATTTAACATGGGCAACCCCCCAACCCTCCCCCCCCCCAGGTTGGGGGAAGGGCTGTTGGTTTATGCCCAAGTCAAAAAATATTCATGGCTTAAAGTTGTGTGTCTTCCACTGAGACACGAAATTGAAAGATATAAAATGGATATTCGGAGGATATTATTACCACAACTTTTCAGTCTGACTTAAAAAGTTAGAGATGGATTTTCAAAATTAAATTAAGTTAATTAATTATTAAAATTGTAGTTGTTTTATGATTTGAATTGTTTGCTTATAATTAAATGCACAAAACCCATACTTTATACTATTTTAAAATTAATTATTTAGCACGATATAAAAAAATTAGCATCATTTAAAATTCACAAATAAACGCTGCCCCCTGGTGGATATACCTATGGATATTTGGATATTTTTGGGATATCTAATGGATATAAAGAATTTAAAATATTAAAGTGACTAAAAAAATCAATTTAGCATGAAATATAACTTTTAGGTAAATAAATTCATAACATATCATAAAATCTCTCAATAAAACTAATTTTGTGAGTGAAATTTTATATATCCACTCTTGCATATTCTATGGATATACCAGTGGATATAAAAAAATTGCCCCAAAATATATTTATTGATTAAAATTATAAATAAAACTTAATATAATTGTCAGCTCATGAGAAAAACGGGTTGAAAATAAGTAGATAATTAATTTTGGATTTGTTTTTTTATATCCAAGCTAAATATCCCATAGACATTCAAGGTTTATTTAAAATGGACGGGATATATTTTGGATATTGGGATATCCAATGAATATCTATTGGATAAACCGTGCTGTGTGAGGGCAGAGGACCTGTGAAGCCATCCAGGCTAAGAAAAGAGGTCCTTTAGGTTAATTACTAATGCTATAGTTATTTAGGGACAAAATTATATAGAGTCAGCACCACCAAAATAGCTTTCAATGCAGAAGAAGACCTCAGATAGCATATTTTGTGTCATTATAAGACAGGAAATCAGGTGCTGCGGGATTTGACTATAAAAAATCGAAAAGAATGAAAAACCTGAAATTTTGCACAGTGCGATACTGTGTATGATATTTTCAAAATTTTAAACAAATTGGGGGGTCACCATGCTAGATTTTAAAACATAATTTTTTTGAAGTTTTTAGTCCCATAAGAGCCCATGTTAATTTCAATAATTATTTTCTCTCTTATCTGATGGTCACGGGTTCTGGAAATTTTATCATAGATAAAACAATGAGCTGTTACTATATTAACTTTGAAATGGCATATCATAACGTTTGTAAGTTTTCTTTTTAGATTTTGAGATGCTATCCATCTATATACAACCCTTGTAGCTTTATCTGTCACTAAATTGTATAGAAGCAGGAGTAACTGGGATTAAAAGTTGCAATCACTTAAAGATGCCGGTGCTGTGTGGTTATGTTTTTTTTTCTACATATCATATAGGCTATATGAAAATCTTAACGGAAATAAAATCGCGCAAATATATCGGTGGAAATCAAGGTTAAAATGTTTCCGGATTTGCCAGCCTAAACCTGTATGCTTTTACACAATATTTTGGATTCAAAATACAATTAAACACCATTTAAACACAACCATATTAAACGCCACTTTTTTATAAGAATTAGAATAACTTAATAGTATATAAGCATAATACACATCATGACACTGCGTATTATAATAATATTTATTATAGATAAAATATTTGAGTGTGTGTGTTTCCTTAAAAAAATAAATAAAAATATTACAAGGCGCTAAAATCTTTATTTCAAGTATTTACTAAAAATTATAAGAAATTTTATTACCGGGGCTGAGCACCGGCTGTTAATTTATTACCGGTGCTGAGCCCCGGCAAGCCCCGGCTTACTTTTAGCCCTCCCTTCAACGCCATAATAGAGCAATGATTAGCATTGCTCAGCATAGGACAAATGTGATTTTTTTTTTTTTTTTTTTTTTTTTTTGCTATTTTCTTTGGAAAATTAGTACTATTATTATTGTCCCGGAAATCTAATTCAACCTACTCATATAGTATCAATATTATGGTCTAAAAATAATTGCTAATTATTTTTAAAGTGGAAAAATGTTTCATTTTCCTATATACCAGTCTATATGTTATTTATATCATTTATAAATAGAGACCTGATTTATTGGTGAAATTTACGATTGCGCCTGCAAGTTTGATAGTTAGGCTTTTTGCTTCACAATCAACTGTGTGTTATAAAATATTAGTACTTCACTGCTAGAAGTTTAGAAATAATATTTATGTAAACTCACAGTAGGTTGTGATGCAGGTAAATAACTTACTATTTTTGCAGGTGCAGCTGCCATTTACACCTGAAAATCCAGTCTCTTTCTATGAATAGGACATTTTACTTCTCATGATACATTTTGCAATAAAAAAAAAAAAAAAAAACTAGAAAATTATTTAAAAAATCATTATATAGATTTATTTTCAAAGTATAGCATACATGCGCGCACACACACCAACGCAATATTATATTTAAAGGCATAGACAACATTAAAACATTAGCATTTACATCACAAAACACTTGATGACACTTTTACGTAAATAACATTAATTGGTCTCAAAACCCAACTGGAGCGCCGTAGCAGTGATCAGAAAATTTCGATTTATGCAACCTGCACAACATTTTGATGCTAGTTTTTGCCTGTTTCTGACGTCATAAAAAGAAATATTCACGCAAATTGCATTCTTTACAGTTTTTTCACGCTCTCTTGTGGAGCCACATTCGGGTAAAATTTGTCATCAGTTTTGTAGATCCCATTTTGCGTTAAATAATTAAAACTAACATGCTTTTTCGTGTTTTTATGCCTTTAAATACACAGTAATGCTGTACAGTACATCATACATACACACAAAACACAACAAACATCCAGAGTCGAGATTATTATAGAAAAAAAGTGAAAAGTAGAAACATTTTGCACTAGATGGCGAGAAATGTTCATATCGGAAAAGTTCTCTGATAGAGGAAACCGCACCAGTGTCTGTATTCTTATTCCGTCTTATTGCATTATTGCGTTGTAATATTTCTTACCAAAAAAAAAAAAAAAAAAAATAGTAATAATAATATTTTTCTTCTTCCTTCCGTTCCTCTCCATATTATTTTTATTTGTCCCGTCAAGATATTTCTTATCGACAAGGTCAATGGAAAACAAAACCACGCAAAGCCCCTGCCTATACTATACATACTTACACACAGTAACATATTATAGCCTGACATTTACTGTAATAGCTTATAATAGAGAAACCGTCGCGGAAACTCTATAACTAATAACTATATAGGCTATAATAGACTATATGCAATCACATGCAATCATGCACCTCTCAAATGCTGTGCATCGTCAATCGTCATAACATTATGGTAAAATGCATAAAAACACGTATCGTGCAGTGGCACGTGATGTTCTGTCCTCACACTCAGCATAAGATAACAATGGCTGGAAACTTCGCTCGATCGGAGTGGAACATAAATCAGCATACAACTTATAGCCTTCGATCACCACTTTACCCATTCGAGCATCAAGAAACACACTATAGCTTGTTCTGTAAAGTATAGTGAAGCTCATTTACAGTGATTGGCTGACCAACAAAATAAGACACATTCACTGGTTGATCTTGTTTTTTGAGCCGATAAATTTGAGCTGCATGTTGAGATTGGAATTTTTTTTATAAATTTTCGTTCATTCTTATCAAGTTCAAAGTTCTAAACGAAGAAATAACAAAAATGAACAACCATATATAAACGTAGTAAACAGGTAATGACGTCATAATAAGATGTTTTTAACCAAGGAAAATTGGTGAGTTTTTTTTGCTAATTGTTATTTTTCTCACATACTTGATATACAAATTCTACATATATTTATAGCATCAATGCTCCCAAAAATATATCATAGTACTTTTAAACTGGCAAAATGATTTGTTGTCCTATGCTACCCATGTTATTGAGTTATCCAAAATGGCGTCGACTTTAACATGAATGCATACACCCTATAGGAGAGACTTTGTTTTCCACAATTTCTGATCACATTTCGATACAAGATTGCGATTACATCCTCGTTTTATCCATTATCATCGTCACTCCTCACGTGAAGAGAGCGCAGAAAGAGACAGAGTGTTACAAGACGGCTATAGCCTGCGACCTGCGAGTCATGCTGTGTGAATCCTTCGGACATATATGTATCTTCGGCTTGCAAATCCTTCAAAATTATAGAAATTTGCCAACGGACGTTTCACCCATGAGAAAGACAGAACCGTCTATTTTGCATCCTTTACTTCGAATTTTGTCCATGACATTGCTTTATGTTTGTAGTTTGTATAACATATACATTCATACAACATGCATGTGGCATAAAATGAGCAGTAAGAGTGTGTGTATGTGTGTGTGTGTGTGTGTGTGTGTGTGTGTGTGTGTGTGTGTGTGTGTGTGTGTGTGTGTGTGTGTGTGTGTGTGTGTGTGTGTGTGTGTGTGTGTGTGTGTGTGTGTGTGTGTGTGTGTGTGTGTGTGTGTGTGTGTGTGTGTGTGTGAGAGAGGAGAGGAATTTCACTACATACCGATAAAAGATTATTGATTGAATATTAATGAATTAAATTATATAGATAGGACAACAGCCTTAAAGCACCCTATATTCTGTACTGTATGCGTTTTCTTGTCATAGCTACTCAAGACCATACCATGCATGGACTTTGCACTCTTGGATCCTGCATGCCATTCACCTTATTATGGCTTCTTATAGGGTGCAATTCATCAGTTACCTAAAATTTATGAAATTCCAAGATACTAAGCATAATTACTATAATCAGAAATCATAAGACCTTTAGGTGACCTCAAAGAATAGTTCTCAAAGCTCATTGAATAGCAGCAATCCTGCAAAACTCATTCCTTTGGAAACTTCGACACTTCTTTCATGTGGACTGCTCCAAAAAACTGCAAAGTCGGACTGAAAATGCACAATTGGTATGGGGAGAACATAACACTGTAGCAGGTCGTTATTGATTTTTAAATATATAATAAATTTATAATATTAATAAATATAAAATTACTTAAAAAAAAAATATTTATTATTTAATATTTAAAAATTAACATATTATACTAATATATTTAAAAAAAAAATTAATACTCTATATTAAAAATATACATATAATTATAGATATTATGTTTATTTAGTTATTATTTTTTTTGGAGTACAAATTTAAAATGCAATATTATTTACGACACACATTAAATTTTAGTCACAGTAAAAAATATATTTTGTGGGGGAAAAAGAGTCAAAATAATACAATAATTATGCAAACAATGGGAGTTATCGATGCGATATATTCATGCGGTCAGATTGGGTCCTCAGGATCTATTATGCAGTCAGCGTCAATAAAACCAGACCAATGGTTGGCCAAAATTATAGAAAAAAAAATAGAAAATATATAAAAAATATATAATTATAGAAATTTGCCAACGGACATTTCACCCATGAGAAAGACAGAACGGTTTATTTTACATCTTAAGGAGGGTTCTTCACTTCAAATTTTGTCCATGATATTGCTTATATGTTTGTATACGTATACATACAAGATGCATGTAGCATAAAATGAGCAGTAAGAGAGAGAGAGAGAGACGTTACATCATTAATTTCACTATACCAATGAAAGATTATTTATTGAATTAAAATTGATTGAAATTATAAAGATAGGAGACCAGCCCTAGCACCGTAACTGTATGCGCTTTCTTATCTACTCTCTCTCTCTCTCTCTCTCTCTCTCTCTCTCTCTCTCTCTCTCTCTCTCTCTCTCTCTCTCTCTCTCTCCCCTGCATCCACCTACCGCAAGCATACACACCTTACACTTACCTATAATTCACCTTTATCACCTAAAATATATGATATGCTAAGATTCTAAGCATAATTAGAATTCATAAAATCTTTAGGTGACCTCTCAGTGCTCATTGAATAGCAAGCAATCCTGCAGAACTTATTCCTTTCCTTGATGAAAGTTTCTCCTCTGTTCCTAGGAAACTTCGACTTCTCACATATTCATTCATGTTGACTGACTGCTCTCTCTCTGCTCCTAAATGCTGCCTGGTTGGGCTGAAAATGCACAATTGGTATGGGGAGAACATAACACTGCAGCAGGTCGTTTTATATTTTTTAATATTTAATAAATTTATAATATTATAAATATAACTAATTTAAAAAAAATTAATTGTATTTAAAATTCAATATTTAAAAAAATATATATTATACAATAATATACTTTATATAAAATTTTAATAATAAATAAAAAAAATATATATTACATATTATGTTTTAGTTTTTTTGGTACAGAAAATTTAAAATTCAATATTATTTACTACAAACATTTAAATGCATTTAAATTTTAGTCACAGTAAAAAAAAGGGGACGGTTATATTTATTAAATCATCTTTGTTATTTTTTGTGAAAAAAAAAAGTCAAATAAATACAATATTATGCAAACAATGCGGGTTATTGATGCGATATATTCGTGCGGTCAGATTGGGTCCTCAGGACCTATTATGCAGTCAGCGTCAATTAAACAAGACCAATGGAGGGAGCTTATCGGTTTAGCACGCGGACTTTTGAGGATTTTTTTTTAGAAAAATATTCTACCGATTCCGGATATATTTAAGTGATAAATACTATAGATATACTTTTGCCTGTTTTAAGCCATAAATTACTTTTATAATTTTTTTTAAACCGATTTACCATTAAAAATTAACCAAAAAATTGTCAACATTGGATAGCATTGGATTATAATATACCTCAATAAAAATCCATATCATGTATTAGTAGAATTTATATTTAATCTGCATATATGTTGTTCTCAAATACAGTAGAATGGTTCCTAACGTTTCTGTAACATAGAACGTAGGGTGCATTAAGTATTTACAAAAGTTACCCCCCGGTAACTGATTGCGTTTACGAGATCGCGTGATAACTAATTCTCACACACATATAACAACCCTTAACCCCTAAAACTTGTTTTGATATTGGTGATCGCGTGCACAAGGCTACTTTGTAGTATTATTGCATACCAGGGGCGGATCCAGGGGGGGGGCGGTGGGGGCGACCGCCCCCCCCAAACGGCCCACGTGGGTTGAAAAAAATGAGCAAAAGTTGAAAAAAATTTAGTTCAAAAAAAATTTTTTTTGCGCCTTCGGCGCAACTTTTATTGCTGGATAAGCGTTTGAATCCTGACTACAGTAAATATACAGTATAACAAAAAATAATTTTTTTAACATCCCCTAGTTGTCATGTCATCAGGGTAATATATCAGAGATATAGTTCTGTTAATACTTAATACTTGGACCTCCACGAAATATTTTGCTCACGATAAGAACTAAAAAAAAAAAAAAAAAAAAAAAAAACTTTAATGTAAATTTTATAATTTTTATCTCAAAATATTTTTCCATCCAAATATGAGTTTTATGTTTTACAATATCGATAATAGTTTTAAAAATTGCAAAACAATTGTTAGTAAATTGGTGTATAAAAAAAATAATAATAATAAATAAATTAATAATAATAAAATAATACACAATATTAATAATTTATTTAAATTTTGCTTTTTTTTTCAAGTTTTTCAAGTTTTTTTTTTTTTTTTTTTTTCAGTGAAATAACATTAATAATTTTACAAAGAGATGAAAATAGAAAATATTTCAGAAATCATTTGTTCAACTTTTACTTTTTTTTTTTTTGCTTACATAAAAAAAAAAAAAAAAAAAAAAAACTACCAAATCAAAAATTTTGCAATTCAAGAATATTTTTTCAAAGGCATACTAATTTTGCAATATTTTCCAAAAAGGGGCGTGGCCAAATAAAATTTTTCGCCTGCGGCGCGCTACCCCCCCCCCCCCCCCCGGTCCTACATGGTTAATTTTCTAGGAAATCGCCCCCCCCAAACACAATTCCTGGATCCGCCCCTGTTGCATACATAAGTCCCATGCACGTATTGCATGCAAAATATTTTGACAAAGGGAGAGATGAGAGAGTATTTCATGTTTTGAAAATAATTAAATTTCTTTTTCTTTTAGAAAAAATTTGAAGTTTAAAAATATTTTATATAGTGATAAGAATCCACACCGACAAAGCTTTTCCTATATTTTGACAAGGAAGGAAAAAAAGTCGTTACCATACTGTCTTGCAGTATGTATTTTATTTCTTATTTAATGTGTTTTATAATGAAATTGTCTCTTTATACATTTATTTATATTTTGAACATTATTTTCCAAGCAATTTTTTTTTTTAATCAAATATTTGCTTATCAAAAAATAATAATAAAGAAAAAAACAAGTACCAAATCAAACGTTTTGCAATTTTAGAACATTTTCCTAAGAGGATATAAATTTTTCAATTTATTCCAATTTTTTTTGCCTGCGGAGCGCTAAAACCTTCCCTCCCCCCCCCCCCCCCAAAAAAAAAAAAAAAAAAAAAACAGAATTCCTGGATCCGCCCTTGCCTATATATATATATATATATACATGTATATATATGGTATGAAGTTCCTTGTGGGTCAGTCAATGTTTAAGTCTGACAATTAAGACATGTTGCTGCAAACTAAACTAATTTGGTTTTGGTTTTTACAAGTTTCATATGGTAATATTACTGTATTATTTTGTTTTAATTTTCTAAGCTTACTTTTTTTTTTTATTTTTTTTTTTTAAGTTTATTTTTTAAAAGTAGATGCAAGCGGGAGAGAAAGAATTAAGAATAGAAAATCGAGTTTTCAAAAGCAATATACTATAATAATAATTTTTAATTGTAATATAATAAATAAATTTTGGAATATTTCAAGCAATTGTCTCGAAACAAATATTTATTGGGAAAAAAAATCATTTTACTTTGACTTTTATTTTATTTTTTAAAATTATTACTGATTTCATTTTTTAGATGAAATGTCAAAAAAATATCGCTTGCCAATAACATATTCTCTATTCTATTATAGGTCTACAGAATGTGTAATTAATTATTATGTATTAGTAAAATTGGTTATAATATATATATATATATATATATATATATATATATATATATATATATATATATATATGTGTGTGTGTGTGTGTGTGTGTGTGTGTGTGTGTGTGTGTGTGTGTGTGTGTGTGTGTGTGTGTGTGTGTGTGTGTGTGTGTGTGTGTGTGTGTGTGTGTGTGTGTGTGTGTGTGTGTGTGTGTGTGTGTGTGTGTGTGTGTGTTTATATAAAATATAAACATAAGCTGCGCCAGCGGATATAATGTTATATTTTGAAATTTTGTGGTTTTAGAATAGAATACATAATTTATGCTGCATTTATGTCATTCTAGCATATATAATTAATGCTAAATTAAAACAACATAAATAATTATGCCGTACAACATAATATTTATTCTATGTTACATATTTATTATGCAGTATAGGATAAATTATGCTGTATTGAACAAATTGTGCTGAAAATGAGCTATAGCCTAATTATTGCGTATATAATAGCTATTTTTGTCCGCGTGTACGCAGCGCTAACGAATATTATTGTTATACACATCTAGTAATGTACTGTAATGCACACTATAATATACCTAGTTAATAATAATTAAAATCTTCCATTAAAAAGAGGATCTATATTTATATAGTGTCTTTTTGAGATTCACGAAAAATACCCTTTTTCTTAGATCCACAATAAATACAATTCTTTTTTGGTGCGATACACTCTGATCTCTGATACAAAAAATATCCACAATAAATGCACTTTTGTATTTTATAATATCCACTTACCCACTATATTAAATCTATCTTTTTTTTTTTTTTTTTTTTTTTTTCGCATGGATAAAATGTATTTAGTTTGTGCTGATGATAATGGCTACAGTTTGGGATGGGATTGGAGAATAAGCATACCACACGACGATGAAACTACCGCAAAGAAAGTTCTACAGACAGTTCCATTACTGGTAAAAAAGCCAATAATTAAAAAAATTATATATAATAACTTTTAACGAACACGCTAATAAAAACGTAATATTTCTGCAAGCTCAATGCAATACATTTATGCATAACACTATTTTGATGCTATATTGTAAAGTGATAATACTAATAGTTAAAAAGTTCAGTTCAGCGTATATAATTTCAAAATAACAACATTAATGCTCTACAAAATAGTATTTGTTCATTGCAGCATGATAGGATTTTTTTTTTCCGTGAAGAACGTTGATAATTATCTTTATAGTTATTTTTAAAATATACAGTTGAATGAGAGTTGATTTTCATTACCAGAATCAATCAATCAATTAATCAAACGATCGATAAATCAAACAATGAAAAAAAAATTGGTTTCCATGAAAATGAATTACTTTTTAACAAAGATTTCAGATTATATATGGAGTAAAAAATTCTGATATGTTTCATATTTATTATTATTATTGTTATTTTGAAAGCTGCATGAGCTCGAGTATTTGACCTTATATCTCAAAAACAAGACGTGTTTTGGGTCTAAATTTGGTGTCATTGTGTAGCTAAGGGTTACACCTAGCCGTGTTAAAAATTTCATGATATTTGACCGACCCGAAAAAAAATATTGAAATTAGCATTGGGCCTTATGGGCTTAAAATTTCAAAAAATCATAAAAAAAAAATTTGCACTGTGACCCCCCCCCCCCCCCCCCCCCCAATTTTTTATATATTTGAAATTGTCTCAAGCTGAAGTATCATTGTGCAAAATCTCAGATTGTTTTGACGAGAAAAGTTTGGGTCTAATGGCCGACGTCAGTCCCCGCTACTCATCCCTTAAATGAATTCGAAAGTATATGCTTACTGTTTAAAAATAGCAGCGTAGTTTTCTACATTTTTATTATTTTGGCAATTATTTGCTTATATTTACATATTTGCATTAAGAGGTGTAATTATTTTAACAAAATGTTTTTTCCAGGATCTTGAGGAATGTCAAATGGAATTGATACAAGAGAGAAAAAATCAGGTTATATAATTTCTAATACGGTGTATTATATTTTTTTTCTTGCATATAAATAAATTTGTTGGTATGACAAAAAAAAAATATATATATTTTTTTTAATGCAAATAGCTTGCAATCAAAAATTTTAGTGCTTATTAAAATTTCTTATGATGTCGATTGAAAAATGTCAATTCATATATTGGTATCATTATGCAATCTACATTTTTACTGTTAAGACATTTTGCTTATTTATATTTGTGCTGCTCAAAAACATTGCAAACGCCTTGCGCTAGTATCACTTTTGTTTATTAATTAAAATGACATTTTCTGGATCATGAAAATTTTCAAAAGTGCCTACAAGGAAAAACACACGTAATAGAAATTAAATGTTTTAATTTATCGGTAAATAAATTATATATCATATACATGGCATAAAAATGTAATGGGTTTGAATGCAGATGACATGGGTAAAAATTTCTAGCACTGAAGTTAAATATTCCTAATTTTAGAATTTTTCCAAAAAAAAAAAAAATATATATATATATATATATATATATATATATATATATATATATATATATATATATATATATATATATATATATATATATATATATATATATATATATATATATATATATACATATATATATATATATATATATATTGAGCGAGCGAGTGAGTGAGTGAGTGAGTGAGTGAGTGAGTGAGTGAGTGAGTGAGTGAGTGAGTGAGTGAGTGAGTGAGTGAGTGAGTGAGTGAGTGAGTGAGTGAGTGAGTGAGTGAGTGAGTGAGTGAGTGAGTGAGTGAGTGAGTGAGTGAGTGAGTGAGTGAGTGAGTGAGTGAGTGAGTGAGTGAGTGAGTGAGTGAGTGAGTGAGTGAGTGAGTGAGTGAGTGAGTGAGTGAGTGAGTGAGTGAGTGAGTGAGTGAGTGAGTGAGTGAGTGAGTGAGTGAGTGAGTGAGTGAGTGAGTGAGTGAGTGAGTGAGTGAGTGAGTGAGTGAGTGAGTGAGTGAGTGAGTGAGTGAGTGAGTGAGTGAGTGAGTGAGTGAGTGAGTGAGTGAGTGAGTGAGTGAGTGAGTGAGTGAGTGAGTGAGTGAGTGAGTGAGTGAGTGAGTGAGTGAGTGAGTGAGTGAGTGAGTGAGTGAGTGAGTGAGTGAGTGAGTGAGTGAGTGAGTGAGTGAGTGAGTGTTTAATTTTTGGTTTTTTGGAATATATTACGTATTGGAAAGTATGTAAAATGATAAAAATCACTGCATAGTCAAAATTTTTATTGTTTTGAAAATTTACTATACTTATTATTATTATTTTTTTTTTTTTATATGTAAAAAGTCAAAAAGATTTATTATTAGAAAAAGGAAAAACTCAGGTTACATAATTTTACTTTTCTTTTCTATTTTGTTATTTATAATTCAAAAGTATGAAAAAATAATTGTGTAAAATGTATCATTCTTGAATTGGATCATATTTTTGGTGGGTAGTAAATTTGCAGTGAATTTGTATTAAAATGTAATATTTTACAAAAAAAAAATATGCAAAACTTGAGTACTTTGCAGTTGGACATTATATAAATATTAAAATTGCTACAAAAGCTTAATTTTTATTCTTTTTATATTTGACAAATATGTATGAAGATTGAGACGTAATTATTTAAACAAGATGCTATATTTGCAGATTCTTGACAAATGTCAAAAGAACTTATCATTAGAAAAAGGAAAAACACAGGTATTATTATATTATTTTACATATTTTTATATTATAAATAAAGTTAATAAGCATTTCAAAAAAAATATATTTAATGCACATTCCTTTTATTGTATGGAATTAAAATTTCTCGTCGTTTGATATTTTTTCCTCGTTGCTCGTTGGATAACTGCAAAATCCTGTTTTTTAATATTAAGACAATTTGCTTTTCTTTATATATAATTTTATATACCTGAGTTGTGTTTTTATTTTTACAATATGTTATTTCAGGTTCTTGAAAAATGTCAGAAGGACTTATTATTACAACAAGGAAAAACACAGGTAATATAATTTGACATTTTTATTCTATAAATAAATAATTGATTCAATAGCATGAAATGGCTTTGAATGCCAGATCATATCACATGGAGTGAAAATTTCTAGTACTGAAGTTAAATATTTCTAATTTTAATATTTTTCAAAAAAATATATATATATATATATATATATATATATATATATATTGATTATTTTTAACAAGTTCTTGTATGTGAAAATAAGGGCGTATATAGTAAAAAATTGTTTGAGCATTATATTTACAAAAATATATTAATAACTTTTTTTTTATGTATTTTTGTATTTTGGAATATATTATGTATTTGAAAGTATGTAAATTGACTAAATTGATAAAAATCACTGCACAGTCAAAAATTTTATTGTTTTGAAAATTTACTTTCATAATTTTATATCTATCAGTAGTGCGGTGGTTATTTAAACAATTTTTTTTTCTTTTACAGGAACATGAAAAATGTCAAAAGGATTTACTATTAGAAAAAGGAAAAACTCAGGTTATATAATTTTTTACTTTTCTTTTCTATTTGTTATTTATAATTCAAGAGTATGAAAATGTAATAGTGCAAAATGTATCATAATTGAATTAGATCATATTTTTGGTGGGTAGTAAGTTTGTATTAAAATGTAAAATTTTAAATAATATTTTATCCAAAACTTGAGAACTTTGCAGTTGTAAATTCTATGAATATTAAAAGAATTACAAAATCTTCATTTTCATTCTTATTACATTTGACAAATATGTGTGGAGTTTGAGACGTAATTATTTAAACAAGATGCTATATTTGCAGGGTCTTGAGAAATTTCTAAACAACTTATCATTACAAGAAGGAAAAACACAGGTATTATTATTTTACATATTTTTATATTAAGGGAGTAGGGTACTGTCCTGATATCTCAAAAACTAAAAGTGTTTTGGGTCAAAATTTGGTGTAATTTTGTAGCTAAGGGTCACACCTAGCCGTGATAAAAATTTCAAGATGTTTGATCGCCCCGAAAAAAAAAAGTTATTGAAATTAACATTGGGCCTCATGGGCTTAAAATTTCAAACAAGCATATATTATAAAATTAATTTGCACTGACCACACATTTTTTTTTACATATTTGAAATTGTCTCAAGCTGAAGTATCATTGTGCGAAATTTCAGAATATTTTGACGATAAAAGTTTGAGTACTGAGTCTAATGGCCGACGTCGGTATACCGCTGCTTCCTTATAATAATTAAAGTTAAAAGTATGTGATTTTTTTTCTACTGATGCACATTACTTTTATTGTATGGAATTAAAATTTCTCGTCGTTTGAAATGTTTTCCTAAAATTATTGTTTTTGTATTTTTTTGACGAAAAATTAAATATATTTAATAATAATAAATCAAACTCTGCTGGAATATTTATTATGTGTTTATAAAAGTATGTAAATATAGTAAAATGATGAAAATAACTGCGTGATCTGAGATCTGTATAATATTCTCCCCACCTTTTTATATTTTAATAATACTAAAATATTTTATACTGTACGTATAATACTACAGGGTGACCAGGGGCGGACTGGACCTCCACGGCCCTTCGAGATAACTAAAGAGACGGCCCCCATCCGCGGGGGGGGTCTGGGGAGCAAAGCCCCCTAGAATAGCGCCGCAGGTGAAATTTTTACGAAAAAAGGGGGCGTGGCTAGCTAATTTTAAGTAAAAATTAGTCATTTACGTAAGAAAGCAAAAAAAAAAAAAAAAAAAAAAATATAGGACAAGAATAGAAAATTCGTGTGTAATAAAATATTATATTTCTTTGACATGACTAGTAACCTGTGATATCAAATTTTTTGTATGAATATTGCTTTGACAAAGTGCATCATCTTTTGAAGAAAAAAAAAAACTGACAAGAATTCTGAAAGTCCGTCATGAGACATTGGGTTGAGATTAATTTATTTCTATTTAAAACTTTTATTTACAACCTTTATATTGAAGGATCAGTCATCACAATAAGATCTTATTAAAATTATATCAATTTCTAAACTATATATAAGATTCAAAAATTTCCTTCCTTTCCTTCCTGCTTTTTTTTTTTTTTTTTTTTTTTTTTTTTTTTTTTTTTTTTTTTTTTTTTGCCGGTTGTTGCGAAGACGGCCCGGCGGCCCTCTTTAGCCGCGGCCCTTCGAGATAATCTCGAAATCTCGGCGCTCAATCCGCCACTGAGGGTGACCACAAAAATCGCTACGATTTCAAGATGCTATAAAAATTAGAAATTTTATTATTTTTTAAAATTTTATTACACCAAATTAAAGCCTGAATTTACACATTTTTAAAACTACAAATAAAATTTTGTTGCGTTGCTTGGTTCTTTTGCGAGACGCCAAAAAGTAAAAGACGAGCCTGGGCCGAAAAAATCACACTTCTGGGCACCAAATCCAGCTAAAAACAATTGTTTTTAAATCTCTTTCCATTTTTTTTCCACACAACATACCCTATGGCTTCTCAACGTAAGCACCATTTAGAGCTCGGCACAAGTCGAGACGCTCCTCCAGCTCACGCCATACATTCTGCAAAATGTGCGTTTCTGGGGCACATATAGAGACCTGATTCCTCCCGCACTTTTGAGAGAGGGACAGTCCAAAAATTAACATGTGTTGTTGTGTGCTTTACGACCGCATCATTAGCCCGCGCTTATTTTTAGTGAACAAAGTGTGAAGTAGAAAGTTTATCTGGACAAACAGGAGCATTACACCGTGCCTTAGTTACTACAAGCCCAGCAAGAGTGGAACTACGACCTAATCTTCCAGCAGGATGGCACCCCTCCTCACTGGGCACTGGCTGTCAGACACTTCTTAAACCAGATCTTCCAAAACAGGTGGTTGGGACGCGATGGACCTCTGGTATAGGCACCAAGATCTCCTGATCTTACTCCTCCCAATTTCTTTCTTTGGGGCTATGTGAAGGATGTTGTTTTAAAAACACCAGTGTGAAACATCAGGGACCTCAAACTTGCATCACAGAAGCGATCAACTCTGTCACTCCCGAGAAGTTGCAGAATGTATGGCGCGAGCTGGAGGAGCGTCTCGACTTGTGCCGAGCTCTAAATGGTGCTAATTTTGAGAAGCCATAGTATATAGGGTAAGTTGTGTGAGAAAAAAAAAAAAAAAAAACACATGAAAAGAGATTTGAAAACAATTTTTCTAGCTGGATTTGGTGCCCAGAAGTGTGATTTTTTCGGCCCAGGCTCGTCTTCTACTTTTTTGCGTCTCGTAAAAGAACCAAGCAACGCAACCAAAGTTTATTTTTAGTTTTTAAAATGTGTAAATTCAGGCTTTAATTTGATGTAATAAAAGTTTAAAAAATAATAAAATTTCTAATTTTTATAGCATCTTGAAATCGTAGCGATTTTTGTAGTCACTCTGTAAAACAAAATCAAAACTATAGTATCAATAAATAAACAATAACCGTTTTTTTAAAGGTAGAATAAGAGCATTTTAAAAATTTGTTCCACAGGCAGCAGCTACTGACTATAGAGTCATTACCTAAGATTCTGAAATTTTAAAGCATAAAGCATAAATATGAAATCTATGAGGTCTTAGGCAACCTTAACTGTTTTTTGATGCAATGCAACCCTTTTCCATTGCAACATATAATATATATATATATAATAAAGGTGTAGAAGACCTTGAACAAAAATGTTGTGTAATGTCCTAACAAACCTGAAAATCAACGTTGATTTGGCCAAAGTCGTTCATTTCTAATTTATTTTCCATGTACAAAATGCCACTGCCGGTCACTGACGTCATAGCTCACTTGTTTTCGTGCGCCTAAACCGGGCAAGCTGTGACGTTAGTGACCGGCAGTGGCATTTTGTGAATGGAAAATAAATTAGAAATCAACGACTCCGGCCAAATCAACGTTGATTTTCAGGTTTGTTAGGACATTAAACAACTTTTTTGTTCATAAGTTGTTCTACGCCTTTAATATATATGTTTATAGTAAACTGCTTCTATAATGTTAAAAAAAATGTGTGTTATAGATACCTTGGAAAAACGTGCTAATTACAAATGGAAAAATCTATGTTTTAATAATTGTAAGTATAATAAATAATAAATTATAGAGGACATTGTGTCATTGTGCTTATTGGTGTGATTGAGAATTCAATTAAAATTTCAATTAGTATTAAATTTAAATCTCTCAAAATAATTTCCACTATTCCTTATTACAAAATTTTCAAACTCAAATTTGTACTATAGTGTATTCCCAAAGCACTTTAAAATCGTGGCCGTAAAATTTTATTGCGGGATATAAAAAAGTTTAGGGATATACCTCCGATCTCCGATATTTACTACGTGCTTCACTGATCTGATGACCTTAACTGAAATGAAAATAATTATTTAATTTATTATTTAATAAGAAAAAAAAATCATTCAACAAATAATATTACAGTCCTATATTCTATATTTAAAGTTCAGCAATTCATTTTAATGTAATTTATTTGAAGAATAATGAACAATAATTGAAACAGTGTTATGTTTATCCCATAAATATATTAGCTCAATGCTTCTCACCGGCCATATCAGTGCCCCCTAATTTTCATAAATTACTATGACGCAGATATCGACGTCCAGATATTTGCCGCTAAATTTTTTTCAAAAAGCCAACTGATCATCAACACAACATTAATTTGTTATTTTTAATTATAATATTTATATTTTCGAAGGCTAATGCATAAATTTAGATACTCAATAACATTATTGAGCTATCACAAGAAAGTCAAACCTTCCGACTCCCGTTTTCAGAGTCACTCAGAGTGCTTTTTACACTCAAAAGTGGACACCTATATCTCCGCCATAGTAATAACTCATGAAAATTAGGGGGCACTAGCACTGATGACGTCATGGCCGGTCAAAAGCATTCACAATATTATTTACAGTAATTCATCTTATTTCATGATATACCAATAAAGAATTAGCATGAATTCATATATATTACACAATGGAACGGTACTATATTATTATATATTATTTGAACATTCATAAAATATGTGAAATAATTATAAATGTTTGAGATACATAGTATATATCAGTATATCACCCTAACTCACAGAACAATATAGTATATTATTTATATGTGCAATCATAATCTTAATCTAATGAAGTTTTAAAATATGAAATACTGTATTGTTCTGTGAGTTATGATAAATAGTTTTAGTTTTATGTATATAAAATTTATAGGGAGTCAGAGTGAATTGGTACGAAGCTAAGCAATACTGTGAATCAAAGGGTTGGAAACTTGCCGTTGTGGAAAATGATATTGAAAACAAAGCACTGGCTGATTTTTGTCACAGCAAAAATAAAGATCTTGGTGAATCAGGTAAGTGACTTTTACGTCTTTTACATATTCTTGAAATACGTATATATTTAGTTTTGGAATATTTGAAATATTTTTGCATGAAAGAATTATATAATTATATATATATACATCATTTGTTAAATAAAATACTAAAATACCACTGTAATAGATTTAATTACATATTAGCCGGCCCTGTGGCGCAGTGGTTAGCATGCTTGTTTTCCATGCCGTCGGCCAGCGTTCGATACCTGCAGAGGGACTTTTCATGAAGAGAGTCACATGTGCTTGGTGTGGAATGTTGGTTCGCGGTGTGGCTTGACTTGTGTGTGTGCTACAGAGTTGCAGAGGTCGGCCAGGCATCCAAGGTATAATACTTGGATGTCGGCTGTCCACGCATGCAGTTTTCTGTGGTTTCCTGCATGCACCACCCTGTCGAATGACTGGGCAGTTCCTAAAAACTATAGGCCAGAGCCGCTATCTTCCAATCCTTTCTACCAACACTCTATATACCTCTTCCTTCTACATCCTTTCATCCCTCAAAGGTTAGATCATGTTAAATATGGTCGGTTGCACCTTTCCTGCCTACCTTCTGTCACTGCTCAACGGTCCTCTCGAATACGGGGGCTTAGTAAGACATACAGTAAATAAAAAAAAATAAAAATAAAAGTTGTATATTTAATTATATTAATTATATTTAACTACGTATAGGACATGTGCCGTATTGGTTAGATGGCAACGATCTACAAAAAGAAGGAACTTTCATATGGTCTTCTACAGGACAACGAATCTCATATTTCCCTTGGAATACTAACGAACCGAGCAACATGGGATCTTATGGAGAGAGCACGGATGAAGATTGTATAGATTTGATACCTATTTTGGCGAAATGGAATGATGGAAATTGTAAAGAAAGAAAACTACCTTTTATATGCCAAGTTTTATAAAATATTTAAGTTCATCAGTTTCTGTCATATATTGCAGGCTCTTCCCAATTTTTTGACATTTAAAGGTAAAGGAATAGACCAGAGAAAAACATAAGCATTATTTATATCACAAAACACACGTTGGGATTTATATAAATAATATTAGTTTGTCTCAAAACCCAACTGTAGCTCCGTAGCAGTGATCAGAAAATGCGATTTATACAACCCTCACAACATTTTCATATTAATTTTGGCATGTTTCTGGCGTCATAAATCATAAACATTTATTTTCTTGCAAATTGCATACTTTGCAGTATTTTCATCGCTATCTCGTGGGGTTATATTAACATTCTGGTTAAAATTGTCATCAGTTTTGAAGATCCTATTACGTGTTTATTCTTTAAAAAGCATGCACATGTTATTTTATGTGATCTATGCCTTTAAGTGTCTTATTTAAGGACACCTTACCTCAGAACTTTAAAACTGGCAGTTGGCCATATCGGAATAGGGGTGTTGGGGCAATTGAATGTAATTGCGCGTAAACACTACATGAATAACTTTTTTAATTTCATGTGTAAACTCTTTATTTCAACCTATATTTCAACGGAAGTGTTTTTTTTTTTTTCTTTTTTTTTTGTTTTTTTTACAAAAAAAAGGAAATTATATTCTATGTTTTTTAATCTTATTTCTTTCTTATACATACGTATGGCGTCAAAATGAAAACTTATATCAATGAATACTGAAAACAATCTACAAAAATGTTTTGGGTGGAGCCTTTGCTACAATAATATAGCTAATAAAACGACCAAAAACACTGTAATATGCTAGCACTATTTCAGCAATATTATTTTTTATATCAGCAAAATGTTATGCAACTTTGTATTATTGCATGCACAGTAATTAAAATTTTAATAAAGTTAAGACAAGTATGCTTTACTATATAAATTGCATTAAAGTAAACAAGTGGATAAATATGAAGATAAATAAATAAATCGCCGTGGCCGCGCCCAAAGGGCGTACTTGCATTTGGCTAAAGCATACAATATTTACGGCTTCTCCTACCCTACAAGCAAGATTGACGATATTTTTTCTATTGTTATAAAAAAAAACGTTAAAAACCTCAAAATTACATGTGTTGCTATGGAATAAAGGTTCCTAAAAACCTTTTCGTTGTTGATCCGTTGCTATGATTTTTTCTTATGGGTCGATCTTGCTCGTGCTTGTAGTAGGAACGACCGTTCATATAGTTTGCTTTACATTTGGCTACTTTTGATGTTGCGCGCGCATCCACCATAATAAGCTCATAAGCTTAACATGTAAAATCGAGTGCAAGTACGCCCTTTGTTGTACTGGACAAAGATGCAAGTACACCTTTTGTAAGACGACCTTGAAATGCAAGTACGCTCTTTAAGCGCGGCCACGGCGAAATAAATAAATAAATAAACAAATAAACAGATAAACAAAAAATAAATAAATAGAGGTATTATAGAGAAGATGAAAATAAATGCATAAATATTAAATTCAATTTATAAAAAAACAAAAACATTCCAATAATTTACATTGTCATTAAAAATAAATTTTATTTCTTGTCATTAAATTACAAAAAACAAACAAGACAATTCAATTAGAGCATAATGTCAATACGGTCATTAATGTTATCAGTGATTCGTATCACATGATATTTATGTATGTATATTTTAAAATATTACAATACAACAATTAAAATAAAGTAGTGTGAATGTCATTATATGGCAGGAAGTATATAACGTTAATTTATTTTGATTTTTATAATACACTGGTATAGATAAAAATGTTCATATATATTATACTAACGTAATTAGGAGTTGTTTTTTTGTAAAGGTCAAATTGTTCTTTTTGCGTTCGTGCTAATTTTGTGCTGTTTTACAAAATGGAAAATTTATGGAACAGGTGGAAAAAAGGTCGTATTTAAAATGTATATGTAATGTTTTAAATAAATAAATAAATCGAATGGAGGTTATCAGTTTAAAAAAATGCTTAAAAATGACTATGGCTTAAAACACGTAAAAGTATGTCTAGTATTTCTCATTTAAATTTCTCCAAAATCGGTGGAGTAGTTTTCTCAAAAATCGTAAAAAAAAAAAAAAAAAAAAAAAAAAAAAAAAAAAAAAAAAACGTGTTTTCCCCCATAAGCGTAATGTTAAATTAGGGGACGCTTGGCTTTCCCCGCGCGCTAAACCGATAACCTCCGTAGATATTACAGATAGTCAAGAAAAGAGTTTATTTTTTTAGTATCAAAAAAGTAGTAAAAACTATTTTTTTATTACTTAATACTTTAACAAAATGTAATACTAGATTAAATAAATCATAATTTTACATTGTTGCATAAAAACTGACCAATTTTATGACGAAAATAATGTCTGTATAGCTTCACGATACTTTGGAAAAATGATGATAATGACTTTAAATAATTATCGCTCAAAAAAGAAAAAAAAAATATATTGCTATAAATTTAATGTTATCGCATGAAAGGGTACTTTTACTTTACTTGCAACACTTGAAAAATATGATAAAAAAAAAATGTAAATTTTAAGTGTTTATAATTTTATGCTGTGTTGACAATGAGCTTTTTCTAATTGGAATTGTTAAGTGAGCTTCCATAAGAATGTGTGTTATTTTGATCAAATAATTAAAAATTCCAATAAGAAAAAGCTTATTGTGAACAAGGCAAATTTTCCTATATATTTATAATAACAAATTGTATTATACATTATTATAATTAAATGTTATTATTTTGTTAGACTTACAGTTAGATAGTTTACAATAACACTCATATCAATGTTACATTTGTCTCGTCAGTTTCACTTAAAGGAATGGATCAGACAAAAACTTAATATAAGCATTTATATCACAAAACACTTGATGGGATTTACATAAATAATATTAGTTTGTCTCAAAACCCAAACCCAACAGTAGCCCCGTAGCACTGATCAGAAAATTCGATTTATGCAACCCACACAACATTTTCATAATAATTTTTGCATGTTTCTGACTTCATAAATATGAATTTTCACGCAAAGTGCATACTTTACAGTTTTTTCACGCTCTCTCGTGGGGCTACATTAACATTCTGGCAAAAATTGTCATCAATTTTGAAGATCCCATTTCGTGTTTATTCATTAAAAAGCACATATTGTTTTATGTGGTCTGTGGCTTTAATATTAATTATTAAATTAAACATAATGCTAGACTATTATACAATTTACATTCATAAGAATAAGTTGTTTTTTTTTTTTTTTTTTTTTTTTTTATTCCTTATGTTTAATTATTTCCAATATATTTTCTTTATATATTTTACTATAATACTATAATCATTATAAAAATCTGTAACAGTAATATTCTTTAAAAAATTAACAATTTTTTAACTAAATTTTTAAACAAAACATCATTTTTCACATCTCTCAAAATAATTGATAACATTATAAAAGTCTCTTAAAAACATTTCTTGTTTACGAATAAAATATTGTATTTCTTTAAATTGTAATTATATAACAAATCACTATGCTGTATATTAATTATAATATTTTAATAAAGCAGATTAATAACCAAAATAATTATTTATTGAATATTGTCATTATTAGGAGTTATATTAGCTTGTTCTGTAAAGTAAAGTGAATCTCAACAACAGTGATTGGCTGACCAACAAAATACGACACATTCATTGGTTGATCTTGTTCTTTGAACCAACAAAATTGAGTCGCATGAAGAGCATGGAACTTTTTTTGTGGAGTTTCTTTCATTCTTATTAAGTTCAAAGTTCTAAAAGAAGAATTAACAATAATCGAACATATGAATAAACGTAGTAAACAGGTAACGACGTCATATCCAGCTGTTTATAACAAAGGAACATTTTCGAAGCTGGCTCAATTTTTGTGTGTAGTTTACAGAACGAGCTATTATATCTTATGCTATACCTTGGCATAATATCTGTATATGTTTATTTTATTGTTGGGTCAGAATTATGAAATTAATTAATAACCAGATCATCACGTCTATTGTTTCGAATATAACTTTCACTGCTGTTGGTTATATCATTACATTATAACAATTACTTTGTAATTCATCCTGCAAGTACACATCAATGTCTGGAAATATTATATTACGTTACTATTAAGTCATCATTGAATACAAATTTTAAAAAAATACGTAATCAGAATCGGTGATCTCAGAATATATATATATATTATATATATATATATATATATATATATATATATATATATATATATATATATATATATATATATATATATATATATATATATATATATATATATATATATATATATATATATATATATATATATATATATATATATATATTATATTATATTATATTATATTATATTATATTATATTATATTATATTATATTATATTATATTATATTATATTATATTATATTATATTATATTATATTATATTATATTATATTATATTATATTATATTATTAATATATAATTAGTATTATATATTAATGAATGAACTAAAAGAAAGAATAAATGAACGTAAATAAACATGAATAAACAAATAAATCAAATAAGAAATAATTATTTTAGAATATGGATAATATGATATATGACATTCAAATAAAAAAATAAAAAAATAATAATGAGGAATAGACACGAAGAAAGCATTATTAGCATTTACATCACAAAACACTTCATATAGTACTTCAATAAATAATATTATATATAGTTTGTATAATTTATCTCATAACCCAAGTGTAGCGCCGAAGCAGCGCGGAAGCAGTGATCAGAAAAAAATTTAACCTCTGAAACCCGCACAATATTTTCATAATAGTTTTTGCGGTTTCTGACGTCATAAATAGAAATATTCGCGCAAATTGCATACTTTACAGGGTTTTTTTTACGCTTCTTGTGAGACCACATTTACATTCTATTAATAAAAAATTGTCATCAGTTTTTGAGACTCTGTCTGTCCCGTCACACTTTTCGAATATAACTTTCACTGCTGTTGGTTATATCATTACATTATAACAATTACTTTGTAATTCATCCTGCAAGTACACATCAATGTCTGGAAATATTATATTACGTTACTATTAAGTCATCATTGAATACAAATTTTAAAAAAATACGTAATCAGAATCGGTGATCTCAGAATATATATATATATTATATATATATATATATATATATATATATATATATATATATATATATATATATATATATATATATATATATATATATATATATATATATATATATATATATAATATATATATATATATATATATATATATATATATATATATTATATTATATTATATTATATTATATTATATTATATTATATTATATTATATTATATTATATTATATTATATTATATTATATTATATTATATTATATTATATTATATTATATTATTAATATATAATTAGTATTATATATTAATGAATGAACTAAAAGAAAGAATAAATGAACGTAAATAAACATGAATAAACAAATAAATCAAATAAGAAATAATTATTTTAGAATATGGATAATATGATATATGACATTCAAATAAAAAAATAAAAAAATAATAATGAGGAATAGACACGAAGAAAGCATTATTAGCATTTACATCACAAAACACTTCATATAGTACTTCAATAAATAATATTATATATAGTTTGTATAATTTATCTCATAACCCAAGTGTAGCGCCGAAGCAGCGCGGAAGCAGTGATCAGAAAAAAATTTAACCTCTGAAACCCGCACAATATTTTCATAATAGTTTTTGCGGTTTCTGACGTCATAAATAGAAATATTCGCGCAAATTGCATACTTTACAGGGTTTTTTTTACGCTTCTTGTGAGACCACATTTACATTCTATTAATAAAAAATTGTCATCAGTTTTTGAGACTCTGTCTGTCCCGTCACACTTTTTGTGTTTAATCATTAAAGCCATAGACCACATAAAACAACATGTGCTTTTTCACGAATGAACACGAAATGGGATCTTCAAAACTGATGATAATTTTCACCAGAATATTAAAATAGCCCCACGAGAGAGCGTGGAAAAACTGTAAAGTATGCAATTTGCGTGAAAATTCATGTTTATGACGTCAGAAACATGCAAAAATTAGTATAAAAATGTTTGGTGGGTTGCATAAATAGAATATTCTGATCGATGCTATACGGAGCTACTGTTTGGATTTGAGACAAACTAATGTTATTTATGTAAGTGCCATCAAGTGTTTTGCAATATAAATGCTTATGTTTTTGTCTGGTCTATACCTTTAATAAGCACATGTTGTTATATGTCGTCTTTTCCTTACAGTGACAAGGAGAGGCGATATACATCGTCTGCTAATTCATTTAAAGTAGTTATTTTTACGTTAATATTATATAGAATCAGTGTATAAAAATGACATTTTTTCTCTCTCTTACATCTAATTAAAAAAAAAAAACGATAAAAAATTATTTTAAACAAAATTAGATAATATCACAATATGCAATGAAAAAATTTATATTTCATAATAAAACATGTTTAGAAAATTATTTGGTATACTGTACAGTACGTTTTTTTTTTTTTTGTTTTTTTTTTAAATTTTTTTTTATTCGTGATTCAAGTACAATTAAAATTATCATATTTTAACTACAAATCACGGTGATCACCTTTTTTAAAATCAAATTTCAAAATAGTAATGCTTATAAATATAACAAAATAAAATTTCTCTATAATTTTAATCAAAAATATAAAAGTTAGATTTCTCTATAAAATCTCTGATATATTACCTTAATTTTACCTTCGTGATCTCTCGTTTATATTCGGCTTAAAAACCCTGATTGACGATTGTAGTTTTAAGGTTATATTAAACATTCTTTCCTTTATATTATTATACCTGTAAATTTTTTACCAATCGCACATATGTAACGTGTATGCAATATATTGAAAGCTATTGCGATAAATAGAATTGAAATATTCAATAAATTTAATGTTATAATAATGTGTTTTGAAATTAGATGACAAAAGTTACAGAAAATATCATCAAATGTGGCTCAAGGACTTAATTAAAAGGTAAGTTTACTGTTTTTTTTAATCATTATTTTAATCCTTAATTAAATTATAATTATTCAAAAGTTTTAATTAATATATTTAATTTTTAAGAATTTATAAAAATTATATTTCTAATTCTGAAATATTATATAAAATAATGTAAAATTGAAATTCTACAACGTTTTAAGGTTTATTTTAGTATAATAAATAGTATAAAATTAAGCTTTTTGCAAATATATAGCCTATTTACCTAATTATTTTTCTTAAAAGTTTATTTAAACAAAGTGTTTATTTTGCAAAATAGTTTTTCAACAAGTAGGTCACATAAAAATTAAAATAAAATTTGTAAGTGTTCTTATATTCAAATTTAAAATAATAAAGAAGAATTTTTACAAAAAAAAAGTAATAAATAAAATATTGCGAATATTTTCTTTTCGATCAAGAAAAATATAAAAATTGTAGTTATAAAAATAGAATAAAATATTTTGCAAGTAAATTTAATAGGATGTCTACTTTTTTTTATGCTTTTATGAACTCTGAATATCAGATTGTATATCAAAAATAAGGGGGCAGTGATCTCACACTTTATTTTAATTTTTATATATATAGGAGGAATATAATATAAAATAATATAAAGGTTCACGCCCTTGCGTTAAAATCACCTGTTACATTGACTCCTTATAATTGCGTTCTTTTTATATAGATGGCAATACTAGTCTCTGTATCAAAGGTTCTCTAATATCAAAATTTTTTGATTATAAATTCATACAATAGATAATTTTAGGTTAGAGGGAGTAGGGTACCGACCTTATATCTCAAAAACTGGGTCTAAATTTGGTGTCATTGTGTAGCTAAGGGTCACACCTAGCCGTGATAAAAATTTCATGATGTTTGACTGTCCCGAAATAAAGAAACAAAATATTGAAATTTACTTTGGGCCTTATGGGCTTAAATTTTCAAAAAATCATATAAAATTAATTTGCACGGTGACCTCCCAAAATTTTTATATATTTGAAATCGTCTCATGCTGAAGTATCATTGTGCAAAATTTCAGATTTTTTTGACGAGAAAAGTTTGAGTCTAATCTAAAGGGCGACGTCGGTCCCTACTCCTTAATATTTCATTACTTTAATTATTTTTTTCAAATCAAAATTATATTCAATATAAAAAGTAACTATTTATAATGAAGTTTACAAAATTGATAATTTTCATATCTTATATGCAATGTTCAATTAAATTATTGACAGTCGATTGTTATCGCCCCTTTTTTGTCGCAATACAAATTAATTAAAAATATTTTTCAAGCAGAAACAAAAGTAGTTAAATTTTGTATCCATGTATCATAAATGTATTATAATATTCAGCATTTTAGTTTTAAAATTATATTTTGTTTTCAAGACTTGGAAATATATTGTAATTTTCTGCTTCATGAGTATTCTCGATAACAAAATTTTATCACAACTATATTTTTAACACATCGCATTCAAAAGTTATATTGTTATGTGATGCAAATAAAGAATTAAAGACAGATCTAGAGATGATTACTTAAGGCGGGAAATCAGCTACTGCGGGATTTGACTAAAAAGTTGTAAAGAAGGAAAAATCTGAAATTTAACACAGTGATAGATTAGGGTAAGATAACTTAAAAAATGTAAAAAAATTTGGGGGTCATCATGCTAGATTTTGAATTACGAATTTTTTTTAAGTTTTAGTCCCATAAGAGCCCTTATTAATTTCAAGAATTAATTTCTCTCTTATCTGATGGTCACGGGTGCTGAAATTTTTATCAAGGGTAGCTGTTACCATTAAATTTAAGATGGCATCAAAATATTAGGAACTTTTCTTTTTAGATTTCGAGATAGATGCGAACTGAAGAGAACCCTTAAATCACATACCTTCAAGAGTTAACTTAATGTCGGAGCATAATGTATGAAGTTAATATGCAGTTAGCATATTAATAGTATATAGTTACTAAATATATTTATAATTTTATTTTTTTAAATAAAAATATATTCTAATTAAATAAAAATATAAAAAATTATATTATGTATATTTAAATTATATTAAATTGTATAATATTTTAAACAAATAATAAAAATATATTTTGCATGTCACACCGACATTCATGTTAGCCACAGATGATGTTAATTTATTAAAGTAACAGACAATTAATTATGTCCCTAATTTATTATAATAAACATGTTGGGGGGGAGCTAGACTCAACTATACAGGGGGTGAAATATACTAATATCGTAATAACTTTGATGTAGAATTTAAATGTTGTATTTTAAAGTACGGGTGAAAGTTATAGGAAGCTCTTATCTATATATGGAATTTAAAAGTTTGTCCTTCTCTTTTTTTATTAAGGGGATTGGGGGGTAAACGTTAATGGTAACTAATAAATATATAATTTTATACACGTGACTGTTTTAGTTTGGTGAGAGAAAATAATTATTATAGTTAACATGGGGCTTTAATTAGGATTTTTTTTTAAATATTATACAACAATAGCTATAATAATAATTAAATTAAATCAAAAGACAGTTTTTTTTATTATTATTTTTTTTCTTTATTTTATTTCATTGTTATTATTATTATGAACTTTTCTGTACAAACTCGATTATATTCTTTAATTTAAAATTTCTTTTCAATTTCTTGGGAGATCTGAAAACTTATTTAATATATATTTTTTATTACAGACAGGGTTGAAAAAATGTATACCAATATAATGTCAGCGGGTATAGTTTTATATCATATAACTATTAGGATATGAAACATAAAAATATCGATTTTTAAAATTATACACGTTAAATTGTTAAAAATAATAATAAAAAAATAAATATAAATCTAATTCAGGATTTTTTTTACTTATTATTTTTCTATGGTGCATGGTGCAAACGTTTGTAGTAATCATGGTTTTTCTTATGAAAAAACAATAATTTTGCAATTATGGGATAACATTTTATTGATTAAAAATAGCGTTCTTTAGCAGAATGTGCAAGGACTTACATAATTATATTGTTATCAGTATATAATGATAATAATAAATAATATAGTTTCTTTATAATATGAGATTTAAAATAAATGATACATAAAAAACAAGTAAAATATACCCAACGGGGGTGATGAGAAAAAGGCAATATGCAATGTTATCTCACACCAAAATCAGAAAACACTCGTCGATAAAAGAAAAAAAAATAATAATAAAGCTATTAAGCTATCCAGAATGAGGAAGTTTCCATAAAGTTAAGACCCTGTTTTGAGCATATTTTTAGAAAGAGTATAAACAGAGTAGATTCCATTGAAGTCTATATTTACCTAATTATTAATCAATTACATTTTAGCAATTAATTCCCTTCTAAAAAGTGCCTACCACGCCCCCCTAGAAGACCCTTGCGTTCGTCTTCTGCAAATTTTAAAGTGCAAATTTCAAAATCTGTTCAAAATTGACGTTTAGTTTGAAATTCACGCGTTAAAATTTGCAAAAGATGAACGCAAGGGTCTTCTAGGGGGGTGTGGTAGGCAATTTTTAGAGGTGAATTAATCGCTGAAATGTAATTAATAAAGGTAAATATTGACTTCAATGGAATCTACTATTTATATTTCTAAAAATGTTCTCAAAACAGAGGGTCTTAACTTTTTGGAAACTTCCTCTTTTATTTTATTTGTGATAATGATAATACAACACACAAATGAGATAGGATTGCTATGTAATATATATTATGTGACAACTGAAAGACAAAATAACAATACTAAATCTATCATTCATTCTTCATTTGAGTCAAGTTTGCACTGACGTATATAATCTTCGAACGCAACGTAACTTGCTGACAAATTAGTGCCTGCAAAGATGCAATTAATGCTGGCGAATTAAAAGGGAACAAAATAATTACGTTGGTGCCAACTTGATATCAAGTTGGCACCAACTTTAACATAAAAAATAATAATAATAAATAAAAACAACTTTAAAATTATTATAGTATAATAATATAATATCCTTCAATTTGTCAACGTTTTTTTTTAAATTTATATTACCATAGAGAAACAGTATAGAGAATGCAGCTAAGGCAAAATTGATGTCGTTGAAAAAGCGTAAATATTTACTAATGTTGGAAGCAGTAGCATCTTTGACAAAGAGAGGGCGCTGAGTGTATTTTTTATTTAGAGAACTTAATAAATTTCTGTAAATAAAAAATACACTCAGCGCCCTCTCTTTGTCAAAGATGCTACTGCTTCCAACATTAGTAAATATTTACGCTTTTTCAACGACATCAATTTTGCCTTAGCTGCATTCTCTATACTGTTTCTCTATGATATTACGTATGTTTCCCCGTTGTATTATATTGTTATATGCATCTGTGTTAGTGACATTTAGTGTGCATTAGTAAACTATATAGCTAATAATTATAGCCTATATATCAAACTGTGATTGGATTTTTTTTAGTACTATTTAAAAAATATTTAAAAAAAAATTAGACGCAAAAAAAAAAGGTTTATTGTTATATAACAATATTAATTTAATCAAACTATAAAATTATTTAAAAATTAAAGCCATAGACCACATAAAACAGCATGTGCTTTTTAATGAATACACACGAAATGGGATTTTCAAAACTGATGACAATTTTTACCAGAATGTTAATGTAGCTCCACGAGAGAGCGTGAAAATACTGTAAAGTATGCAATTTAAGTGACTATTCATGTTTATGACGTCAGAAACATGCAAAAATTAATATGGAAATGTTATGCGGGTTGCATAAATCGAAATTTCTGATCACTGCTACGGAGCTACAATTGGGTTTTGAGACAAACTAAAGTTATATAATGTAAGTTCCATCAAGTGTTTTGTGATATAAATGTTTATGTTTTTCTCTGGTCTATTCCTTTAAGTTATTTGATTTTTGAAACTTTTGCATAAATGTGCAATGAAAAATAAATTTAAAGCATCATAGTTACAATATTTAGTCTATGTCATGTAGGGGTGTGTTCTTTTTGACACACGATTTCAAAATGTGCGTGGTAAAATATATTTAGCGTGTGAACTAAAAAACGTGCGTGATTCCTTACAAATTTTTTAAAAATAAAATATATATTTTTTTACTTAAGATTCACTACAATAAAAGAACAAAAATATTATTATACTTTGCATAAAATAAACTAAAGTAATTCTTATATAGATGGTACTATAGTGAAATACACGTAGGTACGTTTTACGTAAAAGTAAAGGTTTATTCCTGTGTGGAAAAAATAATAAAAATATTATTTTTAACAAAATATCAGTGACAGTATTTTTACTTCATGTTTCATGATGACGCTTGTAAGAATTTTTGGCATCTTTATTATTATGAGATTTTTTTTCCTTCTTCTATTTTTTATCTTTGTCCTTGAAATATACGAAAGTAAATTTTATTTCCATTATCCTTGTTAAAGTAAAATCATTTTAAGTATTTACTAATATTTAGTAAGTTAGTTAGTGAGTTGTTAGTTAGTTAGTTAGTGAGTTAGTGAGTTGGTGAGTGGGTTAGTTGGTTAGTTAGTTAGTTAGTTAGTTAGTTAGTTAGTTAGTTAGTTAGTTAGTTAGTTAGTTAGTTAGTTAGTTAGTTAGTTAGTTAGTTAGTTAGTTAGTTAGTTAGTTAGTTAGTTAGTTAGTTAGTTAGTTAGTTAGTTAGTCAGTCAGTCAGTTAGTTAGTTAGTTAGTTAGTTAGTTAGTTAGTTAGTTAGTTAGTTAGTTAGTTAGTTAGTTAGTTAGTTAGTTAGTTGGTGAGTTAGTTAGTTAGTTAGTTGGTGAGTTAGTTGGTGAGTTAGTTAGTTAGTTAGTTGGTGAGTTAGTTAGTTAGTTAGTTAGTTAGTTAGTTAGTTAGTTAGTTAGTTAGTTAGTTAGTTAGTTAGTTAGTTAGTTAGTTAGTTAGTTAGTTAGTGAGTTGGTGAGTTAGTTAGTTAGTTAGTTAGTTAGTTAGTTAGTTAGTTAGTTAGTTAGTTAGTTAGTTAGTTAGTTAGTTAGTTAGTTAGTTAATTGATTGATTTTTTGACTTAAAATCAATTAACTAACTCGTGACAAAATTTTGTCCTATATGGTCATTAAGAAAAATAATGAATAATTAATTTTAATATATTATGTAAACGATACAGATTTTATGATTGCACTTTAATGCTATACATAAAACAATAGATTAAAATAATTGTATCATATTCTGGAACCCGTAAACTATAAATAGAATAGTAAAAATGTTTTGATATTCACAATTTACAACAACAAAACAAACATTATATACTTGCTTTCGTTTTTCGTTTTATTTATTTATTTATTTATTTATTATTATTTTTTTATTTCAGTAAAAAAGAAACAATTTAGAATAAAAAGTAAAAGTTTTATAGAACATTAAAAAAATAAAACTCAAACTACGCATTTATATTATAACATATCTGAAAAAGTTTCTAAATCAATAAAAAATCGTTATTTTAGATTGATTTTTAAAACTTTATTGTGTTAATTGTCTAACTTTTGATCACGCAATTCACAAATCATCCTATTGTAAATGCGTATTTGAGGAACATTAGGGGAATCTTTACCTGAATTAAATTTTGTAAGAATTTGTTTTGCGTATTGTAAACGCATAGACTAAATTAAACGCATATTAATAATAATAATAAATAAAAAATACACCCCCCCCCCCCCAAAAAAAAAAGATAATAATATAAAAAAATCAATTATTAAAAAGTAGAATTTAGTGTTTAACTATTATGTTTATATTATAGAGCAGTAAATATATGTTAAAAGGGATTCCCCCTGACTGGGACTCAAACCCAGTCTTTTGCTTCCCGGGCTACTGTGCTAATAGTTAGCACAGTAACCCGGAAGAAGTTATGTTCGAGTCCCAGTCAGAAGGAACTCCTTTTAACATATTTATTGCTCTATATTCAATATAAACATGGTGTAACACGAAATTCTACTTTTTATTACTTCCCATGTAAAAACAGGTGCTAAATTACAAACTCACAAAATCAAAATTGTTTCAAACACAATAAAACTGTTTTGCGTATAGTGCGATGCATGATCATTATGTTATTGTCATTTTTACTCACATAACTTGTATCAGTTTTTTCTTCTTTCTTTTCATTATTGCAAGCAAAATTATATATTTTTTTAATTCAATGCTTTACTTATGGCAAACATGATTTTTATCACACTTTGCAAAATTTAAAAAAGATAAAAGCAATTCTTGAATAAATAATTATTAAATTTTAAATGTCTACGTTTTGTTTACCTTTCTTTTTCCCAGAATTAAAAATAAGAACATACCTTTATGTTAAAGTGATTTGGTGCTGAATTACAAAAACAAGTCCAGTGTTAGTGCTATGGAAAAAAAAAAGAAAAAAGTACAGTCCTTTTTCTAAAAATTGATTTATATTGGCATAATGGCAATAAGTAATTACAAGTTGTATATTTAAATGGAGTTTTGCGTCAACTGAAATCTCAATATTATTGCATATTGTATGGCCACCAATAGAAATAAAATTTTAGTAAAAAGGCTGTACAGTGTACTGCTTTTCAAATGTGCTGAATTTTATTTTGAACTATATTTGCTGTATGACAAGATAGAATCAGCGCTAAGTTAAGAAAACTACTCTAATTTTTATATATTTTTTGAAAATATCTATTGCAGTTATGGCAAAATAATAATAATAATAATAATAATAACAATGTCGCATAATAAAACAGATTTTTTTTTTTTTTTTTTTTTTTTTTGTTAGTTAATAACAAACAAAAAGTTTATAACTAAACGAACAAAATCTTAAATAGATCTTTTATTTTATTATTCATAAATATACTTTGATAAAATAAAAATTAATATTGCTTGCATGTTAAATTATATTTTCATGTCTGGCCAACTTAAATAATAATATACCTTATATAAAATATGTACAGTAAACCTTATATACCAGCAACTTACAAAATTAAAATATTAATCAATATCATGATTATATCGTACGTACATAAAACTTGTTTTGTATTTTTTTTTTTTTAATATACAACAAATTTACTTGTTCTCTTTATCCGGCGCAAGTCTTATTAAACTGTGTACTCTCTTCCAAAATCTCTCTCTGAAACAAAAAATTTAATAAAATATTTATATCTTAAAATCAGCGTTAAAGCCCGTGTCAACTTACTTTTTTTTAATCATTTAGAATACTAGATTGATAATTACCATACCTTATTATCCATGAATTAGACACCAACACGTTGAATTTGTATTTATTTTCAATTTTCATGTTGACTGTTATATCACGTATCTGACGTCACAATGTACAGTACCGATGGGGTCGTGATAGGGGTAAAGAACTTGAGTGAGGGGCTTAAATTTATCACGTGACCAGAGCGGTGACTGTGATTGGCGGCGGTACATTGTGACGTCAGATACGTGAAATAACTGTCAAAAAGAAAATAAACGAAAATAACTACAAAATCAACGTGTTGGTGTCTATTTCATGGATAATAAGGTATGGTAATTATCAATCTAGTATTCTAAATGATAAAAAAGTAAGTTGACAAGGGCTTTAATTAATAAAAACATACTATTTACTATTACTATATTAATGTTTGAACAATAAAGAATAATATTTATTTTATTATTATTTTTATTTATATTCTGTAAAAGGGCTATTTAATTCTAACACAAAAAGAACTGAAATTAGTTTGAGAAACTGTGTTATTTTTTATATAAAATTTATTTTGTTTTATACTTTGGCTGTGAGTTCACATCACTTTGTGTAAAGGTGAAAGGGCAGAAAGGGTGTATGTGCATGACATCATACTAAGTGCGCTTCGACGCCATACTGTAGCAATGAATAATATAATAATATTGCTCAGTATAGGACAACCAGGATTTTTTTTTCGTATGTGAAAAAATAGTTAATTTTTTTGGTTGATATTATTTTTCTCTCTTACTTGAAAACCAAGGTTTCTAAATTAACCTTGCATAAAAACCTAATTCAACCTATGGTAACAGTATCAATGCTCTCAAAAATATTGCCATAGGTATATTTTAAACTGGCAAAAGTTGTCATTTTTCCATACTGGTCCATGCTATTTTGTACTCACAATCATATCAACCCTTAATTTCTCATCCATACTAAGGAACTTTTTATTATTACTAAGAAATCTATTATACAGTTACAACGTAGAGTTTTAAATAATACATATTATACTTTATATACAGACATTCTTTTACATGTTTTAAGTTAATTAAACAAAAATTACTAAAAAATTTCAACGGTAAGAAGAATACATAAAAAAATTCTTTCGTGTCTTCGAAATATATTATTATGAAGCTCAGCCTGTAAATTCAACTTCAAGACAACCTTTTTCCGAATATAATATGTTGATTGCTATAGGCTTATTTGATATTTTTTCTTTTTTAAGCTGGTCAATTTTAAAAATTCTGTGATTTGATTCTTGTGTGTTCTTCATGGCATATTATTACTGAAGGAAAAAGTTTTTATTCAAATACATTTAAATTTTAAACAAATAACACCATACATAATTATAACACTCGCCACTCGGTAATAACTCCAAAGTAGCTGTACCAAAACATTCATCTAAATATTTAAAAGAAGCGAGTCCATATTTTGTGACTGCTAAAATTTATGGCAATTTACCTTCTATATCTTAAGAAATGTAAATAATGATAATCTTTTTTTAAAATCTGCTTAAAATTTTTTGCTTTTATAAAGAATATTATACTTTACGATCCTTTTTTTATAAATATTAAAAAATATAGATGATATTGATGTAATTGATGTATCAATAGTGTTGTTCGTAAACCCTGTTTTCTTGCACCAAAAAATGCGCATTCCATTTGAATAACCAAAGTTGATCGTCATTTTAGGAGCAGAGAACAGGGTTTAGGAACAGAATTAATGTTCACCACCCATGCAGCATTGGAATATTATACAGATAATAATACATTTTCTCAAACTTCATTATAATGTTTATATACATCGTTTAATAGAGTTATTATGGTTGTGTGATTCATTTTTTATGTTGTATTCTGTTTTTTTTTTTTTTTTTTTTTTTTTTTTTTTTTTTTTTTTTTTGACAAGACCGATGCATTTTGTAACTTTGATTGTTACTATGAACTGCCTGGGTCAATAAAAATTCTTATTCATCTCATTTATTATGACATTTTTAAGACAGACAGACAGAATATAAAAAAAAAAAAAAAAAGCAGATTTTAATAATAATATAAAGATATTATTGAGCAAATCATTACAATACAAACATTGCACATAGTCAAATGAGGTTGCTCATCAGGAGATCAAAAAAGGCAAAACCCATACAAAATGTGATATCCAAATATACGAAGTAAAAGATTATATGATAGACATAAAAAAAAAAAGAAAGATAAATAATATATGAAAAAAATAATAATAATAAAAAAAATAGTACATTTACCAACTAGATTTTAAATTTGGAAAATGAAATGAAATAATTATTGCTCATTACCTCCATAAAAGTTAAGTGCTAACTTTCAATTACTTTATTGTGTTATTCTGTATACTGACTACCGCGCTTCAATATATACGCATATAAAAAAAAAACAGCGGTTAAATGTTATCTTAAAATGTTTTATTAAGTTTCTTTGTTCAAGATAAATAAAATATAAACGCACGTTATCTTAAAATAATACCATAAGAAAATAGAAGTTTTATATTTATTTCAGAGATAAAGCTTTGGTTGAAGATTGATCCAAAAAAAACATTCAATCAAAGTTAAAATGTAGGAAAGATGCTTCATTTTACTCGTATATCTGAATTTAAGAAAAAAAAAATAGTTTTCTAAAGATTTTTTTTTTTTTTTTTTTTTTTTTTTTTTTTTTTTTGCAAATAGAATTAATGTTAATGGAATTGGAAAAGAAAAAAATTCAGTGTCATGGTTTGCTTCATAATGAAATCTCGTATTACGTTACGTTAAATGTTTAGGAGTTGTTTACTCTTAAAAAAAAAAATGAAAATTTTAAACGAGATCTATATATTTTGACGCTATATGTACGTGAGAAAAAAAAAAGAATTAACAATTATAGTTTTTCCTAAAAGCAAACACTGTTTCTTTAAATTAATTGTTTTGTTTTTTCCTATTATTATTATTTAAAAACTTTGTATACTCTGCTGTATACGGTTACACAACTTTACCTCATCAACATGTCACTGGAAAACATAACATGTCACACAAATTTCATTAAAATGTTCTAACTCAAGTCGTGAATTATGTAGATCGTTTCTAATTTTGATATTATATAGATCAGCACGTATAATAAAACAAATATTTAAATTTACTTTTATCAAATATAGATATAAATTAAATAAAAAATGAGGGATAACGATAGTGATAAAAATGTATTTTTATCTATTTTATTAGCCTTATGCATGCTAAAGGGATAAAGTGTTTTATAGCTAAAATACGTAAAAATGTGTTTGATATACAGTTTATAATTATTAATTATATTATTATAGAGCTTTGGTGCAATAAAAACTGACTTAAATCAAATATTTTACTGCTGCTATTGACTGTATGAATGAATGAATGAATGAATGAATGAACGAACGAACGAACGAACGAACGAACGAACGAACGAACGAACGAACGAACGAACGAACGAACGAACGAACGAACGAACGAACGAACGAACGAACGAACGAACGAACGAACGAACGAACGAACGAACGAACGAACGAACGAACGAACGAACGAACGAACGAACGAACGAACGAACGAACGAACGAACGAACGAACGAACGAACGAACGAACGAACGAACGAACGAACGAACGAACGAACGAACGAACGAACGAACGAACGAACGAACGAACGAACGAACGAACGAACGAACGAACGAACGAACGAACGAACGAACGAACGAACGAACGAACGAACGAACGAACGAACGAACGAACGAACGAACGAACGAACGAACGAACGAACGAACGAACGAACGAACGAACGAACGAACGAACGAACGAACGAACGAACGAACGAACGAACGAACGAACGAACGAACGAACGAACGAACATACAAACAAACAAAACAAACAAATAAATAAATAGGTGGGTGGGTGGGTTGGTAAGCTAGGTTCAAGACAATCCCCGTATGGTCAATAATTTAGTAACGCGTTGTTAAAATAATAAGTGCCATAAATAAATATTATTAAAAAAAAAAAAAAAAAATCTTAAAGATGTAAGAGAAAAAAAAATCATATTATAAACTAAAAATCACATTGAAATAAAACAAAATAAGTAACAGGTGACGTAAATTTAAGGAAGAGGGGAAATGAGGGGTGGTATATAGCACACTCACCTTGTTGATCACGTGACTAGTAAATGGAAGGGGGGGGGGGGATTATAGAGTTAAAACTTTTTTCAGTCGTGAACGAATCCTCGTGTTGGAACAACGTTTGTATGTGTCTGTGAGTGTGTTTTTGTGAAAGATCAACGTGTATTGCAGTGTGCTTATATCGTTGAATTTTGTAAGTATTATACTCTGTTTATTCTAATTTATGACTTCCGATATATTTATATATTGTACTATGATTATTATAGATTACGCATGGGATTTTTTTTATACATGACTCATAGGATTTTACAGATATAATATTACAATAACAAATAGCAAAATATGTTCGCATTTATACAAGTTTGCTTACAATAAATTAAACTACAAAATATTGTTTTTAAAGCTATATTTATGGTTTTCTTTATAACACTTATGTAAAATGTGTATTGTTTTTGATAAAACGTGTAAAATTTCATGTTTTAGGTATAGATTATAACGTTCATCACTTTTTTATTTGCGTATGCAAATAATTTGAACATTCAGCTAAAGATTATTGCTTTCAAAATACAATAATAAAAAACGCAACGTAAGGAAAAATAATTATTATTACAACATATAGTATGCGAGTTGCATTATGTTTTAAATAATGATGCACGTTGTGTGTTTGAAGTTGAACTATTATCGAAATAAGTGTGTGCACTTGAAATAATGTTTGCCTTATTCTTATTCAAGTTAGGATATGGTATACTATAATACATGTGTAAACACGTGTCTGTCTTAAGAATTATTTTTATCGATACTTCTTATACGAAATTTAATGACTGCAGACAATGTACTTTTTTTTTTTACAATATGTATTTGAAAGATTGAACAACAATGGTAATATTATACTATATTACATAGAAATAAAAATAAATTCTTGTTATTGTTTTTGAGCACGTATAATACTGTATAAATGTGTTTAGTATCGTTTATAGGTATGTAGAAATATTTCATTCTTGAATATCTAATAGAAAAAACAAAACATAAAATTTAAAATCACTCTCTTTTTTTCCCGCGTTTGTCTGTGATTGGATACCGGTACGACTAATTTGGAACTTAGTTTTTGGCTATTTTCTTTGGTAAATTAGCTATTTTTTTGTCATTTTTATTTTTCTTGCATATTTGAGGTACTAATTCAATCTGTTAACAGCATCAATGCTCTCAAAAAAATTTGCGAAGTATTTTTAAACTGGCGAAATGTACCATTTTCCTATACTAGCCAATGTTATTTAGTACTCACTTATGACGTAGACTTTAACATGAATGACACCACCCTATAGCTAATCATATTGGAGGTACGGGAAACGCTTTGGGTCCTCTAATATTAGGACAGTGATACCATGTTTTCATGTTGTTGTTGTTGTTGTTTTTTTGAGAAAAACTACTGCACTGAAACAAGAAATTTTCAATGAGGAATACTATAGATATATACTTAATAAGCGTATTTTAAGCTGATTAAAAAGTAAACAATATATTCAATACCAGTAAAAGAACACTGATTACGAAAGTCTTCTCTTGCTGTGTAAGGCTAGTGTATCATAAAAAATAATAAAAATATAAACAATAATACACAAGAAAAAAAAAAAAAAAAAAAGTTAAAACATCTAATATAGAGATAATCGATTTAAAAAATTCTTAAAAAATTGCTACGGCTTAAAACACGTAAAAGTATGTCTAGTATTTAGACATTTAAATGTCTCCGGAATCTGATAGTTTTCTCAAAAATTAGCCGAAAACGTGTTTCTCCTCAGAAGCGTATAATGTTAAATTAGGGGACCCTTATAACTTTCCCCGCGCTAAAACCGATAACCGTCATGACTTTTAATTCGTGCAAAATAATTTTTAATAAAATAGAATAGGAAGCATATTATACACTAGAATTATGGACCAGGGACATTAATCATGCACATCTGCATGGGCTATATATATATACATTAAAACATGTGTAATCCACATGTTTATTTTTCATATTATTTGCATTACAAATTATTATGATGTATATTTTTTAAACGTATACTTAAAAGAATAATATACATTGTCATTATACTCTACATAATATGTGTGTGAATAAATGTCAAACATATTTTTCTTTTTTTATACTAAAGTGTTTAAAAGTATGTACTTTAAAACACTTAAAGCCCTTGTCAACTTACTTTTTTTATTATATAGAATACTATAGATTGATAATTACCATACCTTATTATCCATGAATTAGACACCAACACGTTGATTTTGTATTTATTTTCACTAATTTTCATTTTGACTTTAATATCACGTATCTGACGTCACAATGTACCGATAGGGTCGTGATAGGGGTAAATAACTTGAGTGAGGGTCTTAAATTTATCACGTGACCAGAGCGGTGACTGTGATTGGCGGTGGTACATTGTGACGTCAGATACGTGATATAACAGTCAATATCAAAATAAATACAAAATCAACGTGTTGGTGTCTAATTCATGGATAATAAGGTATGTTAATTATCAATCTAGTATTCTAAATGATAAAAAAAGTAAGTTGATAAAATATTTTTTACTCGCAAGTGTTGCTATTGTTTTTTTTTTTTAAAGGAACCTATTTATAAATTTGTTGTATGTTTAAAAAAATATTAGAGGGGAGAGATTTTTTTGAAGAGCTCATCAGTGTATGTTACTATTTTAAGATTTCTTCATTGTTTTTAATGACGTTTTAAAATGTCAACTTTAATATATTAATTTTTAATTTAGGTTATATATTTTAAAATGTCAACATTTCATCAATTTATAACAAAAACTATAAATCTATTTTAGAGATTATAAAAATAAATTTGTTGTTTAGACTATACACATGTATGTACAGTACATTTTTATTTTTATATAATTGCAGGAAATGAGGTGTTTCCCCCACCAGTGCGTGATTTTTTTTTTTTTTTTGTATTGTGTTTAAAAATAAGGTCTCATAGTATAATTTTATGATGTCAATGATATGAGTCTCTTTTTTTCATCATTTAATAGTTTTTTTTCTTAAATTGTTGTACCGCAATGGATTTTTTTTTTTTTTTTTTTTTTTTTTTTTACAATTATAGCTTAAAATTGTGCAGACATACGATAAAAATCGCTTACTGTATAACACGTTAGTTTCTATATTGCATGTCTTTAGGGCGTTTAAAATATCCACTTTTAATTAAAAAAAAAAAAGTAAAATTTATTTTATAAATCTAACATTAAATTTATAAATCTTTACATTTATCTTCTTCTTCAGAATATTCCATGAACATATTTTATGCCCAGATCTAATAATAGAAATATTACCGAAGAAGATGCTGTAAAATCGATTAAATAAAAATATTTTAATTGAATTTCCGGAGTTTTTGTTTTATGGAAAAAATTCCAAGAAAAAAATTAAATTTGATCAATAACACATAAATGATATAGTATGTGTATCGTAATAACATAACTATTATTGATTTTTTATTATATGTAAGAGAGAGAGAGAGAGAGAGAGAGAGAGAGAGAGAGAGAGAGAGAGAGAGAGAGAGAGAGAGAGAGAGAGAGAGAGAGAGAGAGAGAGAGAGAGAGAGAGAGAGAGAGAGAGAGAGAGAGAGAGAGAGAGAGAGAGGAAAATATGGGGATCTTTATTCAGAATCATAAAATTTTAAATTGTTATTTTTCCATGGAAAATGTCAACAATAAATAAATTAAACAAGTAAAAAAAAAATCCTGAAGGTTAAATAATTTCCTTCGATAAATTGTATGCAATACTAAAGGTTAGCAAATATAATTCTCGTTTCTTCATACGATTTTTTTTTTTTTTTTTTTTTTTTTTTTACAATAATTATGCGAAGACTTGTTAACATTTAACACTCGAGTTAGCGGAGTATATCATGTCAGAATATTTTTGATCAGCCTAGCGGACACAGGAAATATGCAATAAAAATTCTAATTTACGATAGAGAGTTCCTTTATATTATTGAGGTATTAAAACTTTTTTTATTTATAGTACAACACATTTATCATTATTATTACGCATTTTTATTAAAACACGATTTTTTTTCAAGGAGTTAAAATATGATTTTATTACTTTCAATGTCTTTTGTTTTCAAATATATAAACAAACAATGCTAAAAATACTTAGAACAATATTTTACCCTCTCCTTTCTTTGATTTTTTAAACTTTTTTTTTTTATTATTATTTTTTTTTTAAGACTTAACATAAAAATTAGAAGGATAAGATTTGCTAAATTTAACTTATATTACTATATATTGTTTCATTCTTACTCCCCTTTTTTACGTGCTTGGAAATAATAAATTCTGGAACCATGCGTGGGCGAAAATAAATTAACTGATTTTAAAAATAAACTAACACTTAAAGATGTATTATTCTTTTATTCTATGTATAATTAGTGCCCTTAATTATTTTCACATTTTTTTAATGCTATATATTTATCGGTAATGTTTTGTAACCAATCAAAATCTCTCGCTGGAAAACGGCGGGCTTTGGATCATTCCTACAGCGAGTTTTGATCAAATTACTGCAGCAAAAACATATGAATTTGCAAAACTCGCTACTTTTATATAGGGTGGTTTCATTCATGTTAAAGTCGACGTCATAAGTGAGTACTAAATAACATTGGTTGGTATAGGAAAATGGCACATTTTCCCAGTTTAAAAACACTTCGCAATTTTTTTGAGAGCATTGATTCTGTTAACAGGTTGAATTAATACCTCAAGTATGCAGGAAAAATAATAATGACCAAAAAATAGTTCTATTTTTAAAAGAAAATAGCCAAAAACTATGTTTGTCCTATGCTGAGCAATGTTATTCATTGCTCAAGAAGAGCATCAAAAAGCACTCAGAATGACGTCATGCGTACACACCCTATACATATAGATACACTTACATACGCACACGTTTAACAAAAAAATGACCACTAAAGGACGTATTTAGTAATAGTAAGTTTCAATTTAAAATTGTTAATTTCATTTCTTTCTTCTATAATTAGTAAACAAAACAATTCATAATTACAATTATAAAAGTAAATAATTTAATTTAAAGCTTAAAAAAATCAATAAATTTGAATTTAAGAACAATTACGAATACGCTATATTATGTCATATTCCTTCCTATATAATTATTATTTTAGGTTGTAGCTTTTTTTTTTTTACTATTATATTAATTTATTATTATTATTATTACTATAAAATTATTTCATATTTACTGTTATAAATTCTCTACATAAAAATAAATTTCAAGTTTCCATGAAATTATCTTTATATTACAAAATTCTATCGTTCTCTCTTCGTAATCACATATCATCATTTTTCTTCGTCTTCTTATATTTTCCTTGTCAGAAACGACCTTGTAAAGGTTATATTAGATCATAATACGAGTTAGATCATAGGCAGCCAAATCTCAGGGTAGCATCATATATCGTATTCTTCGTCATGGCCGTATCCTTTTTTATATTATGATGAACGCATATTTTCAATTATAATGCATCCGAAACCTTGAAAAAGGTGTCTATATTATTTCATGTATATAAAATACGTGTTTCATTGATAATATACTTTAATGTGTTATTTTAGTATTTAGAATGCAATTATAAAATAATTGGAGGGTAAATGTGTGATATGAGCATACGAGGCTAATAATTTATTTAAAAAAATTGCATTCCCTATTTTTATCTTTTTTTGTTTATTTTTTTTAATATGAGCACATATTTTCAATTATAATGCATCTTAACCTTGAAAAAGGTGTCTATTATTTCATTTATAAAGTATGTGTTTCATTGATAATAGATATTAATGAACTATTTTAGTATTTAGAATGTAATTATAAAATAATTAGAAGGTAAATATGTAAAACAAGGTTGATTTATTTTTATATTTCCAAATTTTATTATAAATATTTTTGTATACTTTATAATATAACTTATATAAACATAAATGTTTTATGGGATGTCAAGTTCTTGACTTATCACATATTATTTGCGATTAAGAAGATTATATTAATAATGCTAAAAAAATAATTACCGGAGATGGTCACCGATTTGGAGCAGAAATAGTGAAATGAAGAACTCTATTTTCACAACAATTTTTTTATATGTTATTTATATCCAGCAAAATCAAAATTAAAATTTGCAAATATAATTGAATGAATTAAATAAATAAAAATGTTTTTGTTGTGAAAGAAGTTTTGATATATACTATTTCTTTTGTTTAAAAAAAAAAAATGCTGTTCCTTAACCCTGCTCTTTGCTCCTAAAATGACGATCAGCTATGGTTAATCAAATGGAATGCGCATTTTTTTGGTGCAAGAGCATCGAACAGCATTTCAAATTTGATGTAAAAAGTTGGCACCAAAGTATAAATTTTTACATTTACATGTTATCTTTATACAGTATAGTATGGGATAACTTCAATCTTTGATCGCATTTGACATAATTACTTGATGTTAATTTTATATTTCACGCCCGTTCAGTTTGTCTGATATTAGCCGGTCACTTACTGCTGTAAAAAATAAATACTTAGATAGATAGCAATTTCAATGTGGCCATGATTGAAATACTTTCATACTTTTGTTTACATAATTCTTGCAATTTTAACTTTCATCATAGTAAGACTTAACATAAAATGTCATTTTACTCATTTAATACTAAATATTGCATTATTATGAATAAATTAAAATGATTTGCTTCAGTATAAATATTGCGTCAATTGTTTGAGAAATGTAAAAAAATTTTACTGAAAAAGATTGTTATTTTAAATTTACTATGTAACTAATAATTTTTTAAGTATATCAAATTCTAAAGTGAAAATATAAATATCTTGGCACCAAACTGCATCTTAAATATGAAATTTATTATAAAATGATAAATATAATTTTAATATTAAATTTTATTTATTTTTTTCAACTTTGGGTGTGTGCTTGCGCTTATTCATATATTTTGACTATATTAATATGCATAATAGAAATTTTTACAACTTTTGCGTGCTGTTTAATATTATATAAAATTGTTGTTTTGTTTTAAAAACTAAGCAGAACTGTAATAAACATTTTATATACAAGGTTAACTTTTTTGTTACAAAATATTTGGACAAAGTAATAATAAAAATAACATCAATAGAGGTGAAAAAACGTTTGGAAATTTTTTATCAGTATTTAATTATTCTGCAATAATATAACTTATTATTACTTTTAAAACTGTTTTGTTAAGTTAATAATATGCAACGTATACTTATATTACTGAGATTGTTTATTATACATATTGATATTACAATAATTTTTATATGAATGAATGGATATGCATTAATGAATAAATATAATGCAACCAAAGTTTTGACTGTAATGTAAACAGTACAAAATTACGTAAGCTAAATCCCTTGTCAACTTACTTTTTTTTCATTTAGAATATTAGATTAATAATTACCATACCTTAGTATCCATGAATTAGACACCAACACGTTGATTTTGTATTTATTTTCCTTTTTGCGGTTATATCACGTATCTGACGTCACAATGAACCGATGGGGCCGTGATAGGGGCAAAGAACTTTAGGGAGGGGCTTAAATTTATCAAGTGACCAGAGCGGTGACTGTGATTGGCGGTGGTACATTGTGACGTCAGATACGTGATATAACCGCAAAAAGGACAAAAAAAATACTAAATCAACGTGATGGTGTCTAATTCATGGATATTAAGGTAAGGTAATTATCAATCTAGTATTCTAAATGATAAAAAAGTAAGTTGACAAGGGCTTTGTTCTCCAGGAGATAGAGTAAGTTTGTCAGAAAAGTTAATCTGGAAAAACTTAGGGTCCCCTATAAAAAAAAAAAATGTTCATTTACATTGTAAGACCATATTTCTAGGTATTTTTTAGAAAACTACTGCATTGGAGGCCGCAAATATTTAACTGACAAGTGAGGATTACTATAATTATACGTGTTAATAGACAATGTCAATTTTTTTTTCCACCACCGATAACCTTTCATTAGTTTTATAATGTTATTTTTAATTGATGACTCGTGTATAAATACTATATTTTGATTTTATGACTCATGATTGATTAGTAGAAAATGATGCAAATTTCTGCGGTTCAAGGATGACAATGTATAAGAAATATTACATAATATATTTATTTGAATGTATATATATGTTAGCAAATTGAATCAACATTGTATAAATGTTCATATCGTATATTATTATATAGAGTAAGATTTAAGAAATCACAAACAGTTTCATTTAACGGAAATAAAATTTGCTATAAATATAAATATGCACTGTTGATTCTTCAATCGTGTTTATACGGTAATTAAAAAAAAAAAAAAAAAAAAAAAAAAAAAAAAAAAAAAAAAAAACAACAACATTTTGGAGAACTGTAAGTAGATTTAAAAGTTTCTTATCTTTAATTAAACATTTTAGATGTCTGAAATTTTAGTTCATTTAGAGTACATTTTTAAACCAAAAGTATCATTTAAGCCAATTTAATATATACAACAGGAGGAAAATAAAATTTCAACGGAAGTATTCCCATTGTTTTAACTTGTAAATGTAATAGATGATTGTAGATAATAACATTTCTTGAATAATTACTTTAAAGTATACTGTTAATAGGTGACACATTTTTACTTTGATTTGCATCATAGAATCTGAGAAAAAAGAATGCATCTGGATTATAGTTCACCTACATTATAGGACGGGATGAGAAGTAATAATAAAAAACATAAAAACGGTAAAACGTAGGTACAAAAAAAAAAAAAAAAAAAAAATTAGTATTTTTTTTTTTTTTTTTATTATTGTTTATTATATTTATATACACAGAAATCCAAAGCTTAGAGGCTTTATCGGTTGGTTTTAATTATTTAATACAAAAACTTTACACGATTAAATCATCTATTTACATTAAAAAAAAAAAAAAGTCGTAATGAAAAAAAAAATAAAAAATAAAATGCATGAATTACATAACATTATATTTAAATACAAATATATAAATATACCTACATAAGAAAAGTTAAATTTTTAGCTTATATAATAATATTCAAACTTCACTAAATGCAAAATAAAGTGCATATTTAAACTATTAGAATATTCAATAAAAATTAAACGTTGGAACTGTAGTTTTCTTTCAAATATTTTATTGCTATTTGTAATATTTTAAAAAAATTAACGTTCACACAAAAATATTACATTTATCCACTAAGTTTTTGTATAAGAATGTTAAAGAAAAAAAATTAGAAATTTTATTTCTCTAACCAGAGCATGAATAAAAAAAATATATTTCATGTTATAAAGCAATTTTTTCATAGAATATTATCTTAAATAATTTTAATTTAATAATCAAATCATTTATCTACTATTTTTTATGTGAATAAGGAGAAGAGAAATTTCATAGCGTGCGCTCTTAAAGAAAAAAAATGTATTTTTAAATAATTGAAATATTTTTTTTTCTTCTTTTCTTATTCTTTAAATTTTTTATGAGGTTATCTTGAAATAGCATGAGTTTTTTCGTGTATATATTTTTTTTATGGATTTATTGATATGGTATATGATTTTTATATTTTTTTATCTGTGTAGATAAATCTATACTTATTTATCAGATTATTCTACTTATATTAACAAAAAGAAGAAAATAATAATAAAACTTGCATAAGACTTGCATTTTAATATGTGTACAGTATGTATCATATTATAGCATTGAATTTTCGTTCATAATGTTTTTTGAATGGAGGTTATCAGTTTAGCACGCGGGGAGACGCGGGGAAAGCTAAGGGTCTCCTAATTTAACATTACGCTTATGGGGATAACACTTTTTTTTTTTTTTTTTTTTTTTTTTTTTTTGCGATTTTTGCGATTTTTGAGAAAAATACTCCACCGATTTCGGAGAAATTTAAATGAGAAATACTAGACATACTTTTACGTGTTTTAAGCCATAGTCATTTTCAAGCATTTTTGTTAAACCGACAACCTCCAAGACTATTACTATTAAGTATGTTTTGGTCAAATAATTATTATTATTATTTTTTTTTAATTTTTAGCTATATAGAAAATACTCATTAAAGGCCCCTACTCACTGAGAGGGGGAGAGAGAGAGAGAAAGAGAGAGAGAGAGAGAGAGAGAGAGAGAGAGAGAGAGAGAGAGAGAGAGAGAGAGAGAGAGAGAGAGAGAAATTTACTATACTTTTATTGCAATATAGTTACTTAGCAATTTATAATTGTTAATAAACTAAAAATTAAAGCAAACTTAAATTATTACCATCAAAGAAAAGAGTGAAAACTTATATTAGTTTTCGTTCTATAAAAAGAAGAAGAAGAAGAAAAAAAAAAAAACTAAAAATAAGGTGATTATTAAAATAAAAGTTTTTTTTCTTTTGAAAAAACTGTAATAACAAACTTTGACACGACGTAAAATTATGAATAAATTTTTTTTTCTTTCTCAAAGTTCATAAAATATTTAGCATAGCGTAAGTATAATTTGTTAACGACTCTTAAATGACATCAGCGAGTAGAGTTTGAATTTAACAGATATGTGTCTTCTAATTACATTTCTTTTATATTATTGTAATCTGATAATGTCTGTCTCTTACTTGCATACCTACTTTCCATTTTACTTGTCAAATTCTTATAGGGTGTATACATCCTATAGGGTGTATGCTTTCATATTAAAATCGACACCATGTGTTTGGATCACTCAATAACATGGACCGCATAGGAAAATGATACATTTTGCCTGTTCAAAAATGCTAAGCAGTATTTTTGTGAGCATTGATGCGGTTAATAGCTTAAATTAGTATTTCAAGTATGTGGGGAAAAAATAATATAAAAAATTAACCAATTTCCCTATAAGAAAATAGCCCAAAACAAAGTTTGTCCTATGATGCAAGAGCAATGTTATTCATTACTCCAGTATGGCTTCCAAGCGCATTAAATATGACGACATGCGCACACACCCTATAATACTGTATACGTAATTATTTTAATTTTAACTATATATTTTTCTTATAAAGTGGCATTTTAATTCAGTTATTTTTATTTTTTTAGGTATTAAAATTTTAAAATATATATTTTTTATTATTATTGTTTGAAATATAATAATTCATCTAAGGCAAAGCCTTATCGGTCGGTTCAATTGTTTTATTTATACCCTACAATATGTATTATGTGTCTCTAGCGTAAATGAAATAAAGCCAAAGAAAAAAAGTAAAACAAGTATAATTATCTGACATTAACAAAATAAACGAAAGAAAGTATAAAATTTCCATTCTTTTTTTACTTTTTTTTTTTTTTTTGTTATTATATAAAATTCTTTTTATTAAATGGAATTTGATTTCATAATTTATTAATTCTCATTGTCAATATGTTAATATGGCAATGCAAGCACGTTTTTTTTTTGTATACTTATTTTATTATAGTTATTATAACAGTAAAAAATGAATTAAACAATTTTGAATTTTTCTAATTTTTTGCATAATGACTGCCGTACATAACAAAATTCAGTAAATTTCAACGAAACCAAAATATTACCTATATTATATAACAAAAGGGAAAAAATCTATACTTTATAATTAAAAGTTGATATTTTATCGACCAGTTTTAATCATACTAAACAAACAAAAGTTGACAGAAAGTAATATTTATTTATTCTTATCTTATCATATGGTCAATATGCAACATTTTGATTAAACAGTGACTGTTATTCATATTTAGGATTATATAAGGTATTTTGATAGATAAGGTAATCCAAAGAGAACATCGTTAGCTCGTTCTGTAAAGTGAATCTCAATAACAGTGATTGGCTCTGACCAACAAAGTAAGACACATTCATTGGTTGATCTTGTTTTTGAGCCGATAAAAGTGAGTCGCATATTGAGACTGGAACTTTTTTTTGGGGAGTTTCTTTCATTCTTATCAAGTTCAAAGTTCTAAAAGAAGAAATAAAAATGATAGACTATAATGTATAAACGTAGTAAACAGGTAACGACGTCATATCCAGTTGTTTTTAACAAAGGAACATTTTCGAAGCTGGCTCAATATTTGTGTGTAGTTTACAGAACGAGCTCGTTATTCAAATTTCTGTTGCTTTTAATTTTATTCTGGAAGTTATATATTATAATTATATTTTTTTGCCCATTTGATCAATGTAATTTTTACTCGTAATACACGTCTCCAGCTGGACCATTATACCTTTCAGCGGGAATCCTCTTTGGATTACATAAAGGATTATTATTAGGATTATATATAAGAACCAGCTGTCATAAACTGATTGGTGAATCATAACTTGAAGTAAATTTTGATTAAAAAAATTATTATGATAAGCATGTCAATTATAGACGATGGGAAATCATCAGCTATACTATGGGATTTGATTAAAAAAAATCGTAAAGAAGGGAAAATCTGAAATTAAGCACCAGTGATATAATAGGATATAAGGTATCTTCAAAAATAAAAAAAAAAAAAGGGTTTTTGAGGGGAGTCACCATGCTAGATTTTAAATTTTGATTTTTTGAAGTTTCATTCCGATAAGAGCCCATTTTAATTTAAATAATTATTTTCTCTCTTATCTGATGGCCATTGGTTCTGAAAATTTTATCATAGGTAGCTGTTACTATTAAATTTCAAATGGTATCATAAATTTAGGAAGTTTTCATTTAAATTTAATTAACAGATTTCGCAAAGAAAATACTAACCAAAAATGAAGTTTGTCCTATGCTGAGCAATGTTATTACTCTATAGTATGGCACCCAAGCGCAGTTATTATGACGTCATGCTCATACACCCTATAGTATATGGATTAAAAATTATAATATTAAATGATGGTATGATAAGATATTAATTTAAACGTACCATATATTATCACGTGTAGTGAACACCTTTATATTTTGTAATACGTTATATTAAAACTATATTAACAGATTGACTTTTATCTGGTACCATAGTGTAATTATATAAGATAACATTTTCACTCTTTACAAGCTTAATTAAAATACTAATCATCATATGGATTGTAGTTACCATACTTACGGTTATTATCACATGTATTAAGTTTCAATTTTATAAATTTTGTAACTTTCCAAGAAGAAGAAAAAAAGTCTTCCAAATATCAGATAAGTAAGCAACTATTATCAAAATTAAGCCTAACTGACTGCAAATTGTATATATTTTTTATGTTAATTAAAAAATTGCTATGGCATTATTAAAGTTTAAAATTACATATTTATCTGTAATATTTTGTCTTATTATGAGAAATTATCAATATTTTCTCTTTGAAAAAAAAAAAAAGGGTTGATTCAAGCAACATTAATGAATAATAATACAGTATGCTTTATAAATATTTTTGTAGCTGTGGGGCGCTGTGGGGTAGGTAATATACATTCTTTTCGATATATATTCTATGAAAACTGTTTTATCATTATGATTTTATCAACTTTTTTACTTTATACGTATTTTAAGGAAAAGTATTTTGCATATCGTAATGATTTTTTAAGTTAAAAAAAAAAAAAAAAAAAAAAAAACAACTATAAAGCTATAATAAATTAATAAAACAAAATCAACTTTTTTTTTATTTTTTACTTTTAGAAAATTCAATTAAAACAAAAAATAATTACAATATCTAATTACATACAGAAAAAAAGTGCCGATATATAAATAATAATAAATATGATCAGCTAAAATATTTTTTACAAAAATTAAATAAAGAAGCGAAAAAAAAAAAATAGACGTAACTAAACTGATTATACATCCTTGTGCTTTGTCGCCATGTTTGTGGTGCCTATGCATTGTCTAGCATAGGATAAACATACTTTTCCCTCATTTGTCACAAAAATAAAGTTTATTTCGACTACAAGCATATTAGCTTATTAGGACCTAGAAATAAGGCTTATAGATAGAGGTTTGAAACTTAGTTTTTTATTAAAATATAAAGATTACTTTTTCCTATGCTGTGTATTTCTAACCATAAATTGCGGTTCTTAGATATGAGAGCAAAAAATAATAATTATTATATCAATAACAACGTATAGTTGACATATAAATTGATAGGTCATAAGTGTATGCTGTGATTACTATATTTGACATTTACAAACTACACACGTGCATATTATGATGTCTTATTTATATTGACTATACTATGTATGAACATGCAATACAATAGATATATTATTATTATTGAACTTAAAGCGACTCTCCAGACCAGACAATATGCCCTTTTATTTTAATAAACACTTAATGGGAATTCCCAAAAATACAGTGAATTCCTCCAAGAACCCAATCGTGATGCTTTAAACGTAAAAGAAAATTTTCCACTTATGCAACCCGCAATACTTTTTCTATTAACATCACTAGTCATGACGTCAGAAATAGTGTGTTTTTGCCTACTTTACAATTTTTAGAGCTCTTTTGCAGAATTATATTTGGGTAATAATGAAATTCAATAATGTTTCTGAGTGTCCCATTTTGTATTAATTGAAATAAAAGTGCATGTTGTTAGGCCTGGAGAGTAGCTTTAAGGGAGTAGGATACCAACATTATATCTCAAAAACTAGAAGTATTTTGGGTCTGAATTTGGGTTCATTGTGTAGCTAAAGGTCACACCTAGCCGTGATAAAAATTTTATGATGTTTGACCGTCCCAAAAAAAAGAAAAAAGTTATTCAAATTAGCATTGGGCTTAAAATTTCAAAAAATCATATATAATTAATTTGCAAGGTGACCCCCTAAATTTTTTATATATTTGAAATTGTCTCAAGCGGAAGTATCATTGTGCAAAATTTCAGATTCTTTTGACGAGAAAAGTTTGAGTCTAATGGCCGACGTCGGTACCCTACTACCTTAAAGAACAAATATACTTAAAAATAAATTCACACTAGAAATATTTTATAAACTATGGCTTCACTTCAAAGTCAATGTAAAGTGGGACACAAATCAATAAATATTTTCATACTTTTTATATTGATTTATTTTTCATTATATTTAGTACATTCTTTGTTTAAAAACATTTTAACTTATAATATAAATGGAGCTTATCGGTTTAGCGCGTGGGGAGACGCATGCAGGGAATGCTATATGAGGGTGTAATTTAACATTACGCTTATGGGGTAAAACACGTTTTTTTCGATTTTTTTAGAAAACTACTCCACTGACTTCAGAGAAATTTAAATTAGAAATACTAGACATACTTTTACGTGTTTTAAGACATTTACTGCTTATGTTTACTGAAAATGCGAAAAAGGAAGTGCCGGAAGGGGAAACCACGTGACGGTAAAAGTGGGAGGTAGCTCAGGCCTAGCTTGCTGCTGGCACCAACTTCTCTCCCACTTTTACCGTCACGTGGTTTCCTCTTCCGGACACTTCCTTTTCCGCTTTTTGAGTAAACATAAGCAATCATTGAATAGTACTGGAACAACGCTTTTGAGGTCGACTATAAGTGATTTCGGTCACATCCGCTTCCGTTTCTCCTATACTATACGCATGCGCAGTAAGACGAAACGGAAGCGGATATGAGCGAATTTGCTTACAGTCGGCTTCAAAACAGTTGTTCCTTTATCAGTCAATTGAAAATTTTAAGCATTTTTTTTTGAACCGATAACCTCCATTACGGACATAAAATAGTAAATTTAGCAGAATTTTACATTGTTTAAGGCGAAATAGTTATTTATAATACCTATTACAAAATGTGGAAATAACAATTGCAGTATTAGTTCTAGAATTATATGAAATAACATTGCGGCAGCTTCCTTTATGATAATACGTCTGTTTCAATACAGATAACAATATTAAAGTATATAACATTATAGAGAACGGATCTCATATGTGAAACTTCCTCTTTCAGTTATTTTATGTGCGAGTGTTGGAAGTCCAGCACTTCATTTGCTTGTCTTTGTTTTTGTTTTCTGATGTTTTAATATTTACATTAAATCAAGAAATTTTTATTAATATACGGTAAGATACAGAAATTTAAAATTATTTCTCATTAAAATACAAACTTATTTATAATAAAATTATTATTTTTATTTATTTTTATAATAATAATTGTAATTGTATTTTTTTATGATTTTCTTTATATATTATACAACGTATATATATTTTTTATAATCATGCATAGAATATTTATATATTTTTTTATAAATAAAATTACCGTTCAAGATTATTATATACAATTAGCGTTTAATATTTCTTAAAGGATTAGGTTGGTTAATGAGGGTCAGTAAATATTAGTTCAAGCCGATGCGATTTGCGATGTTGAATGACAACTTGGCAGCTAACGAATTGCAACAATTTTTAGAGCATTGGTACTTTTAATAGGTTGAATTAGGATTTCAATTATTAAGTACATGAAAAAGATAATAAGAAAGAAAAATAAATCAATTTCTCAAAGAAAGCCAAAACTGCGAAGTTTGTCCTATGCTGAGCAATGTTATTCATTACTCCAGTATGGCCTCCAAGCGCGTTAAATATGACGTCATGCGGATACACCCTAATTTGATTCATTGATAAATCCATCAATACTTTGCTTATACTTTAAGATATTTTAATAATTAAAGTTAATGCGGAGAGCATTAATAAATTAATTAGTATACCAAATTGTGTATAAGAAAATTGTTTTGATTAAGATTATAAATATTTGTGTTGCTATTATAATTATTACTAAAAGTATTCTAATCGTACTGCTAATGAGCATTTAAGTAGATTTTCATCTCATCAAATGAATTTATTAGAATAAAAGAAAAAAAAAAGTTGAGTGTCTCATTAACATTAAAGCAAAACTAAATTTTGTCGATTTTTTTTTTTTTTTTTTTTTTCATTTGATATGCTTAAAAATATTTTTCAGCATTTATTTTTACCATAAAATAAAAATCTATATACTATTAACCTCTACAAAATCAATTTTTATTTCAGAGATCATAAAATTAAACTTTAATTTAAAGTTTATAAAAATAAGTTAGCCTAAATTTCACTCATGAATATTATGGTATATAAGTTTCGTGTTAAAAGAGTGAGTAGCTATTTTTATTTGGAGATATCAATCAGAAATAAAAACTCAGTTCAAAAACTCTACTGTGTAAGCAAAACAGCTGCGAGTATTTATATTTTTCATGCATGCTTGATACTAACTAAAAAATTAAGTTAATTCTTTGTGGTTGTTAAAATATGGTGGACAGATAACTATATGATGCTATTTATATATACGTACACATTTTAAGTAAAGATGAAAGTATTTTTATAAATATACGTATGTTAAAATTTCTTTATAGTACTATAGTTTAAGCAAAAAAAAAAAAAAAAACAAAAAAAAAAAACGAACGAACGAACGAACGAACGAACGAACGAACAAATGAACCAATTTAACCAATACATAAAAATATGGCTAAAATACATATTTTGCCTCTGATTTGATTTTTTAAAATACAATATATTTTTATGTATATATATATTTTTTTTACTGGCTTCAATACAATTTTAAAAGACGATATTTTTTCTATATAATTTTCATGCTTACTATATTTTGCTTTAATGTACTTTGCATGTACTTTGCAATTTTTAATTTATGTCTATTTACAAAACTTTATGGAATATTAATACGTTCTTGCAATTCTCAAGAGAAAAAAATCAAAACATTTTTATAAAGTAATAATAAATCAATTTTGATAAGTGAATACAATTACATTTTTTTTATAGTGCCATACCAAAAATCGGGAAGGCCCCAAAATTGGAAAAAGTAAAAAGCATTACAGGGTCGCAATACACTGAATAAAAAGTTTTACATACAAATAAAATGTATTCATACTTTCAAAAAAAGCTGAGAAAATTTAAAACTTTTTTTTTTTTTTAAACAGCAATTTGAATGCAAATATGTAAGTAATTGTTTTGAATTTTGAAACTCAATAAAACTACAAATCAATTTCAGAACTGAGGCAAAGAAAAAAATAATAATAAGTCAAATTTTAGTTCTCATGTATTAAAAATTAATTTAATCGACAATTTAACCAGTTTTATTTTAATAAAAAAGAAGAAAAAACTTGAAAATCAAAATAATTTAGTAATTTTTTTTTTTTTTTTTTTTTTATATATAAAGTACATTGTTACCGCCCTTAGGCAAAAGGTATTGTTGCTTGATATAAAGTCGCAATAATGAAGATAATGATGGTACTCCAAGGTCATGTAACGAGAGGGAAAGAGTTTTTTTGATTCAATAACCTTGCATTAAAGGATAAAAAAAAAAAAAAAAAAAAAAAAAAGCATCATCTTTAACATAAGTGTATTTTCATGTACCAATTTTTTTTATATATAATATTTATAAATTTGTCATCATGCGTGTCTATTTCATAATTACATACACAATTTGTATACTGAGTCATCAATATTTCTAACATTAACTATATATATGATAGCATTGTAATATCTAATACATTATAAGCAATTATTTCTACTTTTGTACGAGTATTTTGAAACTACTTTTTTTAACACTATATACATAGAAAAAATAAATTACGTAATTTATGCTGCTTTGAGTAATTGGTATATTGTGGAGCACAGATAATGTTACTGTTAAAGGAATAGACCATAGAAAAACATAAGCATTTATATCACAAAACACTTGGTGGGACTTACATAAATAACATTAGTTTGTCTCAAAACCCAACAGTAGCTCCGTAGCAGTGATCAGAAAATTCAATTTATGCAACCCGTACAACATTTTCATACACATTTTTGCATGTTTCTGATGTCATAAACATTTCACGCAATTTGCATACTCTACAGTTTTTTCACGCTCTCTTGTGGGGCTAAATTAACATTCTGGTAAAAATTGTCAACAGTTTTGAAGATCCCATTTCGTGTTTATTCATTAAAAAGAACATGTTGTTTTATGTGGTCTATGGCTTTAATATATCTATGAATGTGTTAAATTTTCACGAATACATCCTTCTTAGGATTAAAACAGTCCGCAGTGTCCACTCATATGAAACTCGTAATAGGGTGATTTCATTCATGTTAAAGTCGACGCCATAAGTGAGCGCTAATTAACATGGACCAGTATAGGAAAATGATTATTTTGCCAGTTTAAAAATACTTTTGAGAGCATTGATGCTGTAAACAGGTTAAATTAGTACCTCAAGTATGCAAGAAAAATAATAATGACCAAAAAATAGCTAATTTTCCAAAGAAAATAGACAAAAACTACGTTTGTCCTATGCTGCGAGCAATGTTATTCATTGCTCAAGAAGAGCATCGTAAAACACTCAGAATGACGTCATGCGCACATTCCCTATATCATTATTATTACGTAGCTATTTTTGTCACTTGTGGAAGTGTTTTTAAAATACTTTTTCCGGGTACATTTTTTTTTTTAAATAATCATTATCGCATGTAAAACTATGACTGGTTTATGTATTATCTGCAATAACTTGCTTTAAAATAACTTATAGACTTGTAATTTTAAATAATAGAAAATTAGAAGTCTTTTAATGGTATTTTAACTCGTATATCATTAGTATACACATCACAACAGGTAACTAGAATGGAGCTTATCGGTTTAGCGAGCGGGGAAAGCTAAGGGTCCCCTAAGTTAACATTAAACTTATGGGGGAAAACATTTTTTTTTTTTTTTTTTTTTTTTTTTTGCAATTTTTGAGAAAACTACTCCACAGATTTTAGAGAAATTTAAATGAGAAATACTAGACATACTTTTAAGTGTTTTAAGCCATCGAAAATTTTAAAGATTTTTTTAAACTGATAAGCTTCATTGTATGTTTGGTTTTAATTGATTACTTAAATAATGCAATATATAATACTATTTATTTTAGAGAGAGAGAGAGAGAGAGAGAGAGAGAGAGAGAGAGAGAGAGAGAGAGAGAGAGAGAATAAATTTACGATCTTGCAACCCTCAAAACATTGTAAAAGAGATGAGAGCACAAAACTTTACTTATCTGGGTTACTTTTAATCCACAAATAATAGTGCATAAATCCATTGTTAAACACTCCCCTTACCCAAACTACATTATTTTAAATCAAAAAATCTTAATTTTTTAAACTTGAATTTATAAGTTTCATTTTTTTTTTTTAAATACAGTATGATGAAACGAAAATATGATAAAAAATATAATTATATAATATCTTAAAATCCACCACATGAGTTAATATTACTTTGAAACCGTTAACCACAAACTAGATAAATATGAAATAATACGGTTCTTGTATATTGTGAGAATCCAATTATATTATGATATATATTTTTTTTATATAAGAATAAAATAAAAATACTTTTCAAGTACATGGGAGGATAAAAATTTCACGTGCAAAAGTTAACGACCATTGTTGCATTTTTTTTTATTTTCTTTAAACTTTGAAATTTGATTACTTTAGCATGAGTTCGTTGATATCTGATTTTTTTTTTTTTTTTTTTTTTTTTTTGTTATTAGCATTCATATTGTATTTGACAGAGATATATCACAAATATATAGATCTATTTTCATTAAATTATTTTAAAAATAGATAAAAAAATATTTATTTTAATAAATATTTTAAAAACGTAATTTTAAGAAAAAAATTTACTTAAAATAATAAATATATATAAAAGTTTTAATAATTTCATTTTTATAATTTGAAATTTATTTTTTATATTTTTATTGTTATCAACATGTAACGATATGTTTGTAATTGCATTATATAATACTACTGCGTCTTGAATCCTGTATGAAATGATTAATATTAATATGTTTCCATTTTCAAGTAATTAATATACTGTTCAGAAACGACGTTCATGGCGAATTACTGAATTAAAAATATTTTCGTGATTGAAGAATACATTTTATTATTTTCTTTCACTCAGTCTAGAGTCTAGACTATAGTTGAAATCTTATTGCAATAAAGGGTTTGCATTATTTTGGTCGTAAAAAAAAAAAAAAAAAAAAAAAAATGCATAAGCTTAATTTTCTAATTTTTTTTCTTTTTAACAATAGACTATAATAGGATTAGCGCGTAAATGTAATAATTTTATTTCAATTAATGCTATAATCTATTTTAATTACAATCAATAATAAGAACAATTATTAAGTGATGACGTAATTGATTAAATACTTTAGACTTACACGAGAAAATTATTTAATTTAGAGATGATGAAACATTAAAATCATCTCTTTGTGTGTTTAAGCAAATAATAAAACAAGTCCTTGATAATTAAAATCTATAGTTATTTTTGTTAAGGGATTTTAAAATTAATACACGTACACCTTGAATTTAGATGATGAAATTATCCATTTTTCTATTAACTTAAAAACGTGTATATACTTACTTGCAAAGAAAATGTTACGTAATTCATATCATTATATAGTATTTGCTAAATTAGAATTGTATTAGTAATTATTCGGACAAATATAAATACGGACATAATAATTATTCTAGCGTAATTTCACCACTATTTTTGTAGAAATGCATAGTTTATGATCCATTGCAATTTGCAAGTATAATTATATATATATAAAAAAATGCTATTTTGAAAAGACGAGTTACTATATATAAAAAAATAACTTTTAATAGAAAAATAGCAATCATAAAGCTATAAAAACATTTAATATACCTACTTTATTTAGGAAAAATATGTTTATAATATTTATAATGCATTAATTAAAAGAAAAATGAAAGAAATAATGATAATTTGTTGCGGGGCACGCAAATTACAATTATTGTATTGTATTGTTTTTTGTTGTTTTTTTTTCACTTTTTTATTGACAAAAATCTGAGAAATATTAAGTTACCACAAAATGTGCACATTCCTCATTCTTATATTTCTTTACAATAAAACTTAGAATCGCCGAAGGACATTTATAGATAAAAATTGTATTATATTCATAATATAAATTACTATAGCTGAGCCTCGAGGATGCAATTCATTATTATGTATTGTATAATGAAAACGTCCTATGGTGAGATGAAAGAATCATAAATCTTATGTGAAATAACCTAGCTTAATTTTTGCAACATATAAATTATTATAAACAGTTAAAAATAAAAATTATTTATTGCGTTGTTAGAGCATACGTTAGTTGGTGTCAAAAATGTTGTGTTCTTACTTGAGCTAAACATTTTGTTTTATTATTAATGACTTTTTGAAAATTTTAAATATAATAAATAATGAAAAATCAAAACTTTGATTAAAAAAAAAAGAAAAAAAAAAAAAAAAAAAAAGGAAAATAAATAAGAACAAAAAAAAAAAAAAAAAAAAAAAACTTTAGTTTCGGAACTTTTTACGATTTTTTTAAAATTAATTTTTAGTTTTGTTTACAATTTACATTTACAATTATTATAGTCAATAATAACATGATATTATTATTTTTAAATAGGTTACAAATACCACAATTTTTCGTAAAACTAGTTTACTATTTATGAATTACGAAACGATTACTTTAAATATTCTCAGAGTTACTTAAAAAAAACAACTATAAATTTAATGTTTGTGTCATGTTGATCATATACTTACAAAATCTACTAGAAAACCAACTAATTTAAAATGCGATTAAATATATATAAATAATATTAAATAAGGTTTATTAAGAGAGAGAGAGAGAGACAGAGAGAGAGAGATACTTTATAGTATTTTACTATTGATAATTATAGTGTAATAGCATTTTTACTTTCATCTAAAAAACCTAAATCAAACAAAAGTTAATATTTATATACAACGTGAAAAAAAGGCCTTCAAATTCCGATTACATTAATATAAACAACACGTAAAATCTAATTTAAAAGTAAATTAAAGAAGACAGTCAAAAAATTAAATTACTTTATTGTCTCTGCAAGTGCTACCTCCTAAAAGTAATATACCTTGGAGAACAATGCTACTTGGCTAGAGAGAGGTGAGGGATTCAAGGTGTGTGTATGTGTGTGTGTGTTTGTGTGTAAAAGTTACACCAGCATACTATGTACAAGTCAAGGACGGACATTGGTCCTCAAGATGACCGCAACTATATGTGAGACAACATCTTTTTTTTTTTTTTTTAAACTTGCACCTCAAGAGTATAATATTGCAAGGTTGAATGATTATTGCAACTCTTTTAAAGTGCATTATATTATTGCATTTATAAGCAGCTTATATAAAGTGTATTATTTTATATAAAACTGATACTTTAAAGTGATTTATTATAGTTTTATTTTTAAAATTTTATATATTTTTTAAAATGAAAGATCATGGACTTTGGTAAATTGTATTTAAAAAAATGCAGCTTATGAAATGCATTATTTTAAATAAAACTTATATTTTTATAATTATTATAATTATAAAGTTTTAATTTAAGATCTGGCACGTTGAAAAATCAAAGATTTAAGTATTAGTGTTAGGGGAAAAAAATTGTTTATGGAAAAAATTAGTTGTTTCTTTATTTTACTATTGTTTTTTTCTTGCAGACCATACTTATTTATGCTCTTTATTCAAAAGTGCGCGGAAGATTAAATTATGCATTCATTTATTCTATTCATTATAATTGTTATGTTAAATAGTTTACAGATACATAAATTTGTGATAAAAAGTATAAATGAAACAGAACGAATAATTTAATGAAATGTTAAGTATGCAATACGTAATTTCTATTTTCATCATTATATGAGTGTTTTATCAGTGATGTAATATTAAAATGATTTCTAACATTTTTTAAATGTTATCCATAAATTATGAAGTATCATATTTAGTACTGTTGTAAACATAAAAGTTTAGTATTATCTTATTATACAAAACATAAAAATATAATTTTAACGCAAATATACAGTTAAAATTTTTTATTGTATTATTTTTAATTTTTTAAATTATTGTTTTTATAATTATGAATATATTTTTTAAAATACATAAATAATATTTATTTATATTTTTTTTATATTTATTTATATTTATAAATTTATTATTATTTTTTATTATTTAAAATTTAAACGTTGCAAGAATTATTTATCTAATCGTCTTAAAATGTAATAATAAAGTTGATTGAGGGATCTTATTAGACTCTGGGTCGAGTTAAAGATGAAATGGTAAATTGCGGAGTGTATTTATGACATATAACAAAACTTACTATGCAACTAAATATTTCTCTGTAAAATTTATAAGAATATGTATGCATATAATTAAAGAATGAAATTGAAGGATATCGAATTGAAAAATTATTAAAAAATTTCTATGGCTTAAAACACGTTAAAGTATGTTTACTATTTTTCATTTAAATTTCTCCAAACTCAATGTTTTTTTTTAAAAATCACTGAAAAAAAAATGTGTTTTTCCCCATAAACGTAATGTTAAATTATGGGACCCGTAGCTTTCCCTGCGCGCTAAACCGATATTCTCCATTACAAAGTAAAATCTTTTAGTCATAAAATTAAAGCTACACGTATTATTTTTTTATGACAAATTTTGAAACATTAATTTTTAAATTCAACAATTCAACATAATAATACTAAGGCCTAATATAAGCTGGACTATGTAGCATAATATATATTATCTAAAATGGGAAAAGTTATTTGTGTAGCACTAAATCCAAGTGCATTAAATATATAATATAAACTATATAATGTACATAGAGTTATCATGAAAATAATATTATTCTGAGAATTATACGTTGCAGTGAAAAACATTTAAAAAATAATTACAGTGCTATAAGTAAAATTATATGATGACTTCTACAAAAGGTAATAAAAAAGAAGTAATAATAATAATAATAATATTCTAACATATATGCATATACAGTAACGTTTGCATATAGAAGTAAGAGAAATTTTTAAATAAAAATGCTGTGTTCAACACTCCACTTAAAGACATAACAAATAACCTGACATACTTTATTTTCATTGTTGCACCGTGATCAGAATTTTATATTGTTATTTAGAATTAGGAGCATTTGTAATACTATTTAACTACAAAATGTATACACAGTACAATAGAAATGAAAGTATTTGCACAGCGATGATGTTTCTTTTAATATTTAATAATTTAAAATTGCATTCTATTTTTTTTTCTTCGAACGTAAATTGATATTTTTAAAACAAACTGATTCGTCAAGTTAATATATTTATATAACAATTTTATTTGTTTAGTGCTAAAATAGACATGATTTCTTAAGGGTTCTCTTCAATTCGCTTGTATCTCGAAATCTAAAAAGGAAAGTTCCTAATTTTTTGATGCCATCTTAAAGTTCATAGTAACAGCTACCCTTGATAAAAATTTCAGCACCCGTGACCATCAGATAAGAGAGAAATTAATTAATGAAATTAACATGGGCTCTTATGGGACTAAAACTTCAAAAAAATCATAATTCAAAATCTAGCATGGTGCCCCCCCCCCCCCCCCCAAAAAAAAATTTTTTTTTACATTTTTTAAGTTATCTTACCCTAATCTATCACTGTGTTAAATTTCAGATTTTTTCTTCTTAAAAACTTTTTAGTCAAATCTCGCAGTAGCTGATTTCCCGCCTTAATTTAATACCAAAAAAATGCAATATATACAGTATAATATGCAACGATAAAAAAAAAAAAAATGCTACTATTAATTAAATTTGTGATACATGATAATTAATAATAATAATTAATTTGTGTATTTGTTTAATACTTATACAACAATTTTGGTGTGTTACTAAAATGTTGCTATGTTTTTTATTGTAACGAGACTGAAATTTTAACACTCAAGACACTCGGATTTTTTCCCCTACTGGCTTCATTTTTTAAATTCAAAATTTGTTGTGAATTTTTAAGAACTTCCAGATTTTATAACAATCAAAATCACTTAAAAAAAAAAAAAAAAAAACGCTATGGTCTTGTATTAATAACAGTTTTTAGTCATTTCCATGAAGTTCATACTTCATAATCAGATGACAATTTGTTCTTTCTGTATTATCTATGCATAATAGTCATGGGCATTACTGAAATTTTTATCTTGGAATGATTATTTAGTATTTCAAATAATACTTCAATATCATTAAAAGAACGGAGTTTCAAATTTTGAAAATTTCAGTGCAGATATAAATTTCATACTTTTAAGTGATTTAGATTTTCAAATATAAGCCTGTTGGAATCGAATTATGGAGGGAATACATTCGGTCACTAAATATAATGCATTTTGTTTATTTATTAAATATAATTTTAAATTTGCATTTTAAGAATAAAAAAAAAAAAAATTAAATGTATAATAACATTTAGTAAAAATATGTTATCTTAAATATTTTAAATATAATTTTAATTATTAAAATAAGATTTGTAAATTAATTGTTTAAAATTTTGTTTTTAATCTTTTTACATTATAAAAATAGAATCGTATTTAGATTATTTTTAGTAATTTTAATAAAAATAAAATTATAAATTATTTTAATAATTCAGGCCCAGATCTATGCAGAAGTTAAACCTGCAGTTTATTTTGGTACCAACAGTTATCGTAATGTGGTAGAAGATATCATAGTGCGATTGATGGTTGCTTGGGCTTTTTTAAGTTAAAAAGAGATGAATAAAAAATTAGCAATTTTGATTCCACACATGAAAAACAGAGTTATGAACAATTTAATTAGTTACTAAACATGGACTCAATAATTAGTATAAAATTACTCATCAAAGCTGAATAAAATAAACCAATTAATTTGTTTTAAAACCTTAAACTACATATCACCTACTTATCGATATTTTTCAGATGTTGCAATGGTATTTGTAAAATCTGTTGCCTTTGAAGTCTAATTTTTCGTAAACAGATAATTTTTTTTTATTAGCTTTGTGTAAAAGTGTACGTCATTTAAATATCTGTGCAGTAGTTATCTCAACATATTTAGAGGACTGACGCTGCAATACTATATATTGTGTGTGCGCATGACGTCATAATAAATGCGCTTCAATGCCATAATTAAGCAATGAATAACATTGCTTAGCATAAGACAAACGTGGGTTTTAGCTATTTTCTTTGGAAAATTAATAATTTTTTAATTTTAATTCTACTTGATAATAGCATCAATTCTTTAACAAAAATTTCCTACGTATTTCTAAACTTGCAAAATGTGCCATTTTCCCATACCAGAACGTTATTTAGTATTCTCACTTATGGCGTTGACTTTTACATGAAATGCAAGCATTCTATAAAAATAATTTTTTTATTCAACAGTTACATAAAGAAAACACCACAGAATTTATAAAATGTACATTAAATATTAAATTTTATTTATTTAAATAAATATATTAAAAAATAATTGTTAAATACTTAATGTTATAAAGATAAATTAAAATTAAAAAAGTTTTAATAAAATTATTATAACAAATTTTAATAAAATAAAAATTATAAATTTATTTCATCACTGAAAATAAATTATGGTTTTATGAAATCCATTTGTTCTGGTAACCACAATTGTCGTAGAGTTTGATGTTTAAAATAAAGATATGTGCATAATAGAAGTTTATTTTAAGTATCATTAATCTATTTAATCTCGAAGTGTGATGTAGATCAGACTCATTTGCCCTTTTCTTCAGTAAAATAGGTGTCAGTTGCTAACTTGATACCAAAATTAAAAAACAAAGATAAAGGCTTAATAAGAATAAAAACAATAAGACCCCTTGCACATCCTTGCGCTTTGTTGCCATGTTTGTGGTGCCTAATGCATTGTCCAGCAAAGGGGAAACATCATTTCTCCTAATTTTTCACATTAAAAAAAGTTTATTTCAACTGAACGAAAATTTCTCTTATTCTTCAAGCTTATTAGGAGCTAGAAATAAGGCTTTGATTGAGGTTTGATGCTTCTTTTGCTATTATAAAAATAAGAATGACATTTTTCCTATGCTGGCCTATGTATTCCTGACCAACAAAATGGTGGCTCTTAAATATGAGTGCAACCGGTCTATATTAACCCAATTTACTCAATCTGAAAATAGGTTGTATGTGCATGACGTCATATTGAATGTGCTTTTACGCCATATACTGGAGAAATAAATAATATTACGTATAAGCATAGAGGATAAACATGGTTTTAGCTATTTTCTTTGGAAAATTAGTTTTTTTTTTATCAATTTTTTGCTCTCAAACTTGAAAACCTTTTTAACAGCATCATTACTCTATAAAAAATGTTGCTAAAAGTATTTTTTTTATTTTCATTTTTTTAGTTACGCATTTTCCCATACTGAACCATAGTGCTCACATATGGCTTCGACTTTTATAAAAATGGCAAGTAACCTTTAAATTCTAAATGTAAAAAAAAGTATTAATATTTAAACGCTTTTGCTGGCTTAAGTAATAATTGCATCATGCATTTTAATATTATGAAAAAAATTCAATTTTTTTTTTTTATTTTTTAAAATAAAAGTCATAATTACGATTTCAAACTGTAACAAAACACTGAAACATAAATAAAAGTAAATATGGCATAAAATAATTTGTGATCAACACGCTATAAGAACAGAACCATCACGTGGACTTTATAATTAACATTTGCACATTACAAAAAAATGATATTATATACAGTACATAATATGTTACTTATATTTGAAATTATTAATAATTATATAATTTATAAATCATGACGTTGGTTAGAGGGTATATGCGCATGACGCCATAATGCGCTTGGAGGCCATACTGGAGTAGTGAATAACATTGCTCAGCATAGAACAAACTTCGTTGTAGACAATTTTCTTTGGAAAATCTGTTATTTTTTTGATTAATGTTATTTTTCTCTCATACTTCAGAGATATAATTTAACCTATTTACAGCATCAATGCTCTCAAAAATATTGCATAGTGTTTTTAAACTGGCAAAGTGGGTTATTTTCCTATGCCACCCATGTTATTGAGTTATCCAACATGGCGTCGACTTCACCATGAATGCAGAGCCCCTTAATTTTTGGGTTTTTAGATAGAACCTTTAATAAAGAAAGGTATTTATAAAATATGTCTACGCAATTAAAACTTTACATTGACATCTCCATTACATATTATTATTTTTATTTATTAATTACAAAAATAAAACAACAGAATTTATAAAATATATTGAATTTAAAATTTTTTATTTATTAAAATGTAAAAAATAACCTTTTATTTATGTATATTGTAATAAGGTATTTAAAAGAGTGGTATAAAAGTTATTATGACAAATGTTATTAAAATTAAAATTATAAATATTTTGTTGATTGCTTATAAAGTATTGTGATGAAAAGAAAAATGAAATACGTTTCCATTAGGTTTCCGTCTTGATTGCTCTTCCTTGAGCCTTAATTCGGACTAAAGAAAATAATCTGTCATGAATATGTTATAGACTAGGACTATCTATACAAAGTTAAACGTTTAAATATGCATACATCATCACATTCAAGCAAGCAGTTATTACATTTTTTAATTTGCGAGCCATGATTTTTAAAAATATGTTTAACTTTGATACTTTCTCAAATTCAAAAAGTATACTAGGCTGTGTACGCATGACGTCATTCTGAGTGCTTTTCGATGCTCTTCTTGAGCAATGAATAACATTGCTCAGCATAGGACAAACGTAGTTTTGGGCTATTTTCTTTGGTAAATTAGCTATTTTTTGTTCATTATTATTTTTCTTGCATACTTGAGGTACTAATTCAACCTGTTAACAGCATCAATGCTCTCCAAAAAAATTGCCAAGTATTTTTAAATTGGCAAAATGTGTCATTTTCCTATATCGGCCAATATTATTTAGTACTCACTTATGACGTCGACTTTAACATGAATGAAACCACCCTATATATAGTTTCACGCGGTGTCACTATAGCCATCAATGCAAAAAAATAATAAAACTAGTAGTTGTATTATTAATAATTAGGAAAATGTAAAAATTAAAGACTTAATCAACACGCTAGAACTATCACGTGGACTATGTAATTAACATATGCACAATACAAAAAATATTATTGTACATAATATATTACTTATATTTAAAATTATTATTTATAATTATTTAATGTATAATTCATAACCTTGGTTAAAAATGAACTGAATATAATCTTTTTGTTTTTGAGTGACGCACGGTAACACGCAATTATAATTAATATTATTATAGGTAATTAATCTGATTGTTAGATGAAATAATATTTTAAAATGTCATATTTAATGTGAATTTACTGTACTGTTTTATTTTAATTATATGTTAACGGAACGGAGATATGATTATTATTTTGTTTTATTTTACTGTAATTTACGATGTTTTTATCAGTTATATAATTTAAATTAATTATAATATATTTATTTTTCAATTTTTTTAAAGTTCAATGCATGCAATAAAGAAATTTAAAAGATAGACTATTTTTACTAATGCTTTTTTTTTCACATTGTTTGCCTTAAAAAAAAAAAAAAAAAAAACGTGTTTTTTAAAAATAGTTACCAAAAATTGTAAGATTTTTTAGGCGTATTTTAATTATTGCTTCAGCGGGATTTGACTAAAAAGTTATGAAACAAATTAAAATCTGAAATTTTGCATATTAGAAAAAATTTCTATATATTAATTTTTAATTGTGACTTTATTGAGTTCTCTATCATAAAAGGGTAAAATATAATTAAATTTTCATTTCGTAAACCCTGTTTTCTGCTCCTAAAATGAAGATCAACTATAGTTATTCAAATGGAATGAGCATTTTTTGGAGCAAGAAAACAGGGTTTACGCACAACACTATTGTCTCTCTCAGCTCTCTCTCTATCGCTCTCTCTCTCTCTCTCTCTCTCTCTCTCTCTCTCTCTCTCTCTCTCTCTCTCTCTCTCTCTCTCTCTCTCTCTCTCTCTCTCTATTTTTTTTCTTTTTTTTTTTTTTCTTTTTTAACGTATAATTTTGCATTTCAAAAGTAAATCATGTAAAAAGAGCTAACAAAATATTGCTGCTTTAGAAAATGCAGTAATAAATATGGTGATGTGCAATGCTAAAGTTAGATATTTATAAACTGTAAGTAAATAGAAAAATAAAATGTAACTTGATTTGATGAAACGTTAATGTGTAATCGTAATGTAACACGGGGAAAACACAAATTTTGATGCACATAACATATTTATGGACAAGACATATTTAATATGCACTTACAACATAGTGATGTATTGTTGATGGATGTCTACTGATTACATCTTGTTAAATAATAGTTTTGCAATCAAGAATCATCTCTTTAGCGGTGATAAATATAGTATATTATGGATTAAAAAAAAAAAAAAAAAAAAAAAAATGGGTATAAATAAGATCAATAAAAAATAATAATTTAATAAATCGATTATTAACTAATTATAATTTTTTAGTTCATAAGGTATTTTAAATTAACTTTTGAAAATAGTAAAATGACGTCATATTAGGGCCATAGCATACCCATATACCCATCATATATAATGCATGTGGACATAAGAAAAAGTTTCCGACCGAGACGTCATTTTACAACTTTCCAAATTTAATTAAATATTTAATAAACTTCAAAATTAGAATTTCGCATATCTATCGATTCTTTAGCATAAAAATTATGCAATATATTGCTTCCTAATTTTTATAATCTGCCACATTATAGGATAGCATAATTAACTCTTCAATCAATTCTTTACGTGTAGGAGAGAGACAGAGAGAGAGAGAGAGAGAGAGATTATAGGAGATATGGTTGAAAATAACAAATCTATAAAACACACACGTAGTATTTTTATATTTTATTAAGTGAAAATGAAAGTGTTTGATACGGAAATAAAACAGACTAACAATTTCTCTAGCTCTTCTGTATTGTAAGCTAGTGCACTTAAACATGCGATGACACACGCCTTCATCGCGTGAAGAGCACTAGTATTATTATTATAATAACAAAAGCCCATACGTATATATACACAGCCTGACCTAATATAGCAAGGTAAAATTATTAATATTTATTATTTATTTATTATAACAAGACTAGGGCAAACATTTGTACGATAATAATGTCTAAAAATAAATTTTATTTGTCTTCAATTATTTAACTTTAAATTTAGTTCGTTGCTCTATTAGAATATAGTCGGAAAAAGCCATATTACTGAACGTGATCGATAGGGATAGATTTTCTTTTTCTTATATATTTTTTTTACAGGAATAAACATACATTTTTATGTGCTTTTTTTTAGAAATTATAAATCTTAACAAAAATTCTATGCTTTATTTTAAAAATTATCCAATATATAATTTAATTTCAAATTATTAAAACCACGACTCATATACATGTTATATACGTATATAAGTCTATAATTTAAACTTTAAATTAAGAAAACAAACAAAATATAATAAATATATAAAAAAATGCAGTTTGAAAATTTATATAATATAATGTTATATAAAACATAAATTTTCTTTAATTTATTTTCAATGAAACCATATTTTTCAACTTCTTATTAAATTTTACTATTGCTTCTTTTTCTTACATTTTTTTTCTTTATTATTTTTCCATGTATACTATATAAAAATTGTTATGAACAATCTTATATAAGTTATTAAGATCTAGAAATATTTATAATAATTAATTATAAGATCGTGCATAATAGAGAAAAGCTGCTATTATGATCACTTTCATTTTTTATTTTATTTATCTGTTTTTCAAACAGAGATATTCATTTTATGAAATACAAAATAATAATGCAATACAATTAAAGTACAATTTCATAATATAATTACATTTTAAATAAAACTCATAATTTAATTTTAATATTTTTTAAAAATATTGAATTTTGAATTTTCATTTTATAGAAACCTCTTCCATAATACACAATATTTCATAAGTGTGAACTTTTTAGTTGATTAATATTCCATACACAATGTGTTACAATGAAACAATAAAACAATTACATCATGACACCCGCATATAGTATAACAATAATAATATATTGATCCCTTATATACATACTTTCTAAAATATATTATACACACAAACAAAAAAACGGTGTAAATTTACAACGCCGCGGTGGTATTGAACTGCAAATGCGAGTTGTAATTTTACACTGGAAAGTGTAAAATTTTTCAACCGCTCAGTGTAATTTCATACTAATAAAGTCAAAATATTTTCAACCGCGCAGTTGATTTTCAATCTGCTCCGCAGTTTGCTTTTTAGTAGAACACGAGTGTGTTTTTCATTACTATAGCGATTGTATTTTATCTATTGTTTTAATTAATTGTTTGTTTTTTTCAATTAATGATTTTCAATAAGGAAGAAGGGTTGTTTAGAAGCATATTTTATTAAATCATCCACATTAAATAGTTGGAATTAACTTGTAGAGGAGCGTCGATGATAGAAAAAAATGTCCGTTGGCTTGAGATGGGACTTGTATATAATGACGCGGTTATAAGAAATGCACTAATATTCCATAATAATCACAAAATCGATAAACTTTTTAGTTGTACGTTGTAAAAGAGATGTTGTTTTAATACTATATAATGTTAACTTTGGTTATAATAAGGTTTAAAATTTTTATTAATAAACTAATAAAACGAAGCACTTATGAAAATAAAATACACTAACGCTCACTGCAAGTGACTGACTGACTGTTTTGCTTGCATTCGCAATGCATCCGCTCGCTCGGAAAGAGAGAGAAAGCTTGCCGAGGCGACCTATTCTGAGAGAATGGAAGGGGAAATATGGTATCTTTTTCTTCAAGAAAGTGCATAGGGTGCATTTATGCAGGTATACAATTTTTAAAATAACCTATCTCAATACAATTACAAGAAAAGGTTGATGTATAATACAGCCAACGGTCACATTACCATGTGTTTTTAATCAACCTGTGGTGTAAACATTTTAAACTACCCTAGTTGAATAATAATTGCACCTTTTTTAGTCTAAAATATTTTAAAATACGCAGTTGAAAATATTTCAGACTAAAACCAGTTAAACTTCGTGTAAAATTGAACTTTTTTCTTTGTGTGTATATTTATCACGTGAACAAAAAGGTATATACACACTACTTGAAAACAAAGTCCCGTCTAAAAAAGCAATATTCTCTTATCTGTGTTTACTTAAAGATTATATATTATATTTTTGTGTTATCAAAAAGTTATTCATATATTATTGAAGATTTTTACTTGCGCATAAATATGAGGTAAAGTAACATTTCTGTAAGGTAACATTTTGTGTTTTATGTAAATTATAATATAAGTTTATTTTGCGTGTTTTTATTTTATGAAGTTTTGTCGATATAAAATACCAGTGTAATTTTTGCTGTTGTTAAAGTTATTAGACTTTGTAAAATATTATTTGTGTAAGTATGATATAGACCTGTTGCACTCATATTTAAGAGCCACCATTTTGTTGGTCAGGAATGCATATGTCAGCATAGGAAAAATGTCGTTTTATTTTTTTAATAGCAAAAGAAGCTTCAAAGCTCAATCAAAGCCTTATTTCTAGCTCCTAATAAGCTCGAAGATTATATGAGAAAAATTTGTTTAGTTGAAATAAACTCTTTTAATGTAAAAAATTAGGAGAAATGATGTTTCCCCTAACCTGGACAATTTGCATTAGGCACCACAAACATGGCGACAAAGCGTAAGGATGTGCAAGGGGTCTAAAAGGGACAAAAGAGGGGCGTAACTTAACTTCAAGGAACCTAAAACCCAAGGGGTTAGATATAATTTTATGGCCAATCCAATTCTGAGTATTTAAAAGTTTTTTTCTGTATATTTTATGCTTCTTGTGAAAAAGTTTATTCAAATTTCGGATAATATATTATAAGACACTATATACACGCTATAAGGGTGTATGCGGATGACGTCATATTTAATGCGCATGGAGGCCATACAGGAGTAGTGCATAACATTGCTCAGCATAGGACAAACTTTTTATTTAAGCCAATTTCCTTTGGGAAATCGGTTAATGTTTTGTTATTGTTATTTTTTTCACATACTTGAGATACTAATTCAACATATTTATAGCATCAATGCTCTCAAAAATATTGCTTAGTGTTTTTAAACTGGTAAAATGAGTTATTTTCCTATGCCACCCATGTTATTGTGTTATTCAACGTGGCATTGACTTTAACATGAATGCCTACACCCTATACATAGATATTGATATAGGCAATATTTTATACGTTTCCTCTACCGTTTTCAGGCGTGTAATAAGATTGGTACCACACGTTACTACCGGTAAAAATTAACTTCTATGATATTAATTAAAAAATAATAATAATATTAAAAAAAAAAAATGCAGTGACCTTTAAGAAAAATATATATATTTTTTTTTTTTTGCTTATCTGATGGTCGCAGCTCTTGCAATGTTTATCAATGATACAGATGTTACCAATGACTTACTGATATCAAACAAGTGTGCAGTCAATTTTTAGAATATCAGAGAAATAGAAGACGTAGTACTGTACTGTATAACACTTGATGAAGCTCAGTAAAGAATTTAGAGTACAAAAATAAGAATAGGTTGGTTTCATTCATGTTAAAGTCGACGTCATACGTGAGTACTAAATAACATTTTAGCTGATATAAGAAAATGGCACATTTTGCCAGTTTAAAAATACTTCGCAATTTTTTTGAGAGCATTGATACTATTAACATGTTGAATTAGTACCTTAAGTATGCAAGAAAAATAATAATGACCAAAAAATAGCTAATTTACATAAGAAAATGACCAAAAACTACGTTCGTCCTATGCTGAGCTATGTTATTCATTGCTCAAGAAGAGCATCAAATAGCACTCAGAATGACGTCATGCGTACACACACACACCCTATAGAGTGTATGCGCATGACGTCATTCTGAATGCGTTTCGACGCCGTACTGGAGCAATGAAAAAACATTGCTTAGCATAGGACAACATAATTTTTAACTATCTTTGGAAAATTTGTTTTGTTTTTTTCTTGCATATTGGAAAACTTAATTTGACCTAAATTTACAGCATCAATGCTCTCAAAAATATTGCTAATTATTTATAAACTGGCAAAATGTTTCATTTTTCTACACCGACCTATTTAATGCTCACATGTGGCGTCCACTTTTATATCAATGCAGCCGTCCTATATAGAGGCCATACGGGTAAAGCCATTCATAAGTGACGCTCAGTAATTTCCCACTCTTTATTACAAGCTATACATTGTAGAATCATTCTCAAATAGTTTTTATTATTATTATTAGTTTATTTATTATTATTATTATATTAAACTAAAACATTCGAGCAAAAAAATATGGTAATGTGTAATGATTGATACTAGAGACATAAATAAACTGTTATTTTAGGCGAACAAAAATTATCTCAAAAATTTTACACAATTATCAGGTATTGTAATAATATTATTAAAGGAATATAGACCAGAGAAAAACATATAAGCATTTATATCACAAAACACTTGATGTGACTTACATAAATAACTTTAATTTGTCTCAAAAACCAACTGTAGCTCCGTAGCAGTGATCAGAAAATTTAATTTATGCAACCCGCACAATATTTTCATACTAATTTTTGCATGTTTCTGACGTCATAAACATGAATGGTCACTTAAATTGCATACTTTACAGTATTTACAAGCTCTCTCGTGGGGCTACGTTAACATTCTGGTAAAATTTGTCAACCAGTTTTGAAGATCCTATATCGTGTTTATTCATTAAAAAGCACATGTTGTTTTATGTGATCTATGGCTTTAATAAAACTACAGCATTAGAGCAACAAAATATGGCAATGAATGCGATACTAGAAACATAAATAAACGGCTATTTTAGGCGAACAAAAAGTATGTCAAAAATTTGACGCAATTATCAGCTATTGTAATAATATTAATAGAGTACTAAAGTATTAAATACAGAATGACATTAGCGATATTGCAACAAGTAAATATGATTTCAATATACAAAACTTAATATTTTCAATGACGCTTACATATGTTCATAATAATGTAGTACATTTCACATTTGGCATTCACAGTAAAAAGACTGATGCAATGCCATGATATTTACTTTTCTCGTGGGAAAAAAATTATAAAAAAATATAAGATCTTATTTGCAAATTCTACTTATAACATATGTGCTAATAATTAAATAGTTTCATTCGATGTATCGAGAATTTTCATAATTATATATTTTTATATCGATATATTTTAAAATTTTGCTACGTTTTAACGATTTCCTTTAATTATCAGCATCGTTAAAGGAAATCAATTTAAATCAGAAAAAAAAAAAACGTTTTTTACGTCATTAATATTATTATATACTCTTAAAGCCCTTGTCAACTTACTTTTTTATTATTTAGAATACTAGATTGATAACTATCATACCTTATTATCCATGAATTAGACACCAACACGTTGATTTTGTATTTATTTTCTTGTTGACAGTTATTTCACGTATCTGACGTCACAATGTACCACTGCCAATCACAGTCACCGCTCTGGTCACGTGATAAATTCAAGCCCTTCCCTCGAGTTCTTTACCTCTATCACGACCCCATCGGTACATTGTGACGTCAGATGCGTGAAATAACCGCTAAAATAAAAATAAATGAAAATAAACACAAAATCAACGTGTTGGTGTCTAATTCATGGATAATAAGGTATGGTAATTATCAGTCTAGTGTTCTAAATGATAAAAAAGTAAGTTGACAAGGGCTTTAATACGTACGATAAAAATGCTGTTTCGATTTTATTTATAATCGATGTTATAATATAATAAAGATGTTTTAATTTTAGTTTCCACAAAACCGTATATCTTGCAATAGTTTTATTTTGTCATTATATTGAGTCTTTTCTCTTCTTAATGTTACATTATTTATTTGTGTTATTTACTTTACCTGGAAAAATAATATTGATTTACAAATGACTCGTGTAAGATTACGACAAATAAGGTAAATTATGTTTGTATATAAAAAAGAAAAAAAATAATAATATTTTATTTTATTAATACATTAATACATAAATATTATTTTTTAATAATTTTGTTTTAATATATATATATATATTTTTTTTTATTTTTAATTAGTATTTTTTATTATAAATTTTTAATTGTAGCGTAGGATTTAAAAGACAATAAATTAATTCGTTTACTTGTTCCTTTTGACTGTTGATATAGGTCAATTCCTCAATCTAAGATGTAGCATTATTGAAATGTTTTTATTCATTATAGTGTAGCACAGTTAATAGTAATGTATGTAAGATTAAAAAACATATTAAAGCATGTGTGTATATTTCAGTTTTAAGTTCAAATAGAGCAGTTTTTATTATATGCTCTGAAAAAAAAAACAAAAAAAAAAAAACATTGCAATACATTTTTTTTTCTTTGTAATATAAATGGTTCCGTATTAAATGCATTCTTTTATATCGTTTGTATTTTAAAATTAGGTGCTTCGATAAAAACAAAGAACGAAAGGTACATTTTGATGGAGCTTTTTTTATTTGAAATTATAGTTGTTGTTTCCAGCAATTTTACTATGAAATATATTGTAAAATATAAAATCTTATTGAAAAAATATATATTTTTTTTTTATTATTTTATTGACGTATACGATTGAACTACATAAGAATTAACAGATAATTTTTATTGCCCTTCATTGCTGTAACTTAACAACAATTATGATTATAAAAATCCCAACTCTACCAAAAAAAAATACATACAATGCAAAAAGCTCTATTCGTTTACAGTATTTTATAATAAAATAATAATATGGTCGAGATCTAATTATTTGCATGCTAATTACTTTGTACAGAGGCTATTTAAATGGAAAAGGTTGATTCAAAATTGTTGACACTTTGAGATTTATTGAGTTGAGAACATTTTTTAATGCTGCTATATTTATGATGATGGTGGCTCCAATCATATATATACCCTGGGATATGTTATGAATTATGATATTCAAAATTCCTTAAATATGTAATTTGAAAATAGTAATATTTGCGCTCTACAGTATACTAGTCTATACTCTACTTTAGTAATTAGCAATTATTGAATGCAGCATAAATTACGTATTTTATTTGTCTCTCTCTCTCTCTCTCTCTCTCTCTCTCTCTCTCTCTCTACGGAAAATAATAAATAATACTCAAGGCAAGTAAATACAACAGGTAGACATATAACCTATAACACAGGTATTATTATACTACAATAATACCTAATGCAGGTGCAATATGCCATAATAAAGGTGTTATACTCACTTAAATTAAGTGGCATTGTAATTTATATAACTACCTGTTCAAAATTAAAGTGTACACTCACCCCGAATAAATCTGACCAGTCGCGTTAAAGTTTCCTCATATATTTAACATTTGGAGACATGAACGCTGCGGTCATATTTATTAGGGGGGAGTGTACAGCTCTGGCCAAATACAGGATACATGTACTACCTGCCATAAGTAGTATTTTTTTTCTTTGCATAACAATTTAAATTAGTGTTTATTCTGCAATAGAGCAAGTTTCCAAGCATATTACACTGAATTTAATAGAGTCAAAACAATATAAGAAGCCAAGTAATTAACATATAAAAGTCATTTGGTAGTTTTATAGTTTTATTTCCAAGTTTTCGTATACTTATATTGCTATGTTATTGTTATGTTACAGTTTGGATCGCGAGAAATGTGGACCTACAGATGACGTGTCGCTCTTATTGAGCACCTCTCCTCATACCACTGCATGGAGTACCTGCGTAAACATGATCCGCAGTCGCAAGATTACCTCATGCTTCATAGGAGGCTCATTAGTCATCATGGTGGCAGTCTATGTACTTTCACCAACCTTTCATTCAGGGGTGAGTATCTATTGGAAACCCTGGTTTTGTCCTCACTTATGGAATAACAATGTTATTTTTCATAAGGGAATAGCAGACGATGCAAAAGTAGGTTTAGTGAGAAAACAAACAAACTGACAACTCAACAATACTAACAAAGTGCTAGCAGACGACTTGGTGTTCCTGTCTACATTTAACATGCTTTCTTATGGGGGAATGCAGCAGCTATAAATCAAGTTAGAATTATTTTTCAGAGCTGAAATTTTTACTGTAGCTTACTTAGCCCTTAAACTTTTGTTTCCCTGGATTTGAAGTCAATAAGGTGAAAAAATAATTTGTAACCAAATTACTTGAAATCCAGGAAAACAAAAGCTTTGAGGTTCAGTAAGCTACAGTAAAAATTTCAGCTCTCAAAGAATAATTCTAACTCAAGTTATAGCTGCTTCATTGCCCCATAAGAAAGCATGTTAAATGTAGACAGGAACACCAAGTCGTCTGCTAGCACTTTGTTAGCATTGTTGAGCTGTCAGTTTGTTTATTTTATCACTAAACCTACTTTTGCAACGTCTGCTATTCACGTAACGTCATGTGAGCGTACTAATAAAGGAACAACTGTTGTGACGCCGACTTTAAGCGATTTCACTCACATCCACTTCCGTTTCAACTTACTGCGCATGCGTAGTAAGTAGAAAAGGAAGTGGATGTGACCGGAAACGCTTAAAGTCAGCCTCAAAACGGTTGTTCCTTTATTAGTCAATATTTCATATGGACATGATGTCAAACTGAATGCGCTTCGACGCCATACTGTAGCAATGAATAATACTTGAGACAAGAATAAATTAGAGTGCAACTTTTTTTTTCAGTGTTGCCTGTGAATGGCTAGAATGACACACCAATAACATCCATTAAATATAAGCAAATTTTTACTTTACAGTTGTTTAAATAGAAAAAAAAATCACAATGTCTTGAATTAAAGGCTTAAAGTTAAGAGACAAAAATTATTGATTGAAAAAAAAAAGTGATAACATAGTAAAGTTTTTTTCTTAACTAGAAAAAAAAAGTTCTATTTTTATGTGGATTGCGTGTGGATCTATTACATAATGTTTTTTCTATTAAACTTTGTAGTCTAAAAATAGAATTTTCTTGCTTTTTTTTTTCCTGTTATTTTCACCTAGCACACTTTTTACTTGTACTTTTGTGAAGGTAATACAAACTAAAGTTAAAAGTTATAAAAATATAAAATTTTAATATATTTATTATTTTTTTCTATAATAAATTGTTTTATTTTTGCACAGTACATTATATATATTTATTATAAAAATAATTTCTTAGGTATAATATTATTATTTCTTTTATTTTATAATATATTTTAATAAAGTAAGTAATAAATATTTTATATTTTCAATATATTCATTAGGTTATAGTAAAACCAATATTCCACAAGGTTCCAAATTCACTTGAAGTGTAGTTACTATTTGAGTGAACTGGTGAAGATTCACAGTCGATGATTTTACCATCGGTAAACTAATGAAGAAAATGAAGTTACCGTGTTTCGTAATTAATTATACCTCGTTAATTTAAAATAAGTTTAACGATATAATATGCAGTAGGTATGAGATATTTCTACTCAAATGATTCGGTAAGAAAAAATTACCCATATATATATATTATAAATTATAATATGAAAATGCTTAGCAGTATTTTTGAGAGCATTAATGTTATTTGGTTTGAATTGGGTTTTCAAGTCTGTGAGAAAAATACCCAATTTCTCAATGAAAATGGTAAAAAAACAAAAAAAAAAACAAGAATACTAATATTATTAATTGCTCCAGTATTGCGTCGAAGAATATTCCCTGGTTGTTACATAACATACACTTCTCTTATAAAGATTTATTATTACTATTGTTATGAATTTTTTTTTTTGCAAGCTTTCCTAAAAGTTAATTTGTTATTTAACTTTGAGTCATTTGTTTCGATTTTTAAACCCATTTAAAGGATATTCGCACGTAACCCTTAACTTTGTGTTTGCATGTGTTCGACATAGCTAAACTTCTAAAATTATTTCATCTTTAATTTATGTTAATTTTATATTTAATGCCCGTTTTTTTAATTATAAGAAAATATAACGATGTTTACCCGTCAAAGTGAACGTATACTACACTTTACAAATTTTACTTAAAATGAACGATCTGCGTTTGGCGCTTCTACGTGTTATAACCTGAGAACTAGATGGGGGAACTTGGAATTTGTAAAAAGTAGATCGTTCATTTTTCACAAAATGTTTAAAGTGTAGTATACGTTCACTTCGACAGGAAAGCATCGATAAGTAAAATTTTATAACTTTATAAATAATTAAACTTTTGAATAAAAGTCATAAAAAATTCATATAGTCTAAAAAAAAAAAAAAAAAAAAAAAAAATGAAGAGTTACAGTTTTATCGTTAAAGTTATAGTTTTAAATTAACTTAACGTTAACGTTATAGAAAATTTAGGTAACGTCTATAAAGACTATTCCGTATATTTTTGTGTGTGTATTTTTTATTTGATGTCGCATGTTTTAATCTTCTATTGTTTTATGTTTACAGTATCTGGATCGCACTATCGGGGTAGAAGACGAGGATCCTAATATTATTATTGGATTACATAAGTTAGCACAAGGGGGTGCAACAGGGAGGAACCTTGAGTCTATAGCAGAGCCAGCTACTCTCTCACCTGAGGTAAACTATAATAATTAACAACTATATTTTTACATCAATACAATATAGTGATTGAAATTAGTGCACTATAGAAATTTCTTAAACACTCTCCATAATTTTTTTTATTTTTTTTTTTTTCGTTGTTAGTGCATTTAAATGCATGTTATTTGAGTACGTTTTTCAAAAAAATCGAAATAAATCAATGGGTGTATTAAAAATGTATTATTTATAAAATTTTTTAATTATGTATTATTGAGTATTTATTTATACTTATAGGTATAATATGGTATTACACTGTACTTTCCTCTCACTGTAAAAGTGTTATGTGTTATTATATATTGCAAACCCTCTTCTACTATGTATTATAATTATTGTTGTGTTCAGTTCAATTCAATACAATTTCTAGATAATTATATAATTAATTCTACATAAATAGACGAATGAATGAATGAATGAATGAATGAATGAATGAATGAATGAATGAATGAATGAATGAATGAATGAATGAATGAATGAATGAATGAATGAATGAATGAATGAATGAATGAATGAATGAATGAATGAATGAATGAATTCATTTAGTACAAAAAAATATATTAACAAATATAATATAAAAATATGATAATTTAAGCACTTTTCATTTCTCTTTGTATATATTTTAAACGAATAAAAAAATGTTTAGAATATAGCAAATTAATTGTTCTAAACTAATGTATCGATTTTTTTTTTTTTTAGGTAAAGCTACGTCAATTAATTGGATGCCATGATAGAGCAGCTACCCAACGTTACGGACAACGTGGTGATTATTGGGTCTTACATAATTACGTACCTGCAAAAAAATGGTTTGGATGTGCCGATAGTATAACATATACAACACATGGAGATCATACATTCCTAGATAATTTAGAAACATTAATATCACGTTGGAATGGACCAGTATCTATATCAGTATATGCACCAGGAACAGATTTTAATATAACATTAAAATCAATACAACATGTTAGAAATTGTGGTAAAAAATCATCATTAATTCAAGATTTTGTAACATTTCATATATATTTTCCAAATAAACATGTACCTAAGAATATTCCAAGACCTATTGCTAATGGTAATGGTACAGAACATTTAAAAGATATTAAATATAATTGTTCATCAAGACCACCATGGGAAACATTTACTAAACCAAGTTATAGAACGACACATAAAATATTATACCCTGTAAATGTTGGAAGAAATGTAGCAAGAGAAGAAGCTGTTACACATTTTGTACTTGCTTCAGATATTGAATTGTATCCAAATCCAGGATTAATTCCTAATTTTTTAGATATGATAAGAACTCATTTAGAATTTCCTAATCAAAATAATATTAATAATAAAAGTATAAAAAATAATACTACTACTATTAATCAAAGAAAAGTATATCCATTATCTATTTTTGAATTAAAAGATAATACTACATTACCTTATAATAAAACACAATTAGTTAAAATGCTCAAGAAAGGAGATGCAGTTCCTTTTCATAAACATGTAAGTATATTAAATATCAATTTTATTGTTTTACCATCAGAAAAAGTATAGCAATTTAGCAGTCTTGTAGACGTTAACGTAAAATCGTTAACGTTAAGTTAACTGACATTAATTGGTTATTTACAACATTGCACAATTAAGTAACGTTATAGTTATAGATTAAGGGAGTAGGGTACCGACATCAGCCATTAGACTCAAACTTTTCTCGTCAACAAAAACTGAAATTTTGTACAATGATACTTCAGCTTGAGACAATTTCAAATATATAAAAAATTTTGGGGTTACCGTGCAAATTAATTTTATAAGATTTTTTGAAATTTTAAGCCCATAAGGGCCAATGTTAATTTCAATATTTTTTTCTTTTTTTTTTTTTTCGGGACGGTCAAACATCATGAAATTTTTATCACGGCTAGGTGTAACCCTTAGCTACACATTGAAACCAAATTTAGACCAAAACATTTCTATAGTTTTTGAGATATAAGGTCAATACCCTACTCAGTACTCCCTTAACAAAAATTGAAGTTAACATAGCGTTTACTATAACATTACTTTTTGAATGAAATTAAAAAAAAAAAAAAAAAAAAAAAACTGACGAAGTGAGAGAAATAAATAATAATACAATTAACCTTTTATTTATAAATGAGTAAATATAAGTAAAATAATACCTATAAATTATTAAATTTATGAATTCATAAAAATACACACATCCTCTAAAACAAGCTGTTATATATGTTATAGTTAACGTAAGTTAACGTTATCGTTAAAGTTATAGTTTTATTTGAAATTAACTTTAACGTTATGGAAAATTCGGATAACGCCTACAAGACTACAATTTTTATATATAAATCAGATTAATTTTAATAATAATTAACGGCTTTTATTGGCGGAAATCTGGCTACAAACCTCTCAATCTCTCAATTTAACCCAACTGTTTAACAGTTCAATAAGTTATATAATAGTTTTAAATTAATTCAAACAAAATTTGCATTATGTTAAAAAAAATTTCCTCTTATAGTAAATAATAATTGTTAAGTAATATTTATAATTTAAATTTTTATAACATGATATTTTTTTTTATTTTATTATTATTTTACTCTAAAATTATTTTTAAATCAATTTATATTTCTACATGTAATAATGGGTGGGTTATTATAAGCGTACTATTGATTTTTATTTTACATGCATCTATATGGTAATAAAAATTACGTCATTTTTTTGTGCCTCTTCTTCCAATTCACGCTCAATAATAAATAAATAAATTGATCGATCGGTTTAATTTTTTATATATAAAAATATTTAGAAGTTATATAATAACAACTGTCTCATTAATTAAATCAATTATAGAAGAGAAATTAAATGGATATAATATAGAATTTTTAAGCAACAAAAAAAAAAAAAAAAAGGTCATAAAAGTTAATTATTTGCCCTTCAATTATGTTTATTTTATAAAATATATTATATAGATAATTTCTACAACTATAATATTATGTCTTTGAAATATTAAGGTCCATTTTTTCTTTCTCAGCTAATATTGCGTTTAGAAACAATGAATAATATCACTGTCGATGATACACATTGTAAGACGAATTGCGTTTTAAGATACATAAAACTTACATAATAATGACAATAAATGACTTAAATAAAATTAATAATTAAAATATTTGCCATTTAAATCATAATTAGTAATTACTAGAATTACCAATGAAAAAAAAAAATTTGTGTAAAATTTATAGTTCTTTTTTAATTACAAATAAAACTAGTATTTTTGTTTCAAATAAATAATTGATATAAATATTCATTATAATTAATGTTATGAAATGTTATTCAGGTATGTCCAAATTGTCACAATGTGCCTAAAGCTAAAGAGTGGATAACTCAAGCAGAAGCCCCAAATCTTCATGTATTTCACGTAGGAAGTCGAACTGGAAATTTCTTACATTGGGAACCAATTTACATCGGTACCCATGCTGAACCTATGTATGATGAGAGACTCAGCTGGGAGGGAAAGAGTGACAAAATGACACAGGTGAGTCTCTTTGGATCACGATGTTCATGGATCATTGTTTTTAATAACATTAAGGAGCGTGTCGTTTTTTTTTTTTAATTGCATGCATGGCTAAATACTCACTTTACTTAAAGCCCCAGGTCACATATAAAACAACTGTACTTTTTAATGAATAAACACAAAATGGGATCTTCAAAACTGATGACAATTTTTACCAGAATGTTAATGTATAGCCCCACGAGAGAGCGTGAAAAAGCTGTAAAGTATGCAATTTAAGTGACTATTCATGTTTATGACGTCAGAAACATGCAAAAATTAGCATGAAAATTTTGCGCGGAAAAATTTCTGATCACTGTTACGGAGTTACAAATGGGTTTTGAGACAAACTAAAGTTATTTATGTAAGACCCATCAAGTGTTTTGTAATATAAATGTACATATATGTTTTTCTCTGGTCTATTCTTGCAATACTATTCTAGATGAATTGATTTAAAATTTAAAAGTATCGAAAAATTAACAAAGTTGTTTTTATATTTTTCAAAAACATATTTCAAGTTTTATTAATTATTCCAATAAAAAAAAAAAAAAAAAACTATTAAAAGTAAATACTATTTCTTTTTTAGTTCATGATACTAAAGCCTACAAATGGCAAAATAAAAGAAATTTGCCGTTTTTTAATAAGATATTTAATAAATAATAATAAAAAAAATAAGATATTGTAATTTACTATTTTATATGATTTTGAAATAATAATTATTATGCTTAAAAAAGTGAAACTGTATTAAATTCTCAAATACAATAATAATATAAACAACTTAACATTATTGTAATATTTTTCTTTCTTATTATTATTAACTAATTTTTCTTTTCTTCTCATTCAAGTGCTAATTTATGTGTGCATATTTTCAGGGTTACGCGATGTGTGTTATGGGGTACCAGTTTCATATCCTGGACAACGCTTTCCTAGTTCACAGACCAGGGATCAAGTTCTACCATAAAGACAAAGAGAGAGAACTTCACGTAAAGAGAACTCAAGTTCTGATTAGGCAGCAAATTTTACCAGAAATGAAACTATTATACGGAACTCTTAAAGGATGTACCGTCTAATTGTTTTTAACAGAGGTAACTATATTTACTACAATGTTACGTATTATACATATCTGCGCCCAATGTCTGTACAATTATTTAGACCATACCTTAAAGGCGTAGAACACCTTGAACAAAAAAAAAGTGTAATATCTTAAGAATCTGAAAATCAACTTTGATTTGGCCGGGGTCATTGATTTCTAATTTATTTTCCATTCACAAAATGCCACTGGTGGTCACTGACGTCACAGCTTGCCCGATTTACGCGCGCGTAAAACAAGCGATGAATTGTTTTAGGTAAAAATGACAGTTACGCCTGCAAATTTTAAAAGTAGACATTTCTCTCCACAATTTGATACTTTCATTTTACATGAAATAAAAATTTCAAATTCACAGAATAAGATTGTGCATGGTAAAAGTTACAAAGTTACGATTTTACTCTGAAAATGTAATGTTTTTTTTAAAACTTTAAGAAACGTTTTGTCATTATAGTAAATCGTAGTATATATTTTTTTTATAAATTTTATTTATTAAAATTAATATTTATATTAAAAATATTGACTTACAATAGTGTTGTTCGTAAACCCTGTTCTCTGCACCAAAAATGACGATCGCCTTTGGTTATTCAAATGGAATGCGCATTTTTTGGTGCAAGAGAACAGGGTTTACGAACAGCATTAATGTTATTATAGCCATTTAATAAATAAAATTATATTTTATATAATAAATTTTACAAAATTTAAATGTGTTTTATATAAATAAATATTTATATTATAAAATATTTGTTTTAATTATTTTTGTAAATAATTTTTTTATAAATATTTAATAATTTAAAACTTATAAGAAATATTGCAATTTCCTCCTTCTTTAATCATTATGGAATAAAATCCATTTAAATTATTTTCAATTCTACATCATGTTAATCATGTTCTAAAATGTTGGATTTTATATCCTATAAAAATAACGAGTTAGTCTAAAGGAGTAGGGTACCGACCTCATATCTCAAAAACTAAAAGTGTTTTGGGTCTAAATTTGGTGTCATTGTGTAGCTAAGGGTCACACCTAGCCTTGATAAAATTTTCATGATGTTTGACCGTCCAGAAAAAAAGAAAACAATTATTGAAATTAACATTGAGCCCTATGGGCTTAAATTTTCAAAAAACCATATAAAATTAATTTGCACGGTAACCCACCAACATTTTTATATATTTGAAATTGCCTCATGCTGAAGTATCATTTTGCAAAATTGCAGATTTTTTTGACGAGAAAAGTTTGAGTCTAATGGCCGACGTCGGTATACCCTACTCCCTTAAGCAGTATAATATATATACAATTTATGAATACGTAATGTGAGAGAACACGTCGTAATTTTTTTCATTCTTTTATCTTTAAGTATTAACTTTTTTGACGTTGTGCTAATTAATAGAGTTTTTAATTTATATCATTGAATAACTAGACCAAAGCTATATAAGTATATATGAGGGGAAAAAAACATTTAAAACAAATATTGCAATTACATTGAGATGTTTAAAAAATAATAATTAGACAAACAGAACGTGGAATGATAACGTGTGCTACTATTATGTCTGTTTACATTTTTTTCTACGATAGTATTATATATTTTTAACACCATCATAAATACAATGTTAGTAAAAATATTTGATAAAAATAAGGAGGGGGGGGGGGGGATGAAAATCAATGTAAAACATTTTTACAATCAGAATTCATGACTAATAAAGGAACAACTGTTTTGAGGCCAACTTTAAACGAATTCGGTCACATCCGCTTCCGTTTCTACTTACTACACATGTGCAGAACGTCGAAACGGAAGCGGATGTGAGCAAAATTGCTTAAAGTCGGCCTCAAAACAGTTGTTCCTTTATTAGTCAATAGTATGTATTTTGTCATCTCCCTATTAAACACTATTGCATGAAATTATTTGTAAGGGCAAATGAAGAAAATAAGATAAAAAAAATTTAAATTATGAGAGAAAAAAAAAAAGTTAAAAAATAAAATGAAATAAGAGATCCAATTTTTTTTTAACTTTTTTTTTTTTTTAACTTTTATTATATTTTTAAATACCTTGATTTATTATTTTTCTTATGTATGTATTATGTATATAGTATGCCTTATAACAATCTAAGATTTCGATAACTTAAAATTTAATAATTGTATTGTCTAGACAGTCTATTAATCTTATGGAAATTAAAAAGTACTTTTTGTAATATTGTATAATAGAAATACTAAAAAAAAAAAAAAAAAAAAAGAAGTTAGATTTCATTTGAACTGCCTTGATTTTGTTGATAAAAGACTGCGTTCAATACAAACAGTCTGGTCAACTCGTGATATTTAACATGCGTGCTCGCGTGCTTGAGATCGTGTCACGTCACAAACACGTCACATGGTCAATGAACGAGCTTTAGTTCACGTCAACTGGACGATAATTGAGAGTTATAAAATACTTTTGTATATAAATATTATAAAATAACGACAAAAACATACGATCGACAGTTATTAAAATAATTACCTTTTTTGTTTCTTTTTGGGTATAATAAAAATATGAATAATTCTCTCTTTCTCTCTCTCTCTCTCTCTCTCACTCTCTCTCTCTCACTCTCTCTCTCTCTCTCACTCACTCACTCACTCCTCTCTCTCTCTCTCTCTCTTTCTCTCTCTCTCTTTTAACAACGTATATAAGGTTAAAGTTATTAATGTTATTATTTTTCATTTTTACAAAAATAAATGTTGAATTGTTCATATATCAGGAATTACCATCGTATTTATGGCTATACTAAATTCATTACGTACATTTTTACTAAAATTAGGACTGATACGAATGCGTGTTGTACTCTTATATATCATAGAAGTGATATAAGAAGTGGACGATTTATTATAAGACTCGTCAAAAAAAATACCAAAGCAACAATAACAATTAGTAATATATATATATTACTAAATTTTATGTTCAATTTAATATTTTCTATATTTATCATTGTTTTAATTCACATTTTAGTATTTTCATTTTTATTGTATTTTTTAATTTTTGTACTATTTTTTTCTATCTCTCTCAAAATTGACTGATAAAGGAACAACTGTTTTGAGGCTGACTAAAAGCGATTTTTTCAGTCACATCCGCTTCCGTCTCAACTTACTACGCACGCGCAGTACGTTGAAACGGAAGCGGAAGTGACTGAAATCTCTTACAGTCTGACTCAAAAGAGATGTTTCTTTATTAGTCATAAACAATCATCATAACAAAGAATTCAGTAAAAAAAAAAAAAAAAAAAAAAATCTTTTTGTCTATATAACATTTTGTCCTTAATTTTTTATATGAAAGATTAACTGAAATGGAAGATATTTTATGAAAATTTATATTTTCTGTAATACATGTTGTAAAATAAATGAAAGTGTACTGTAATATACTGCATTATTTCTGATCGAATATATAAATTGTTATTTGAATGCTAATTATTAAAATTTGCATTTTTTTTTGAGGTTGTAGCGCAGTGAAGTATATGCGTGCTATGGTATAACGTGCAAAGAAACAAAAGTTCATTTTCCCATGTAGTGCGTTGCGTATATGTGAATTTTTCCGATGCCATGCATGCATTGAATACGCTCTCGTGTTCTTCGCACGTTGTTATACCCTTGCATTATGCCAGTGTATTATAGGTAAAATAAAAGGAGAAATGTTTAGGCTTGACAGGTCTATTAATGTCCCCAGCCATTCAGTCCTAGTAGTGCAAGGCATAGACTTATACACTCTGGCCAAAATAAAGTCGTTCCCGCCAAAAGCTGTATCCGCGGTGCTAACTCAATCAGAGAGCGTGCTATAAACCTACTAGCCAATCACAGTTGACTTTACATAGTTAATTACACTGTATCCACTCGAAGTAGTTTTGGGAGAAGTGTATATAAGTGTTGTTCGTAAACCCTGTTTTCTTGCACCAAATAATGCGCATTCCATTTGAATAACCCAAGTTGATCGTCATTTTAGGAGCAGAGAACAGGGTTTACGAACAGCATTAATGTCTATACACTATGGTTTAGTGGCCCACGTCAAGTCAAACGTATCTCTGGACGGCTCACTAATTCACCTCATCTCATTCATTTCGATCGGTTGTTATATTTGATATGTTGTGTGTGATATAGAACTAATTCTCATGGCTACACATATAGTGTTATCGCGCATTACTATTGTGTGAGCTTTTTATGTTTATATATTGATCAATAATTCTGAGCTGTATAATATAAATAAATATTACATATGTTTACCATAGCAACAATGCAAATGATTGATGATATTTTATTTTATGTCTTGTTTTGATGAACTATCAGAGGCAAGAAATATAATATACTTAGTAAGTGAAAGGACTAATCGAAATCGAGTATAATGTCCCCCAACATAAGGGTGTACGCGGATGACGTCATATTTAATGTTCTTGGAGGCCATACTGGAGTAGTGAATAACATTGCTCAGCATAGGACAAACTTCGTTTTAGGCAATTTTCTTTTTGGAAGCCTGTTAATTTTTTCCTATTGTTATTTTTCTCACATACTTGAGATACTAATTCACTATAATTATTTACAACATCAATATGCTCTTAAAAATATTGCATAGTGGTTTTAACCTGGTAAAAAGAATTATTTTCTTATGTCACCCATGTTATTGAGTGATCCAACATGGCGTTGACTTTAACATGAATGCATACACCCTATATATGTACTTCTATACTAATCTAATAATGTCCAGCGGATCTGATTTAAATTTTTGTTGCAGATTAACAAGAGATCAACAAAACAATGAAAGTCATCAACAGAGCAAGCTGAAAAAACAAGAAATATAAAAAAAGTGCCTTAATAAAACTTAAACTTTTTTGTGCCTAATATAAAAGTGGATCAATTTTTAAAAAAATAGAAAATGTTCCTAAAAAAAAAGTGATAATTTTTTTTTTCATGTAACGTGTTCTATATAAGTGCATTAACTGATAACAGACAAATATAATGAACTATCTATCTACACTTATGTGTATACAATGTAGCAAGAAAGTTATGTCATTCCAATTTAAATTATTTATGTGGTTTAATATGGTTAAATTAAATTAAAAATTATATTAAAATATTTACTAAAAATATATTTTATTATATAAAATTTTTAATTTATATAATTATAAAAAAAAGTATGAAATATATTTATTATAAAATTATAAAGGTTGTAAAGTTGAAATTAAAAATTATTTAAGTATTTTTTAATATTTATTATTATAATTTTTTTTTATAAAAAAAATAAAAAAATGCAGCTTAAATTTCAAACTTCTAAAAGTTGTCAATTGTTAAAGTTGAAGCTGTTGCTCTTGATTCTATTATCAGTATCTTAAACAACACCAGAATGAAGTAAAATAGAATTATGTAGTATTTATAAAGTATTTTAGTAACAGTTGGACAAAAGTGACGAAACACGAAACGATATAATATTTTGCAATTTACTTCAACTTTATAAAATTGAACAATTAGAAATGAAAATTTTGCTATAAAATTTGTACAGAGAGAAAATAAATGGAGATTTGTGTAAGAGGAATAAAGATATGCGAGCAAGTTTAAATATTTCTAACATTTCTCTTTATTTTTAATGAACATAAAAAGTATTGGCAATTGATTTTCTTTTATCGTCACTTAAAAAAAAAAAAAAAAAAGTTATCTCGCAGTTATTATTATTATTATTTTTATTTTTATTTTTTTGCTTTTAACACACGAAAACGTAAACTATAAGCAACTCCAGTTTCAAGAAATATCAAGTTTTTATTATTATTTTCTCTTAGTTTTGAATTGGCGATTGAATGATATTATAAAATGTTAAAAATTATTTAGTAGAAAAGATCTTTGTTAAATTTCTTTTTCAAACAAATTATTTGTTTTGTTCAAATAGATTGAATAATAAAAAAATATAAAATACTTAAGATAATTTTTATTTTCAATTATAATTGTATGTTAATTTATTTTATTGCAGTTTTTACAGCTATGTAAATAAAATGCGTGTCATATTTCTCTGTATGCAAAAATTGTTAAATGGTACACCACTCTAGCATATAATATTGTTAATATATTACTTTTTTATGCTTCTAAATTCTTTTTTTTTTTTTTTTTTTTTTTTTACACTTTTTTTTTATACACTTTAATTTTTAAAGTTTGTCCCTTTAGAAAAAAATGGAAGTTTTAAATAACAAAACAAACCGTCAGTAATTTTAATTTCATTTTAATTTGCAGAACAAAATGCATGAAGTCTAAAAAAAAAAATTGTATAGACCCCTTGCACTTTGTCGCCATGTTTGTGGTATACCTAATGCATTGTCCAGCATAGGGAAACTTCATTTCTCCTAATTTTTCTCATAAAACAGTTTATTTCAACTCTTGAAGCTTATTAGGAGCTAGTAAAAGCTTTGATTGAGCTTTGAAGCTTCTTTTGCTATTAAAAATATAAAAATTACGTTTTTCCTATGCTGGCCTATGTATTCTGACCAACAATATGGCGGCTCTTAAATATGAGTGCAACCCGTCTATAGTATCTATTTTTATGCTTTATATATATTTTTTTTAATTACAGAAACTGGAATTTAAAAATACAATAAAAAAAAATAAATAAAAGCATAAGTAACGATTATATTATGGAGGTTATTGGTTTAAAAAAAAATTCTATGGCTATGCCTATAATATTTCTCCTTTAAATTACTTCGAAATTGTTGTAGTAATTTTCTCAAAAGTCACAAAAAACGTGTTTTTCCCCATAACTGTAATGTTAAATTAGGGGACCCCGCTAGCTTTCCCCGCGCGTTCCATTATTTGAGTGAATTTTATGCTATGTGTACCATTTAACTAAGAATTGTACTAAATTATTAAAATTTAGTTTTATGTAATATTATTTGTTTTCCATGTATATTGTGTCAACCAGTGATTTAGCTTGAATTTTTGTTTTTATATATATAATATTATATTATAAAAATAAAGTAATAAAAAATATATTCTTATAATAAATTACAATTAAAATATTTATTTTGTGATGTGAATGTATATTACAAAGAGCTTTGGGTAAAAAATAAATAAAAATGTGTATTTTATTAAAAAGTTAAAAAAAAGTGTTCTAATTGTTTTTTTTTCTGAGATACTTGATGTATGAAACAGAAATAAAAAAGTGTAAAAAATACCGTCCAACTTTAGTTTTTTTTTTTTTTTTTTTTTTAAATCATTGTCTGAAAAAGATTGATTCTTCATTAGTTAATATATTTTTTTTCTTCTGAAGCACTAAAAAGTATTTTAAGTTACATTTTTAAGTTACGATAAGAGTCAATAAAAATACAATATTTATTTGCTATTTATTCTATCATAATTCGATTATAATATATCAATTTTTAAAATTACAAAATATAGTTAAAATTATGAAAAAATAAAACATAATCATCTAATGAAAAATTAAGCTCTATGAGTTCATGCCATTGAATCATTTATTATTTTAAGACGTATACACTAGATTCATTAATCTTGATTTTTCATAGTCGTTTCGTACTAGAGCTGTAACAAACTCGAAATATTTTTAGCCCGCGGTTTGACAAACCCGGGTTTAGCTTGAAATCGAGCTTAAACTCGAAAAACGAGCCAACGCTCGGAAAGCTTGATATTTGAGCCGAACTTTGAAAACGAGCTTTCGAGCCTATGAAGAAAAAAGCTCGATTTTCAGTATGAATTTTTTTTGAAGGATAAAAATGCATAATAATATCAGGGGCGGATCCAGGGGGGGGGCGGTGGGGGCGACCGCCCCCCCCAAACGGCCCACGTGGGTGTAAAAATGAGCAAAAATTGAAAAAAAAAAAGTCCATAAAAAAAAAAATTTTTGCGCCTTCGGCGCAACTTTTATTGCGGGATAAGCGTTTGAATCCTGATTATAACAAAAATTTTTTTTTTTAACATCCCCTAGTTGTCATGTCATCAGGGTAATATATAAGAGATATAGTTCTGTTAATACTTGGACATCCACAAAATATTTTGCTTGCGATAAAAAAAAAAAAAAAAAAAAAAAACTAATGTAAATTTGATAATTTTTATCTCAAAATATTTTTCCATCCAAATATAAGTTATGTTTTACAATATATCATAAAAAATTGTTTTGCAATTTTTAAAACTATTATGAATCATGAATCATAATAATAATAATAATTAACGGCTTTTTATTGGGCGAAATCAGGCGTACAACCTCTCAATTTAACCCAACTGTTTTACAGTACAGTCAGTTACATTTTTTAAGTTAAATAACAATAAGCTTCTTATGTTAGAATAATTTATACATTATTTTTAAAGAAATGCATATATTGATAATTTTTAATTTTCATAATAAATATAGTGCATCATATAGTGCAAAACAATTTTTAGTATGGTATTCCAAAAAAAAAAAAAAAAAAACAGAAAAAAAAAATAATAATAATACACAATATTAATAGTTTATTTTTTAAATTTTTCCCTTTTTTTTTCAAGATTTTTTTTTTCATTGAAATAACATTAATAATTTAACAGAGAGATCAAAATAGAAAATATTTCTGAAAACATTTTGCATACTTTTACTTTTTTTTTTTTTTTTTTTTGCTTACATAAAAAAAAAAAAAAAAAGGAAAAAATTACTAAATAAAATTTTTGGCAATTCAAGAATATTTTTTCAAAGGCATACTAATTTTGCATTTTTTTCCAAAAAGGGGCGTGGCCAAATAAAAATTTTCGCCTGCGGCGCGCTACCCCCCCCCCCCCCCGGGGTCCTTCATGTTTATTTTCCTGGGAGATCGCCCCCCCCCAAACAAATGTCCTGGATCCGCCCCTGAATAATATATATATTATTTTAATTATTATTTTAAACAGCTTATTTTGCATGATAGAATATTAAAAACACTCATTTTAAACAAAAAATTACAAACTTTTTTTCTATGCTTTCTTCAAAAATTGTTATTATAGCTCGATTTATTTTCAAAAGCTCGTTTTTTTACAAGTCATTTACTAGCTCAACTCGAAATAGCTATTGTTTTCGAGCTAAAAGCTCAAAACCCAGGTTGACCATTTTCAAAAAATCGAGCACCCAAAGATTTTGGCCCGGGCGGGTGCTCGAACTGGTTTAAATTTACAGCTCTAGTTCATACATGATCGCGGAAAAAAAATTTGATTTTTTCCAGCTTTTTTTCTATTATCATATGATTCACAAAACTACATAATTTGTAAATATTTGTTAATTTTTTTATTATTATAATTGTACTCTATTATTGGTTCTGCTACAATAACCATGCAATATTATAAAATGTAAAATTTCATTAAATGTAAAATTCAGTTGGTAATTTTTTTTTGTAATAAAATAATAAATCTTTTTGGAGCGACATATATGACAAAAACATGAAAAATTAACTACGATATAACTTTTTTTTATATAATCCCAATATTATTGTTTATTTTTTGTTTGTATCGTTTTGTTCATTTTTTTTTTTTTGTTAAAAATTGTTGATTTATTTATTTTAAAAAACAAAAATGCCTTTTTATTTCAAAATTTATAATATTAATATATATATGATGTATATTTTATTATAATAATTTAAATTTTAATATTAAATATCAAAGCTATTTAAGGAATATTTAATTGCAGCCAAAATATTATGTATATGTATAACATTTATGAAATTGTGTAGAACGCAATTCGAAATAAAATTAAAATTATATTTTGCATTTATTATTTTATTTTATTCCGAAAATTTTTTAATCCCTTTTTTGCTTGTGAATTTTCTTCTTTGAAAATCATAGTGTTTAAATAATATAGTTACATGCAGAATTGCAGACGTGAAACAATTAAATGTCTATAAAAAAAGTACACACGCAGAGATCGTGAAAATACTAAAAAAAAAATAATAAAAAAAATCAATGAATTTCACTTGAAATCCAAAAATAATCTTTAAAACTATTTACCACTCTTTTTTCGAAGAAAACAATTTACACGAAGTTCAAACATTGACCGTTGTGGCAGCACTTCCTTTTAATAAATTTTTCTACTAGTTCAAATATTTGCCATTATACAAATGTCACGTGATTGAGTGGCAATCTAATATAAAAAACTTCAAAAGTTTGCTAGTATGATATTTTTGAGAATATCACTAGTGAGGGCAGCACTAGTATTTAAAAGTCCGCAAAAATGGCCGCATCTAGTGGCGGAGTTGAGTGGACAACTATAATTAAACCTATATTGGCCGCTTCATACGGCTCGTTTAATAAAAATGATCTTACAAATTTCGTCAAAGGAATCATCAAAAGGTAATACAGTAATTTTATATGAATCAATTGTTTTATTTACGTAAATATTTAGTTTCAAAAAAATGTGTCGGTCATTTCATTACGACTCGGGAAGTTTCCATGTTGCAACGTAATATGTAATCTAATTTTTATTTTAATCTATCATACTATAGTTTCATAATTAATTAATAGGTTATTTAAAATATACATATCTAATTATTTAAATCTTACGCATTTTGATTCTAAACACGTAAAATTGTTCATATTCGAGCGAGACAGAATTTCGACAAAAATGTGCTATTATGCATATCTCGGTTTTGTGACTTTATTGCACACTGCCAATTTTGGTAAATTCCCTAAAATCATTTTTTAATTCCCTAACCTAGGATTAAATCTTAAATCCTAATACATATACATAAATTTTAAGAAATTGTGTAGGCAGGTATATACATGAAAATTCCGACGACATGATTTAAAAAAAAAAAAAAAAATCTTGCCTTTTTTTTTTTTTTTTTTTAATATCAATACATTCGTATGGAACTGGAAAAAATGTGACATCATATTTGTTCACTTTCATGCAAAGTATGTATGATATTATATTTCAATTAATACGTAATACATAAATTAGAGGTAAAAAGTAGTCTTGATTATGCAATAAAAATGGTTACAGATTGGAAGTATCTTTAACTTCTGCATTCTGTAAGGTGGGAGTGTCTGTCACCCCCCCCCCCCTTTATGGTGAAAATTTCATTGTAAAAATTTTATGATTCTAAAACTTATGTATGTAAATCACATGATCTATATATTTCAAGATTATAAAAATAATTTAAATCTTACAATATAAATAGTGAGTGAAAAATGATGTGGCAAAGTCACCCCAGAAATAGGGTAGCATAGCATAGGGTATGTATATTATGTAATACTGGTTGATTTTTATAAGAGGTTGATAGTATAGCCGTAATTTTTAGGACGATTTTATTTCTAATTTGACTCATTTCTTGAGGCCGCGTTTGAACAGCTGACACGATTTGATCATCAGCCCTCACAGACTTTGATTTCAATTTTGATCAAGAGATGGTCATCTTGAATCCAAGGTCCATATATAAGAGGTTAGATGCTCCGGGAAAAGTTTTGGCCAAGGTCGCGCAACTTAAAGGAATTCACCAAAGACGTCATATCACCACTTACATATTTATTACGTCATATCGTATTTTTATTACCTTGTACATCCATAACAAAATAAAATCAACTGCACGAGTTTTGTGCTGCGCTCAACCTCTTTATTATATGAACCTTGTCTTGAATTAAAAAAAGAAGTTACAATCACTAATTTTTCATAATATATTCAAGTGTAATGTGTTCTATTTACAGTGAGAATGAGCTACAGAGTCAAGATGCAGAGTATGAAACTTTCTACACTGCTTTCTGTAGCCTCGCTGCAGAGTACATCAGCTCTTGTGCTGAGTCGCGTAAGTAAACCTTGATTTTATCTTGTACCATAGGATGGGTGCACTCAAAAAAAAAGTCTTGATTTTATCCATCCATCCATCTATATCATGACGCCATAATCCCTTCCGGGGTAGGCCAGGACAAATCCTTTCTAATAAGATAGCTTACCAAACCACAGGCTCTACCCTTAATACCACACTCCTCTGGGCTCCTAATACCAGAGCTGTGCAGCTCGGACCACCAAATCTTACGACGGCAGCACTCGCCACCATGGACAAGATGTGGTCAAACTGCCTGGCCTGTAAAGTCAACGTTTGGTCCCTACTAAAATGATAGAGGCTTTTCAATGTTAAAGCCTTTTGATTTTGGGAAATTTAAATTTGTGAAATGACCATTTTTTGGGTCCCTTGTGATTTTACAAAATTGAGAGTACACTTGATGAATGTTATAAAGTAAACTAATTTAATAATTTTTCATATTTTTTCTTCACTTTTCTCTCTCTCTCTCTCTCTCGCTCTTTTTTTTTTTGTTTGTTTTTGTTTTGTTTGTTCACAATATAAAAGAAGGGATAGAGAAAACAAGTAAGGGTCTTACCATAGTATACTATGGTACTGTACTCTTTATAAAGAGTTCCATAGTTTGATAAAAATCTTGCTAGCAATAGCTTTTGGCAATCGGCACTCTTTTACCAAAACCTATCCAATTTTTTTTTTTTTTATCTCTGCATCAAACTATATGGCAAAGCCCTTGCTGATTTCCTCTACCCCCTTTTATATTATCAACCTGGTTTTACTTACTTTGTCACATTGTTATATGTTTACAGTTGAAAAAAGCCAGGTAGCGAGCGTATGCGACGCCACACGTATCTTGCTCCACTTCTTAGTACATCGTCTCATACGTCTGCTTAATGAACCACAAGAAACGACACAAGTCGGTACCTTCACCCAGACTCAACTTGCTAGGTTGCTGCTGCTTGCAATCCAAGGTCTTTGTCAAGGTCATAGTACCCTGCAGAGTGCAGACAGATTAGCGTTGACCTCTGACATGAAGGTCGCGAGGTTACCTAGCCACGTCAAGACTAGTTCACCTGGGGATAAGGAACTTACGGTGAGTACATACCTTTTAAAGGGCCAAAAGTGACGTGGTTTAATTATATCTACAGTTAAAAAGTGTCAGTTTTATTGGTAATGGGTTAAAAATGCTGATTTTTGCATAATTGGAGTTGTCTCTATGCTAAAATGAAACTAACAATTGTATTAAACTTCTTAATTTAGCCAACAGTTACAAGTCTTAAATTTTTATCATAGGTAATTATTGCTATTAAATGCATTTAATATGATTATAAATTTAACATTTTACAATCTTAACTACAACCCTTGATTTTGAATTAAAATTGGGACTTAAAGGAATAGACCAGAGAAAAACATAAGCATTTACATTACAAAACACGTGATGGGACTTACATAAATAACATTAGTTAGTCTCAAAACCCAACTGTAGCTCCGTAGCAGTGATCAGAAAACTTTGATTTATGCAACCCGCACAACATTTTCATACTAATTTTTGCATGTTTCTGACGTCATAAACATGAATTTTCACGCAAATGGCTTATTTAACAGTTTTTTCACGCTCTCTCGTGTGGCTACATTAACATTCTGGTAAAAATTGTCATCAGTTTCGTGTTTACTCATTAAAACATGTTTCATTAACATGTTTTTTTTATGTGGTCTGTGGCTTTAAGTCCCAGTATAGTGGATATCAGATAATTCAATAGAAAATTGAAAAAATTGAGATAAAAATATATGTCAGAGTAGGGTGAGTGAGGTTGGTATGAGTTTTCTTAGGGTAAGAAATGGAGAAAATACTTTTTTTTTTTTTTTACACCAACGTAAAATTAATGGCTCAAGTTGCTCAGTCCACTACGCTAACCCAAAGATGTAAGGCAGATATACTGCACCTGAATTCCATCGCCACTAACAATTTGTCCACCCAACAGTGTCGTGTGCTATACACTAGCTGTCATCAGTGAGATGTAGCAACAGTTTTTTTCCTCCATATACCGTCCCCTGTATACTACTATCTGTCAAATTGTGTTTGGAAGTTCCTATACTTAGTGATCATCCCGCCTGCCTCCCTTCACTGGTATTTGGTACCCCGGACGAATATCATTCATCTTAGATTTCTCATTGTGTATGTCGAGCTACATCAATCCTAGGACATTGTTAATAACACACAGTGTTTGTAATATACACACATATCATTAGCAAGGGTAATAGCTCTCACTACAGTATATACACTGCAATAATAACAAATAAAATATTCTATAATACAGTATTCTATATATGCGTTTTTTCCTAATATTATTAATAAATGTAATAACAGACGTTGCAAAAGTAGGTTTAGTGATAAAATAAACAAACTGACAGCTCAACAATACTAACAAAGTGCTAGCAGACGGCTTTGTGTTCCTGTCTACATTTAACATGCTTTCTTATGGGGCAATGAAGCCGCTAGAACTTGAGTTAAAATAAAATTATTTCTCATTTAAAATTTTAAATGTAGCCTACTGAGCCTCAAAGCTTTTGTTTTCCTGGATTTCAAGTCAGTCAAAACTAATAATTTGTAACCAAATTTATTAAAATCTAGGAAAACAAAAGCTTTGAGGCTCAGTAAAAATTTCAGCTCGAAGAAATAATTTTAACTTAAGTTATAGCTGCTTCATTGCCCCATAAGAAAGCATGTTAAAGGCATTAGCTCGATGTAAATATGAAAAAATCAGCCAAAAATTAAAAAAAGAATGATGTGCATAACATTTTGATATGATAATCGCAGCCAATGCAGCGCGGCATTACGCTCTGGCCGCACGCGGTAGCCGCTTCCTACTGCACTCAAATCTCTTGCGTCACAGAGGCAAGCGACAGCGCTCATTATTGTGAGTTCTGTATATGAGAAAACGTCTCTAATATTTTCAAGGCGTCGTAACAAACTGACAGCAAAAAAGTTAAATGAAGACAGGAACACAAAGTCGTCTGCTAGCACTTTGTTAGTATTGTTGAAGTGTCAGTTTGTTTATTTTCTCACTAATCAGTTTTGAAGATCCCATTTCGTGTTTATTCATTAAAAAGCACATGTTGTTTTATGTGGTCTATGGCTTAAATAAAACATGGGACAATTTAAATAATGTATATTTTTATGTTATGCTTACAGGGAACGTCAAGCGAGACACTTAAACGTCCACGCTCAGATTTAACAGCCAGTATCCTGGAACAGCTGACCACTCCTAGGTCACCAACCCCACCAATCCAACCCTCAATATCTACTGAAAGCAACGAAGCCAGTAGTAATAATCGTGGTAATAACGACAATCAAACTAACAAACCTGAAGAAAATGAAATTAAAAATCTATTCAATAAAAATAACATTCAAAGTCTAAAATTACTGAATGCAGGAGATAAAATAGCAGATATATGCTTAAAACTTGCAAATTTATCTCCATTCGTTACTAAATGTAAAGATGATACTACAAAACATGGAACGTGTTTCACACAATCTGAAGCATTACAATTCAAACAGAACTTCAGTTCTATATTATCAGATGTTTCCTTTGTGTTAGGTGCTATAGGATTACCTATATTTGAACCTATGTCATCAGAAAGAGTTCTCAAATTAACTCTCGTTAGTAGAGCATGCCTTTCCGCAGCCATCTCCGCTAGTACAGCGGTAGTAATTCTATCGTCAAATACCACCGCAACAAAACCAAACACAGCTTCTAATCAGAATAGAACTGACGAAGAGATCGATCAAAATGTAATCGCGTTAGTTGAAAAAAGTATCGAGATATTCAAATTAATATCAAGTATAATCTCAAACTCAAAACATTGTGAAAAACAAGTATTACAGAATTATGAAATGCTTGGTACGTCAATGTTACTACAAGGATTATGGTTTCAATTAAATACTGATAAATCTAAAGATGAAAAAGGTAAATCACCAAGTCGTAATCGTGATGGTTCTAATCGTATTAATCTACAAAAAATACAGCAAGGGTTCAACGTACTATCAGTTGCATTATCATCGCAAGTTATTCAATTATGTGCTAATCTCATATCTGATTTAGAAGAATGTGAAATGGATACAGAACCAGAAGTGATTAGTAAAATTGATATATTCGCTAAGTATACATCAACGCAACGAGTAGCTTACATATTAGCAGCTGCACCTATACATCAATTAATGCATTATCTTGCTATTATAAGTTATCGTAAAGCTTATACATTGAAACGTGTCTTAAAACCCGCTACAGAAGAAGATACCGTTAGTTTCTCAGATTCAACGATCTATAACGGAGACGACTTCAGTTTTTCAGAAGATAGTTCAGGAGATGATGATGATAGCGAACCTATCTTAGGGTTATGGTTAGAAAAAACATTAGCACCAAAAGTTATACCAGAAGGTTCTGAAATAGATAGCGAACGTGAAGATATTAAAACATCACAACCTTCTAACACGCAAACTCAGTCCAATCAAACAAATGCTCAGATGTCATCTGGATCACATTTGGTACCAGAGAAAGGTGAACCACACGGATATATCGCATTATCCACAGACATCTTTGCATTCTTAAACACACATTTCTTATCTAATAACGCTACTATAATTAAAAATAGCATGATAGAAAATATCGGAGAACAACATATGATTATATTAGCTGCTATTATAAGAGATCTAGATCGTGAGACGGCAAGAACTAAAACAGGTACCATATCTACATATTTTGGTCTTATTTTAGGTGCCTTATATTATAAATTCTCACATTATCTTACTCTATATACTCATAACTTAATCTTAAAATCTGTACTCTCTGACGCATTACAAACTTCACTTCTAAGTCACTTGGGGGTTAACCCATGGCCTCATGATCAACCATGGCCATTACAAGTATACCCAAGAACTCTGGAGTGTCTCTCACAGATCATTACCATCAAAGAAAACGATAAAGAAACTCTAATCATCAGAATCTGGAATCGAGTAATAGATACGTTAGTAGAGAGCGTAACGAATCCACCGCCAAATTTTGAATTTGAAAACGAAGATGTAAACGTTGAACACGCACAACTGTTACTGTTCTTCTTCCATTCGTTAAGTTTACTTCAAAAGAAAGCAGTTCTCATTAACGTAGCGAACGCGTTAATTCGTTGTGGAGAAGCAATCAAAACAAATGATAATATCAGAGAGTGCCAACTTTTACATACATCAAGACTTCTGCATATATTTGAGCACCTAATGAGACATCTCTACGAAGCACCATCCATATTACTAGAACAGGTGAACTGGACGTTATTCACTGCTACTAGTTTAGCCTCCAATGATGGTAGCAAAGGTGTTAGAATGGCTTCGAGAATGTATACGCCTACTCAAGATCTATTAGATACATTGACAAAACCAAGTTCACAGGAAGAGAGTGGTATGAAACCAAAGTTCTACAGTCTGACTGCTATAGAAATGAACCATGAAGAGACGCCTAAACTTGATGGTTTGGCTTGTAATTTTGTACTGGCTACACCGGAGAAATTGAAATATCCACTCTTGATTGATGCTTTGGTTAATATCTTAGGTAAGTGGCAAATTTTAATTTAATTTGTTATTTAATTTTTAGTAGTGAGCATTAAAGGCCCACATACACCCTGGCTTTTTAGAATCTTTTAGGTACAAAACAATTTCATTAGTTGTTAAAATCTGATGCGACTATTCCTTCTAATTTAGACATTAAATTAAAGTTCGATCTTTGTTTGGGCAAACAACGATCATCTGACTTTTATACTTCGATTCATGTAAAATTTTAGCTTTAATCAGCACTCAGCCACATTTTAAATGGTCAAAATGACAAACAGGTATTGCCTTGTATGAAGCGGCAATAACTGTTAATGTAATTTTGGCCACCAAAAGTGACCAAGTAGCGTGAGACGGTTCTGAAGATACGTGAAGCAGAGTATATAAGGGGGCGTGGCAAACTTTGATTTAATTTTTTTTTAGTTAAAAGGAAGAGGCGCACTGGCTCCATTAGACATTTAAAATTATTTTCATAAATAGTAGTACTAAATAGTGGATTAAATATAACTTCAAAAAGTTTAGTGTCTGTGGCCCTTTAAGGCTAATTTTAGATAATATCAGCTTACTGACACAGAAAACTAAACACATTTTTGTTTCTTTTATGTTACAGGCGTGATCAACCAGTGTGAACTACTCAAAAAAGGCACCCCTAACGTCGCAATGCTCTGTGCAGTACAGTACTGCTTCGTAAGCTGTTGGCGTATCTTACTGTTACTACCACCGTCAGCTACCTTCATCATACAACTTGGGGTGAACCACGAGACCAAGAACATCCCTCTCTTACTGTACTCCCTGATCTGGGGTCCGAGAACAGGATGCAATGTATTCTCCAGCTACATCAAAGACAATCTGGTCAAGCAGTCCATGGTAACGTCCGACACAGAAACCATACTTAAGACTATAAACTCCACAATGACCAGTCTACATTATACAGCAACTTTAGCTAGAAACGTAATATCAAATTTCAAAGCTAAATATTTAGTTAATAATGATATCAAATCATTATCATTACCAGATGTTATCATAATTGACGTTATCATTGCTAAATTACTAGTACATATGAATGATCAGAAATCAGGTGCACCTCTAGAAACTGCTATCAGCTTATTACCTGAAATATTACAGGTATATCATCACGTATGTACAGTAACGAGAACAGGATTAGTTAGCTGTATTGAAGAAACTAATAATGAAAGTACACCTGAAATTCAGAATGCGTTACTTGAATTATTAGCTATTTCATCATCTCAAAATACACATACTTGTAATTTAACGGTTGGATTACGTGCATTACTACCTAGTAACATCAAAAGTAACGTAGATCGTTGGAATTCTACCAAAGCTAGTTTCGTACCAAGTTCTGTATATTCAAATGATCAGATTCCAAGTGAAAGTCATATTTTATCCGTACTTAATAATCACGTTACAAAATTACATCGCTCCGATCAGTTCATATCTAATGAAAGTTTAAAACACTTACTTCATGCGTTAGTTAATTTCATAGGAGAACTCCTGGCTAAATTACAAGAAGATGATTCAGCGTTACGTCAACAAATCATCTCAGCGTTGTTACCCATATCGTTAGATTGTTGCGCTGAATATATCTACGACGTAGTGAGCCAGATGATTTTAGACCAACAGAACGAAGAACAACAGAAGGAAGTTTACTGTAAGATGCTTAAACATTGTTATAATCTTCTTATCAAACCACAGCCATCTATAATTAACGATAAAGTGCTTCAAGAATGTCTCAAAATCATGGAATCGTTAATAGAATCAACGCCCGGATGTAGTGCATTAAAAGCATTCTTCACGACAGATACGGAAGCAGATTTAGTAAAGATTCTGTTATCAGTAGCTAAAATCAAACCACAGCCAAATCAGAGTTATTCAAGTTCAGTTCATAAGTTCTTCAATAAGTTATTTACTGCTGCGGAGAAGTCCTGTGATCTGGAAGCTTTATGTACGATGTCGTTATCTAAGTTAGCACAAGTGGATAGAAAGGAGCTGTGTGATTGGTTGAGATATCTACTGTTAGGGCAGTTTAATCTCGACTCACCTGAGATTGGTCCAGAGGAAATTGATTTAACTCAACATGAAACTCCCAGCTTGGATGAGAATGCAGCGCTGTTGGCTGAGAATCAACAGTTGTTGAGGTCGTTGACTTCTTATATCGTAAAGGATAATGAGGTACGTTGTTGTTTTTAAGGGTTAATAAAGCCCTTGTCAACTTACTTTTTTATCATTTAGAATACTAGACTGATAATTACCATACCTTATTATCCATGAATTAGACACCAACACATTGATTTTGTATTTATTTTCATTTTAGTGGTTATTTCACGCATCTGACATCACAATGTACCGATGATAGGGGTAAAGAACTTGAGGGAGGGGCTTAAATTTATCACGTGACCAGAGCAGTGACTGTGATTGGTGGCGGTACATTGTGACGTCAGATATGTGATGTAACAGCCAAAAAGAAAATACATGATAATAAATACAAAATCAACGTGGTGGTGTCTAATTCATGGATAATAAGGTATGGTAATTATCAGTCTAGTATTCTAAATGATAAAAAAGTAAGTTGACAAGGCCTATAAGAGTTAAACTTTTTTTTTAAAAGGTTATTTTTTGATACATCTCGTTTTTTAAAACTAGAAGTTTATATATAATTTCTATTTATACCCATACATTTCTCACAATTAATATTTAGGCCTAATTATTTTTATTTTGCTGCAAAATTAAAAACAAATAAATAAAAAAAAAAAGTGGGGGGCAAAATAACTCAATTTTCTTGAAAACTAGGTGAAAATTTGAATAGAAAACAAAAAGTAACTGAGCATAAACATATCTATAACATTAGAAAGTTAAAACAAAAGTTCTTAAATGAACGTTTCTCCCTTTTTTGACAATTGCAAGTTCTGAAATTTTTGCTACTGAATTTAAAAATGATATCAACAACTAGGGGGGGGGGGGGGGGGGGTAACAGTTTGAATCTCAGTGATAAAATTACAGTTAAATTAAAAAATTAAAAATTAAAAAATTGTTTAATTGGGCATTATAAAAAACATAACAATACAAAGAAAAATTGTTACAAAAATAAGATAATGATAACCCCATAGGTAGGGAGAAAAATGCAAATGCCCAAACACAATGTGATCTACTGTGCATTCTTAACAAGAAGTTTGTTTACTTTGCCTGATAGGCTGGAGAGACAGTAGCTACCAACATCCTAGAAGCTCTGATACCAATTGGTTCTCGACTTCTCTCCCTCGACCTTGCCGGTACTGGATTCTGTGACGTCATGCAGATCATGGTGACCTTGGCCAACTCAGGGTCACGTAAAGGTCATACACATCTCTTCTGTGCTGCTACTCTATGGTTAGAGCAATGTAAGGAGTACATCCTGGAGGCCAGAACCTTGCAGCAGATTGAACAGGTCAGATTTGTTAAAGTTATGCCAAAAATGAATGTAATCAACTAATTTGCTACTAAAAAAAAAAAAAAAAAAAAAAAAAAAAAAAAAAAAAAAAAAAAAATCTTAAGTCACTGAATTCTATATTTTATAAAGAAATTAATAATTAATTATATAATTTGCCACAGACTCAAGGGTCACAAAATATGTATAAAATAAATACAAAGTAAAGATGAAATGTTACTTAAAATTTAAGTTATGTCAAACACATGAAAATACAATTAAATATTTAAAACTTAGGCCTATTTCCTCTATAAAGATAACATAAAAATGAGAAAATTTCAAATTTTAGTATTAACTTTTGAGATAGAGTAATAAATTATTAATTTTTTAAAATTAAAAACTGTTTTTAGCAGGGTATCTAGTAACCTTGAAAACCTTGAAAATGCAGTAAAAATGATAAAAAAAACCTTGAGTTTTTATTTTTGATGTATACAAACATCATCATTATTATATAAATATAAAAAGAAACCTTGAAAATGCAGGAAAAATGATATTGAAAAACTACTAGAAACCCTGTTTTAGTAGGCCTATACTGTAATTAAAAAAAAAAAAAAAACTTTTTTTTATTCTTTAAAATATGTTTTAGATATAGATATAGGTATAAATAGCCTATTTAAATTAATTAGTAAATAGTACTAATTACTATTTAATAAGGAAAAGTTAAAACCATTTTGGTTTGAATATATACCTAATCAAAGAATTAAAGAATAATCAAGGACTAGAAAGAATTATTGTAAATTCAAATTTCATCATTTGACTAGCAAGTGAGTTGCTCTTTACGTTAAAGAAACTTTTTCCCCTGATGTTTTCCAAGTTTCAATATAAATAGGATGACACAATATTCCTTAGTTAACACTAGTGTTATTGTTTTCACAGGAGACGACGCTACAAGGACGATCACGTGATATCGTAGAGGCTGCAGGACAACTACTGAGCTACGTTGCTGATATCGTGGCTGCCCTGGGGCCTGCACATACCTTGTCAGCTCCTGGTGAGTTACCTATCAAATATTGAAGTCATTTATGTGAATCTTAGTAAATATTAACTAATTTAAAAAACTACATAGCCATAATATTTAATAAATATTATAATGAAAAATCAACTATGAGATGTAATATATTTTTACTATAAATTAAGTTTTTGCATTTTTTTCTAAAAGAGCTCAAAATTCTTATTGATTAACCATATAAATATGTGAAAAAACCATCGCGGTTAATGCTACTAAAACAATAGGATAGAGATAGGACGAGAGAAATTAGAGCACCGTGTATTGAGAGTTAATACAGAGCGAAATTCTCTAATTTTGATAGTATAATGGAGTAGGGATTCAAATCAATTCACTAGCATTTTGGCTAGGACGTTTTATATGAAAAGAAATTAAAAGGATGGGTGATTCTGTGCAAAAGCTAACCAAACATACCAAATATCCTCACGACCCACACCTCTCGCGATCTAGCTGGACGCGCGTTTCGTCCATATCCGTTCCGAATTTTATGCACTAATTGTATAATTAATGCACAAAAAACATCGCGGGTCTCAGGTACTCATCAGCAGCCCACAGCAATACAATGTGCTCACCTGTACCAAGCATCACCGCTTGATACGTGTGGTTCACATAGCTCGCTGTGTGATAGTGAGAGAGCGGGGCAAAGTCGCGTGCCGAACGATGCCCGCCGCGCTCCCCCCTCCGCATTCCCCAATGCGAAGAAGCTAGCGGCTGGCCACCATCCTGCACGTCGTCTCATTTCGTGGTACATACTTGTATGCAAGGCAGATTTTGCACAGAAAGGGGAGGAAAAAGTAAAAGATGATAGAAATTAGAGATAGAAATATAAAACACAACAAAGTGTTGTATTTAAGGTATGCACTTACATAGCTCTCGCTTATTGGCATATCTAATTTCTCTCGTCCTATCTCTATCCTATTGTTTTAGTAGCATTAACCGCGATGGTTTTTTCACATATTTATATTTATCGCAATGTCGATTTTTTTTCCTTTGTAAATAATATTTTTCACATTCTATTCGAGTTATATGCCAATAAGCGAGAGCTATGTAAGTGCATACCTTAAATACAACACTTGGTTGTGTTTTATATTTCTATCTCTAATTTCTATCATCTTTTACTTTTTCCTCCCCTTTCTGTGCAAAATCTGCCTTGCATACAAGTATGTACCACGAAATGAGACGACGTGCAGGATGGTGGCCAGCCGCTAGCTTCTTCGCATTGGGGAATGCGGAGGGGGGAGCGCGGCGGGCATCGTTCGGCACGCGACTTTGCCCCGCTCTCTCACTATCACACAGCGAGCTATGTGAACCACACGTATCAAGCGGTGATGCTTGGTACAGGTGAGCACATTGTATTGCTGTGGGCTGCTGATGAGTACCTGAGACCCGCGATGTTTTTTGTGCATTAATTATACAATTAGTGCATAAAATTCGGAACGGATATGGACGAAACGCGCGTCCAGCTAGATCGCGAGAGGTGTGGGTCGTGAGGATATTTGGTATGTTTGGTTAGCTTTTGCACAGAATCACCCATCCTTTTAATTTCTTTTCATATAAAACGTCCTAGCCAAAATGCTAGTGAATTGATTTGAATCCCTACTCCATTATACTATCAAAATTAGAGAATTTCGCTCTGTATTAACTCTCAATACACGGTGCTCTAATTTCTCTCGTCCTATCTCTATCCTATTGATTAACCATATTCCATTTAATAATTTTTTTAAAGCATTACAAAAAGAAAAGAAAATGTCTTTCAATAGTTTATGCTATAGTAGTAATTAGTTATATCTTAAGTTTTTAAAGGGGGGAAAAATACAACATTTGGATTGAAAAAAAAAAAAAAAAAAAAAAAAAAAAGCAAAACATGGTTGAGTTACAAAGTTTGTAATAGAAATTATGGTTTGAAAAAAAAAAAAATAATAATAATAACAGTGATTTATAAAAATTAAAGTGCTTTCAGGCTAAATTTTTTTAAAATAATAATACAGTAATACTAGTGAAAATAAACAAATAAAATTAGTCTTTTATTATTATTTTTTTTTTTATTTAACAATTCTGTGCTGTTGCAGTTACATAACTTTTTTTTGTCCCTTTTTGTCCTTTTCCTCAAAGCACTAACAGTAGCAATGTTGTTGTGTTCCAGGCACCAGTGCAGAACGCTGCCAGTCCCCGACATGGGAAGGTGACACGTCAGACACACTACTTGAGTGTGATTGGATGGAAGAACTGGGAGCAGAGGATGAAGACAGCGCTGGAGAGGAGAGCGATGAGGATTCTCTGTGTAACAAACTGTGCACCTTCACCATGACACAGAAAGAGTTCATGAACCAACACTGGTCAGTACCACCTTTAGTTAACCCCAGGAACTACTTAATTAGTCATATTCAGCAGTTAAGGGAGTAGGGTACCAACATCGGCCATTAGACTCAAACTTTTACGGTCAAAAAAATCTGAAATTTTGCACAATGATACTTCAGCTTGAGACAATTTCAAATACAGTACATGAAATTTTGGGGGTCACCTTGATAATTAAATTTGTATGTATTTTTTGAAATTTTAAGCCCACAAGGCCAAAATTTCATTTTTTTCGGGACGGTCAAACCTCTTGATATCTTTATCACGGCTAGGTGTAACGCTTAGCTACACAATGACACCAAATTTAGACCCAAAACACATCTAGTTTTTGAGATATAAGGTCGGTACCCTATTCCCTTAATTTGATTATTTACATTATACAGTAGGCCTATTATTATAAATTAGATGAAAACATAAATCCTGTTTATAGTTGCAACTGTTGTAAAAATACATCCAAATATCCAACAGAATTTTAGGGAGAGAAGCAAGTTCACACAATTTTGCAGGGGAAAAAAAAAAAAAAAAAAGTTGAGTCAAGTTGACTTTAACAGAATCCATGATAACATTTTGTATAATTTTATAATTTGTGTGTTTGAAATTTTAAAATAATAATAAATATTAAAATCTATCTTGATTAACCCCCTCTTCTTATATGTTCCACAGGTACCACTGCCACACCTGCAAGATGGTTGATGGGGTAGGAGTGTGCAGTATCTGTGCTCGCGTATGTCACAAATCTCACGACGTCACCTATGCCAAGTACGGCAACTTCTTCTGTGACTGTGGCGCCAAGGACGACGGCTCATGTCAAGCACTCGTCAAGCGTAGCCCCATGAGCTCCAATGACCCACCACTACCCATAGCTTCATCCTCGTACAGCGTAGAACACATGTTACTACAGTCTTCACTGAGGAGGACTCCTAGTAGTCCAGCCCCTGAGAAAGTAGATAAGATGAGAGATGAGAAGACGAAGCAGAGATCTGCGTTAGCTAAGCAGTTAGAGGCTTGCTCTGAAGCTTTGATTCACCACGCTGCAGCCAGTCCCATCATTAGTTCTCTACTGGAGCTGTCGTGTCTGCTCTTAGGTGAGTGAATACCCACGCTGAGTGTTATTTATAGTTGGCATTGTGACCTAGTTATGGTCTGAAATTTGGTGTATTATTGGCACAGTATAGGGATAAGGTATTCAAAATGCCTTTACTGACAAGGTATACCACGCTGTTAACAAGTTGAGGCCAAAAGTGGAACCAATAAGTTTTACGCTCCATAAGAATAACACACAGAACATATTGGTTCTCCCCTTTGACCACCAGGTTCACTAGTGAAAGTCGTTTACAACATGATCTCCTCTAATGCTTCATTTTGAAGGGCTAGTTTGGATACCTTATGATTTTACTATGATTATTGATTATTTTAGTGCCTGCTGTTATTATTAGGCCTATTATTATTATTATTTTTTTTTTATCTAGTTGTGTTTAAATTTTCATTTTACACAACTAGATCAGAACCTTTCTTTTTTGTTTTTCTTCAAATTTTTACCTTAGTTTCAAAGTCTTTTGAGTTCACTATTAAGGGGGTAGGTGACCGACTGATATCTCGCAAACTAGGACGGTTGCGAATAATAATGATAACACAAAGTAAAAAAGAAATGTTACTTAAAAATTTAGCTATGTCAAACATGTGAAAACACGATAAAATATTTAAGATATTACATTTTAAAGATAACATGCAATGTCCCTTACATGTCTTCCGACTCCCTGTATAAATTTGTAGACAAGCTTTTACACTAGCGCCGCGATTGGCAGCCAATACTACTATATTACAAATACTGCTTTACAAAGGTTTGAGGTCTTGTTGTCACCTGAGCGCAAGAATTCTGAGTGTTTATCTCTGTTTACGTCATACATTATATCGTTTCTGACCTTTAGTCAGCCTTATCTATCCTTTCATATAATAGTGTTCCCTAGAGAGAGAAATTTAAAACAGCGTGTCTAAAAAATCAGCAAAGAGTTGGAAGACATGTAAGGGACATTGGATAACATGTTAATTTGGAAATTTAAATTTGAGCGGGAAATTTTAGTCAAATTAGAAACTTTTTTACAATTAAAAATATAATTAAAAATTTTTTTTTGGTATAAAAAAATAAAAAATAAATTTTAAATTTACTTGATTTTATTTGAAAATTGTAGTGTTTGTTTTATTGGAATTAAATCATGTACAAATATTTACTGGGAAAATATAGTTCTTCTTTTAGCGATTTCCGGTCCAAGTCGGTCCCCCACCGCCTTAATCTAATTTCATATAGAAATATTACCTTTTTTTATGTTTTTTTTTTATGTATTTATGTACAAGATTTGAATTATGTTTACTTTGAATCTAAACCTTAAACTGTTAATTTTTTTTATCATTATTTTCTTAATGCAAAAAAAAAAAAAATAAAAAAAAATAAAAAAAAAATCAAAAAAATCAAATAATTTTTTTTTTTTTTTTTTTGCAAATAGTTTTCAAATATAAAATGCACAAACTGCTGTGCATAAAGCACTTACTAAACACTCCTTTTATAATCATTCATCAGTTTATCACTAAAGCCATGTCAATTTTTGTGTTTGTAATTTTAATTTACACCATTTTTAAATATTGCTCATAACAAAATTTCATTATCTTTGTTACAGGTGCTGTAAAAGCGTCTTGTGAACGTAGCTCGTCAGTAGGGTCACATCAACGTGCACAGAAAGCACTTCAAACATTACATGAAACACCAAAACAATTTGAAACAACTGATCAACTAATGATGCCGACATTAGGATCACAGGAAGGTGCATTTGAAAACGTAAGGTCAAATTACCCAGGTGATCAAGGTCAAACGATACGTCAGTTACTCTCTGCACACATGATCAGACGCGTAGCAATGTGTTGTTTATCGTCACCTCAGGGCAAACGTCAACATCTCGCAGTATCACACGAGAAAGGAAAGATTACAGTACTTCAATTAAGTGCTCTATTAAAACAAGCAGATTCGTCAAAACGCAAGTTAACGTTAACACGTTTAGCATCGGCACCGATACCATTTACGGTACTTTCCATTACTGGCAATCCATGTAATGAAGATTTCTTAGCTGTATGTGGATTGAAAGATTGCCACGTTCTTACATTCTCCAGTGGTGGTACCGTAGCTCAACACCTAGTATTACATCCGCAGTTAGAAACTGGAAATTACATCATCAGAGCTATATGGTTACCAGGCTCTCAAACCAAACTTGCACTAGTTACTGCAGATTTCGTCAAGATCTACGACTTAAGTAAAGATGCACTTAGTCCACAATACTATTTCTTAGTACCCAGTGGTAAGATTCGTGATGCGACCTTCGTATTCCCCGAGAATCGTGAACCAAGTCTATTAGTGATGTCGTCGGCAGGTTATATCTATAGTCAAGTCATGTCAGAGGAAAGTTCTGCAGAACATGGTCCATTTTACGTAACCAACACCTTAGAAGTGAACCATCCTGACATTAAGGACGTAAGTGGGCTGGTAGCGGGTGGTGGAGTATCTATATACTACTCCCATACATTACAGCTACTATTCTTTAGCTTTAATCAAGGGAAAAGTTTCATTGCACCATTAAAATCACTAGATAATTATGAATTAAATACAGTATTCCAAATTCAAGTATCTAAAGCTAATGGTTCTAAGTCGAGTTCTCAATCACCGACACCACAACCATTATGTCAATGGACTGAAGTTCCAAATCATCCTGGGCTTATATGTAGTGTTTTACAAGCTTCCAATAACCCAGTTATATTCATGATTAAACCAGATACCGTCATGGTTCAGGAAATTAAAGTAGTACCTGCGAAAGCTAGGATTATGGATATGGTTGCTATACGCCATGCCTCTAGTAGCTCAGAATTACGTACTACGTTGATCTTACTTTGTGAAGATGGTAGTTTGAGAATCTATATGGCAGGACAAGACCAGACTGGCTATTGGCTATCACCGTCTATCCAAGCAACCAATCCCCTAGCATCTGCACTGAAATCTGGTAAAAAGAAGAAAATTACTAAAAATAGTAAACAGAGCGTGCCAGCTACGCCCAATTTCCCCATAGATTTCTTTGAGCATTGTCAAATAATGCCTGATATCGAATACGGTGGAAATGATGTATTAGAAGTATACAATACAGAGCAAATCAAAGGACGTTTAAACAAGCAAGGACAGTACATCGTTAATACACGCTCAGCAGGATTTAATTTAGAACTCACAAACTCAGATCCGACACTCGTAATTACAGGTATACGTCTATTGGTAGGCTCGCAAGATCCGTTGAGAAGTCCATCATTTGTTGAGATACAGGGTAGAAGTATACCGTTAAATACTGCATGTTCAAGGTGGTTTGATTATCCGTTAACTAGAGAAGAAAGTTTGCAAGCTGATAGAAAGTTAACGGTGACTTTCGGGCCGTCACAAGATCCTGAATACGTAACCATGGTAGATTCCATGCTAGTCTACGGGAAAACGAAGGATACATTTGGGTGGCCAGAAGAAACAGAAGAAGTATCGTCTACTAATGCAAATGGAGCTTCAACATCAGCTACCAATGACAATGATAGTAGTTCTGGGTCATTACTACCAACAACATCCTTAGATAAAGTTATGTCTGGAATCTTAGAAGTTCTAGATGGTTGCTTTACTCTATTTGGATTTGCCGATGATAAACAACAACAACAAAAAACATTAGCTATCGACGTAGCGACCAAATTACTAACGCTACCGACACCACAGTCCATACAAGTCCACGCTAAATCATTACTAGCTGCACTACATTCATCTAAATCCAACTATCATCAATTCAAAGATCAAGCGATACTGAAATACGTAGCAGATACTCTACAAGAGTTAGATAAGATCGTCGAAGCACGTGATTTAGACGCAGAACTATTCTATCGTCTAGTTCTAATGACAAGAGCTATTGCTGCTACAAGACCTAAAAATCTCTCTAAAATTGCTGAAACCATATATAAAAATAAAGATAAACACTTCATGGTACATTTATTAGATAATTTCTGGCGTTTACATGCAGGTAAACCAACTAATCTAGTATTAGCACCTGTGTGTATTCCTGGGCTTAGTCATGTTGAAACTACGGTACATGCTCTGATTGAGGTGATACATGCGTTCGCTACGTGTGATCTGGACTTGGTGGCACAAGCTGCACAGTTATACTTGAAGTTACTGCTATGTGAGGACTCGTCAGTGAGCTTCAGCGCCAAGCAGGCGCTCATACGTGTCTTGAGACCAAGGCAACGTAGCAGGAGACATGTGTTCATACCATCGCCTCCTCACGTGCCCAATATACCACCTGACAAGGCGACACCCACTCAAGAGACTGTGGAGCATCCAGTTGATGTTATTGAGCCTATTGGATTGTTGGGACAAGATGAAGGAGCTGCTGCAGTGGCTAATCCTATTGAAGCTTTGCTCGCTGTTGGAGGTAAGTTACAATTTTTTTTTTCATTAAAAAGTAATAATAAAAATAGAATTATTATCTAGTATTTAAGGTACTACTTTAAGGTAGGAGTGAACTTTTTTATTATGATTTTAAATTGATTTCAGGCTGCTGTACCCAAAAATAAAATCAACAAAATTCTATCTCAAAAGCTCTTGTCACAACAGAGCGTCAAAGTACCACAAAATACCCGCCCCCAATGCTAATGAGTCTATATTTGAACCCCAATTTTGACCCACTTTGAAATTTTTTTAGCTTTAAAAAAAAATATACTAGAAAAAAATATTTGAAAGAACATATGTTTTGCTTTTTTTAACAATGCTTGAAAAGAACATGCTTTTACATGTATGTTTTTAAAAAAAACTGTATGTAGTTTTTTTTTAATAAACAATAAAACCAACAAAAAAGTGTTAAAAAAATATATAGGCCTACCTATTATTTTTTTTTAAACTTTTTTTTTTTAACTTTTTTTTTTAAACTTTTTTTTTTCTTTTTGAAACCCTACTTTCAGCATGGCGAGAATTAATTGAAACATTTGAATGTTTGCACAGGTGGTTTCCCTCCACTCCTGGATATTCCTCCAGATGCAGTAGACGAGACGATGGTAGAGCTAGCCATCGCTCTCAGCCTCCAGGAACACGACTCAGTGGCTAACTTACTGACAGTACAGCAAGGACTGCAAGGACTGTCTGGTCAAGAACTACAGAGCTTGCAAGTCCTGGCCACGCAGGCACAGCCTTCATCACAGCAAGAGCACTTCAGTGATACCACGGCGTCCGCGGCTGGATCTGACGACGAGGGTGAGTCACACATGTACACTTGGCCTTCTCTAAATGTTCCCATCAAAGTGGTGTCGCTTACTTTAGAGAATGGTTAACATGTCATCCTAAGGGAGTACGGTACCGACCTTATATCTCAAAAACTAGAAGTGTTTTGGGTCTAAATTTGGTGTCATTGTGTAGCTAAGGGTCACAACTAGCCGTGACAAAAATTTCAAGATGTTTGACCGTCCTGAAAAAAAGGAAAAAAAAAAATTACATCAACATTGGGCCTTATGGGCTTAAAATTTTAAAAATCATATAAAATTAATTTGCACGGTGACCCCCCAAAATTTTTATATATTTGAAATTGTCTCAAGCTGAAGTATCATCGTGCAAAATTTCAGATTTTTTGACAAGAAAAGTTTGAGTTTAATGGCCAACGTTGGTACCCTACTCCCTTAACCATAATATTAAAAATTTAGCAAAAAAAAAATAAAAAAAAACTTTTTTTTATGCATTTCATCAATTATAATCAATTCAAGTTATACAAACATGTAAATACATTTCAGGTTCTACAGCAGCGACAGATGGTAGCACACTACGTACATCCCCAGTAGAACAAGGTGGCTCTGAAAGTGGCGGTAGCGGCGCTGAAAGTATCAACTTTGAACATTACGTCCTAGTACGTACATCAAGTTTCGGAGAGACCTCATCAAATCAATCTAAACCAGAAGCCGGTCCTTCCATACCACAACCAAATGAAGAACTAGATCCAAACTTTATACGTCTAAAAGAACTCAAATCTCTATTAGTAGAACGTTTACTATTAGAAAAACTATTAAAATTTCTACCACAGTTGAAAGACGTCGGAGGTATACAAGCGATACCATTCCTGCAAGTGATTCTAATTCTGACGTCAGATTTAGACGGTGAAGATCAGCGAGATAGAAATTGTCTTGAGGGATTACTATCGTCCATCATCGCTGAATTAGGTATGAAGAACCCCGTTGACGTTAAAGCAGCGTCTGAATGCCAGCATACGCCCCAATTAGAGGTACATTTAGTAATGATGAGGTTCCTTAGCGTGCTAATGTCAAGAACTAAATCCTCTACAAAAACCGTTAATTCCAGTGATCAGTTCGTATCGCAAACCACTGCGACGACACTAATGGAAAATTCAGTAGTAGAATTCTGTCTTGGGCTTCTTAAAGGTTTACTAGTATACTGGAAAAATCAAACTACTACTACTGATACTAGCCAATCAGGAGCTCTAGGAGGTAGCTTATTGAGACAGCAACCTAATGCACAGCCTCCTGATATGTCACCATTCTTCCTAAAATTATACGTGAGAGGACTAGGAGGTGATGTATTTGAATCATATCCACAATTATTAACAGAAATGGCATTAAGATTACCATATCAAGTACTTAAGCATTCTGAAAATCCACGTACTACGATTGCTGAAGTATTTGGCGATGAATGGAATTTCTATTTATGTGAATACATGATGGCTAATCATACACCGTTCGTGCGCCGACAAGTACGCAAACTGTTAATGTTCTTGTGCGGAAGTAAAGAACAGTATCGTAAGAGTAGAGATTTCCATGCATTAGAATGCCATACCAGAGAGCTAATGAAAACATGCTTAGATTGTAGCATCACCGCTGGTACACCAATAACATTAGCTTACGATCAGCTAGTAGAACTTATGGAACATCTGAAAGCATGTTTAGAGATTGCAACGTCGAGACCAAATAATTGGCAGAATTACTGTTTATACTCAGATACGCTAATACCGTTCTTATTCCAAGCAAGTTGTACGTTAGATGAAGGAGTATGCCCTACTATATTACAGTTATTACAAAATGCAATCTGTAAACCTATCATATCCATCAAAGAACGTGAAAAATCAGTAGAATCTGATACAGATGATAAAGTTGATACCACGGTACTGGTAGGTTATATACATAATAACATAAAAACTGAGGTCATCTCGTTATTTATCAAAACATTCTTACTTGAAACTAATTCAACGTCAGTACGTTGGCAAGCACATGAATTAGTACAAAGCTTACATCAAAATTCAAAATTGGAAGAACAAGAACGTATACAAGAAATCTTATGGTCATTCTGGCCACAATTAAGAACGTATGGTCGTAAAGCAGCCCAATTTGTTGATTTACTTGGATATTTCTCAAAACAATCACCACAAAAATTACAAGAAATGGTTGAACCTTCAGTAGATGCATTAAAAATACAAAATCAAGTATTAGCACAACATCCTAATACAAATCTATATTCAAAATTATCACAATTTATTGAATTAGATGGTTTCTATTTTGAAAGTAGACCATGTTTAGTATGTAATAATCCTGAAGTACCGTTATCGAGTATTAAATTATCTGCTATTAAAGTAGATTCAAAATTCACTACGACGACACAGATCGTAAAATTAGTGGGTAGTCATTCAATCAGCAAGATAACGCTACGTATTGGTGACCTAAAACGTGCTAAAATGGTACGTACCATTAATATCTTCTATAATAATCGTAGTGTTCAAGCTGTCGTAGAACTGAAGAATAAGCCAGCAATGTGGCATAAGGCTAAGAAAGTAACTCTAACTTCGGGACAAACAGAAGTGAAAGTCGACTTCCCATTGCCTATCGTAGCTTGTAATCTGATGATAGAATACAGTGATTTCTATGAGAATATACAAGCATCGTCAGAAACTCTACAATGTCCAAGATGTGGCGTATCAGTACCATCTAACCCAGGAGTGTGCGGAAACTGCGGAGAAAACGTCTTCCAGTGTCACAAGTGTCGTGCTATCAACTACGACGAGAAAGATCCGTTCTTATGTCATGCCTGTGGTTTTTGTAAATATGCTAAGTTTGAGTATACGTTAACTGCAAGACCATGCTGTGCAGTAGATTCGATAGAAAACGAAGAAGATCGGAAAAAGACGCAAACAAGTATATCAACGATGCAAGAACGTGCTGATCGTATTTATAAACAATTAAATACGATAAGACCAAACATAGAAGCAATATTACAAAATATAGAAGAAGGACAAAATGGTGAAGATTCATCAACATCAAATTCAACCCATGTAAAACATAGAATTGAAATACTAGCTCAGAGATATTGCGTCGATTGTAAGAGTTCATTTGAAGAACTAGGCAAAATATGGCAGAAAGTGATCGCCTGTCGACATGAAATCCTAGCTTATGACCGACGCCAAAGAGAGAATCAAAACATACCATTACCAAATAAAAACATGTCTCTATCGTCCAAAGATTGCTACGGATGTGCTACAGCGACATTTGAACATTGTCTAACGTTACTTAAAGCACTAGCAAGTATACCGGAACCAAAACAACTACTATGTTCAAGTGGACTCATTACTGAACTAGTAGAGAAGAACTTACATCGTAGAAGTGGGCAAGATCAAGTACGCCAACTCTTGTGTTCCTTAGCGAGAGATCAGCCGCAAGCCACTGACGACCTATGCAATCTACTAATGAATAGAATCACCCTTGCACTTAAAACACACAAAACATCAGCTTATCATAGCTTCACTGTACACCCTGAAATGGCATTATTATCAGCATTAATATGCACTGAAGATTCTTGCTGGGAACAGAAACTGAAATGCATCGTGAAGTTATACTTAATGGCATGCAAAGAATCCAGTTCACCATCAGTAACTGAATCTGTAATTCTACCATGCTTGCATATACTTCTAGGGTTAATGAATCCACCAAACTCAACTTCTCAAGTAAATAAAGATAAATCTATAAAAGATTTAGCTAAAATATCACCATCTGAAGAATATCATTTGGATGTACAGAAATGGTTGAATGGTGATTCAAAATATGCATTTAAAAGTTGGAAACAACGAATGCCAACTAAAACAGAAGAAAAAATATCTAACGATGAAGTTAAACTTACGAGAGAAGAAACAAGAGTGAAATTCTTGTCGCAAAAGTACATGCGACGTTGGAAAATGCATTCTAGTGCCAATATTCCATCGTTGAAGCTATCGCAGTGTTCTTGGTTGAAACACGTGTTGTTTAATTCAGGATCACGCGTAGCACGACAGGCAGCGTGTAAAATGTTAGAGACGTTCTTCCAATGCCAAGTACCAGAGCGAAAACGTGAACTACTGAACTTGCTAACTGGTTATCTTGAAGAACTAAGTATCGCTGGAGAAGTATCGTCAGAATTCTTAAACTTATATCGTACATTGATACAAACTGAAAGCTGGAAGTTATATCTAGCATTGAAAGGAACTTTAGTTAAGATTGCTGATCTGATTACTAAGGAAATAGAACAGCTACATCAGTTAGAAGAATCGTCTCTAGTGTCAGATTTAGCTGAAGGGTTTGCATTGAAGATGTTAACTGAGTTACTGAGCTGTTTCTTGGAACATGATGGGATTAAGAGACTCTATAAGGGAAGATTGGTTGGTGCCGTACTTAATGGTTATCTGGCATTGAGAAGATTGGCTGTTCAGAGAACTAGGTTGATTGATGAGACGCAGGAGAAGTTGTTTGAGTTGTTGGAGGAGATGACCAGTGGAACTGAGGTGAGTTTAACCCTTTTTTTTTTTTTTTTTTTTTTCTTCTTTCTTTTCTAATTATTTTCTTTTCTTAACACATTTTTTCCATTATTCATTTGTTTGCTGTAACTTGAGCTTCAAATTGTTAAAAAGCATTGCCGTAAAGCCCTTATCAACTTACGTTTTTTTATCATTCAGAATACTAGATTGATAATAACCATACCTTATTATCCATAAATTAGACACCAACATGTTGATTTTGTATTGATTTTCATTTTCACGGTTATTTCACGTATCTGACGTCACTGTGTAATGCCGCCAATCACAGTCACCGCTCTGGTCACGTGATAAATTTAAGCCCCTCCCTCAAATTTTTTACACGCCATCATGATGTGACGTCAGATACGTGAAATAACTGTTAAAATGAAAATAAATACAAAATCAAAGTGTTGGTGTCTAATTCATGGATGATAAGGTATGGTAATTATCAGTATAGTATTTTAATTGATAAAAAAGTAACTTGACAAGGACTTTAAGTAATTAAACGCTAAAATAAATAAACAAAATAAAACTATGATTTTGTCAGACTGAGACAAGGGACTTCATGAAGATCTGCATGGAGGCAGTGGAGCGTTGTGATCCTGAGGATGATCTGACTCCTGTCTTCATCCTGGAGCGACTGTGTAGCATCATCAGTCCTGAGGAGAATGACGTGGGAGAGTTCTTCCTCACCTTGGAGAAAGATCCCCAGCAAGAGGACTTCTTACAGGTAAACCACACTCAAATATGTTTGTGCAAAAATATTTTTTATTTTGTAATAAAGAAATTTTTTTAAAGACCCATGAAAAAAAAAAAAAAAAAAAAAAAAAAAAAAAAAAAAAAAAGTAAAGGTAGAGACAGTGGTAAAAATATCGCGTTTTTATTGTGACAGCATTAGTAAACTAGCTCTCTGATTGGCTAGCGGTAACCCTCTAGCCAATCAGAGAGCTAGTTTACTATCGCTATCACAATAAAAACGCGATATTTTTACACTGTCTCTACCTTAAATTACTTTAAAAAAAAATTACAATACTACCTTATAAAAATAAAACATTTTAAAGTTTAAAGGGATTCTGGCCTCAAAAGTGTAAAATTCATGAAATATGACCATCTTACACATAATATACCCTTCAGTACCCTCGCAAACTAGATTAAAAAAAACAAACTGTAAAGTAAGCAACTTTGGGAATTAAGAGACAATTACAATAGCAATTTTAAAGAGGGCTGTCTACTTTACAGTTTTTCTCCGTTTTTATTAAAGAACAGGTGAGTTAAAACTAAAAGGGATATAGAACTAGTTTTAGCGTAGATGATCAAAATTCCATCCTTCGGTAACGGATTCGCTCCAAAAAAAATTATGTTGTACCTACACTCCCTAAACTCACTAAACTCAAATATTTCCGTTCTCTGATAAAAATTGTAATTTTGGGAGCATTTTTAAAAGTTGGACCTTCAAATCGTTGATTCCTTGAGCTGATTTTTCCCCACTTTCAAACTATAATATCTTTTTGTATAAGGCAGTTAGGGCATGTTTGTAATTTTTTCCAACAAGTATGATGCTATGGTAACAAATTGCAGTAATTTTGAAAATTTTAAAATATACAGGGTGTCCACAAAAAAATCCCAAAAATGACAAAAAGGCTCATTTTTGACAATTTTAAAATGGCTTATTTTTAAAAAATAAAATTTTAAAATATAAAAATATATTCCCAGGTAGTTAGCTGAGTGTATTTAAGTATCATTCAGAGCAAAAAATATTTTTTTTAAGGTGATTGAATATGAGTAGGGATTTGCTCAAAACAGGTCTATGGGCAAAAAAGGGGTCACTTTGACCCTGAATAACTCAATGCAACCTACGGATATTTTTGATTTAATGGTGGGACATACAAGTAGTACTAGTCTAGTTTTTAGAACATATTAGAAATTGCTGAGTATTTTGTTCCTTTTTAGTTATTCAGCGCAATGAAAATTTCGAAGTTTTATGTCTCCGCGCTGTAGTACGGGCTACTATTTGAAAATTATTTTGACTCGTTTAAATGATTATAGAGCAATGAAACTTAGTACACAAATACTTGATACCATGGCAGTTTTTTGGAGCCCCAGTAATTAATTTTTACCCCACCCCTTCTAACCCTAAGGGACCCTTAAAGGTCAATTTAAGGGTTTTTTTATTTTACACGAAAACTGTGCAAGATAAAGCAAAATGTTTCAAACAAAAATTGTTGGGAATGTTGTTTTACATGCCTATATGTATTTTCAAAATGCAGCGTTGCCAAATTTTTGCACAGTGTTACCAAAACTAAGCCAGTTATGGGCAAAATTGGGGTTACAGTGCTATAACTGGCTCAAATACTGCAAATAAACAATGAAATGAATTTTATATTGTTTTATAATTACTTATTTTTAGCAAACCATCAGAAGTGAAATAAAAATAGGAATAAAAAATGGAAGACTCTCACTTGCTGTATATCTTTTACCATGTGATAACATGGTGATTGATATGAAGTAAAATTTAAGACCAGAAATAGCTATCAATGAGAGTAAAATTTATCAAAATGTATTATATGGTTGTCTTGTATTATTTAAAAGGTAGTACCTTTTGCTACGGTCAACACTTGTTACCCTGGCATTATTAGCATTGGGGTTAGTTGCGATGGAAATTGAACTTTTTTGACATAAAAATGTACAAAGCAAAAGTTTCTGTGCCCAGTGCTGAACTAAAATGACATACGAACGTTATTTATGTTCTGTAGCAACATTTGACGGTCGGTACCCATCACTAGAGCCAACCTTTGAGACCCTGATGACCATCCAATACAGTAAAATTGAAAATAAAACTTGTATTTTTTTTCAGGTTGTGTTTATTTTTTACCTAAGCAATAGGTAACAACTCTTAAATTGTACCAGGTAACCATATAATTCATTTTGATAAATTTTACTCTCATTGATAGCTATTTCTGGTCCTAGATTTTACTTCATATCAATCACCATGTTATCACATGGTAAAAGATATACAGCAAGTGAGAGTCTTCCATTTTTTATTCCTATTTTTATTTCACTTCTGATGGTTTCCTAAAAATAAGTAATTATAAAACAATATAAAATTCATTTTATTGTTTATTTGAAGTATTTGAGCCAGTTATAGCACTGTAACCCCAATTTTGCCCATAACTGGCATAGTTTTGGTAACACTGTGCAAAAATTTGGCAACGCTGCATTTTGAAAATACATATAGGCATGTAAAACAACATTCCCAACAATTTTTGTTTGAAACATTTTGCTTTATCTTGCACAGTTTTCGTGTAAAATAAAAAAAAACTTAAATTGACCTTTAAGGGTCCCTTAGGGTTAGAAGGGGTGGGGTAAAAATTAATTACTGGGGCTCCAAAAAACTGCCATGGTATCAAGTATTTGTGTACTAAGTTTCATTGCTCTATAATCATTTAAACGAGTCAAAATAATTTTCAAATAGCAGCCCGTACTACAGCGCGGAGACATAAAACTTCGAAATTTTCATTGCGCTGAATAACTAAAAAGGAACAAAATACTCAGCAATTTCTAATATGTTCTAAAAACTAGACTAGTACTACTTGTATGTCCCACCATTAAATCAAAAATATCCGTAGGTTGCATTGAGTTATTCAGGGTCAAAGTGACCCCTTTTTTGCCCATAGACCTGTTTTGAGCAAATCCCTACTCATATTCAATCACCTTAAAAAAATATTTTTTGCTCTGAATGATACTTAAATACACTCAGCTAACTACCTGGGAATATATTTTTATATTTTAAAATTTTATTTTTTAAAAATAAGCCATTTTAAAATTGTCAAAAATGAGCCTTTTTGTCATTTTTGGGATTTTTTTGTGGACACCCTGTATATTTTAAAATTTTCAAAATTACTGCAATTTGTGACCATAGCATCATACTTGTTGGAAAAAATTACAAACATGCCCTAACTGCCTTATACAAAAAGATATTATAGTTTGAAAGTGGGGAAAAATCAGCTCAAGGAATCAACGATTTGAAGGTCCAACTTTTAAAAATGCTCCCAAAATTACAATTTTTATCAGAGAACGGAAATATTTGAGTTTAGTGAGTTTAGGGAGTGTAGGTACAACATAATTTTTTTTGGAGCGAATCCGTTACCGAAGGATGGAATTTTGATCATCTACGCTAAAACTAGTTCTATAATATGTGTGTGTAAATATTCCCATTTCATGATTTATTTTTGAACAAAGAAAGAAAAAAAAAAAAAAAAAAAAAAAAAAAAAAAAACAGGAGGCAAGGATCTTTTTTCAAATACATAGGCCTATGGCTAGAGCATAAAAAAATAATAATAGGCCTAATGAAAGAAAAAAAAAATTTTTTTTTGCTTGATCTCCCGAGTACTTTATTTTCACCCTCAACTTATTACCTAACGCCAGCAATTAACTGAGTTGTTTTCTATGTTAACAGGGTCGTATGCTTGGCAACCCTTACTCCAGCACTGAACCAGGACTTGGACCTCTGATGAGAGATGTGAAGAACAAGATCTGCCAGGACTGTGAGTTGGTGGCTTTGTTAGAGGACGACAATGGCATGGAGCTACTTGTCAACAATAAGATCATCAGTCTAGATCTACCTGTAAGTATTTCACACTCAAGTTTAGCTGTCACTATCATTTGTTTGGAGAGATATGCAGGACAAGCTTTGGGCTCCATGTTTTTTTTGGAGAAAACTACTTCACCCAGTCCAGATATTTAAATAAGGGATACTAGACACAAGTTAATAGAAATATAAATTAAAATCCCTTGTCAACTTACTTTTTTTATCATTTAGAATACTAGATTGATAATTACCATACCTTATTATCCATGAATTAGACACCAACACGTTGATTTTGTATTTATTTTCATTTTGCCGGTTATTTCATTCATGGCTTTAAATTACTAATTTTTCCTTCGACAGGTACGTGAAGTATACAAGAAAGTTTGGCGTACAGAAGGAGAAGGAGAGGCGATGAGAGTGGTGTATCGTATGAGAGGGTTGCTAGGAGACGCCACTGAGGAGTTTGTTGAGACCTTGGACAACAAAAACAAACAACAAGTCAACAACGAAGAGGTCTACAAGATGGCTAACGTCATGACTGATTGTAAAGGATTAGAGGTGAGTTTGTAATTATATTTTGTGATAACATGATTAATGCCAAGGCAAAATAAAAATGCATATTTTGAAATTCGTTAATTTCTTATTATTATTAATATTATGTAAAATAAAGAAAGAAAATGCTAAGAGAAACCAGCACTGGTCTTACCATAGTGAAGAGAGTCCCATACTTTTGTGACAAATCTTGCTAGCACTGATATAAAACATTTGAAATATTTCCACAATAACCTCCAAGAGAGATATGGAGTGTGTTATGCCTTCATCAGTCCCTACAGACTTAGAGAGAAACTATAAATGATGGCTCTGCTGATGTTACATTGTGGTATAGAGGTTTGTTGAGGGTGGGAGGGGGGGGGAGTGTGGTAAGAGATGATGAGTAGGGAGGGAATAGGGAATCAGTATCATAGGAGTGGGGATGCTTGATAATTAAATGTTTTAATGTATAGTGAACCCAATAATAGTTATATCTGTGCTAGCAAAATTTGTCACCAAACTATGGGACTCTTTTTACTATGGTAAGGCCTGCGCTGGTTTTGCCTATCCCTTTTCTTTCAAATTTATTATAACTAACCTCGATGGTTTATTTTTATTAATACATCTCGTTATGTAAAATGATGTTGAAATATATATTTTTTTTCTTTTTTTTTTTAATATCTGTATTCTGTACACAAATTTTGTGTTTAGTAAGTAAATAAATTGTAAATAAATAAAAAATAGGCCTATATATTTGATTGGCTTCAAAATCAGGGTTTAAAGAAACCCACTGGGTAGGGGTTTTATTGTTTTGTTTTAAAAAAAACAATTGGGAGATTACTTGTTGAAAAAAGTGACTAAAAAAGGTGATAAGTTTCACTTTTATTGATTTCACTTTGATAAAAATTAGGTGATTTTTTTGCTTTGAAAAGGGTAAAAAAAGTTGAAAAAAGGTGAAAATTTTGCAAAATAAAGTTGAAATTTTGAATATCAATTCCATTTTTTTTCTTTTGCTGAAGAAAAGTGGGAAAAGTTGGAAAAAGGTAAAAAAAAAAAAAAAAAAAGTGGGTGAAAGTTGAAAACAAGTTGGTGTCAAAAGTCTTGAAATTTTATAATTCATGCTCATTTTTACTCTAATTTGAAAAAAAAAGAGCTACTGTTTTTTTCTTTCTTTTTTTTAGCTGTTTGAAAAAAAAAATTGTGGGTTTTTTTGGGTCATTTTTTTTTAATGGAACCCTGGGCTTCATTGCTAGTATTGATTTGTAATTGTTTGACTTGTGTGTTCCAGGTGATGCTGCAAAGACTGGCTGGAGTGAAGAACGTAGTACGAGGCAAACCATTGTTACAAGTGTTGCTGAGGCTGTTCTTGCTCTGTGCTAAGGTAAGCATCAACTAAACTGATTGATTGTGGTAACCTAATTGGTTTTAAATAGTCACAAACACTAAATTTTCTGAAGTTGTGCTTAATCCACTATTTAGTACTACTATTTATGAAAATAATTGTAAATGTCGCATGGAGACAGTGCTCCTTTTCCTTTTAATTAAAAAAAAATTAAATCAGAGTTTACCACGCCCCCTTATATACTCCGCTTCACGTATCTTCAGAACAGTCTCACACTATTTGGTCACTTTTGGTGGACAAAATTACATTAACAGTTATTGCCACTTCATACAAGGTAATACCTGTTTGTCATTTTGACCATAGAATGTGGCTGAGTGCTGATTAAAGCTAAAAACTTACAAGAATTGAAGTATAAAAGTCAGCTGATTGAACTTTAATGTAATGTTTAAATTAGAAGGAATAGTCGAATCAGCTTTTAACAACTTGTGAAATTGTTTTTGTACCTAATAGATTCTAAAAAATCAAGGTGTCTGTGGGCCTTTAATATGTTATCAAGTAGGAAAAAAATCTTACAATTCGGTCATTGGTTTTATCGGGTTTGGTTTATAAAATTAAAAATAAGGGGGACCATAATTCTTAAAAAATAGTAATTAATATGCTACTTAATTAATATTACATAATTGATGCTGTAAAGTATAAAAAAATAATAATAAAAACGGGGGGAATTCTATAATAATATTGGCATTGAAAAAGTAATCATATTCTCCTATATGTATTTGATGAAAAATAGTGTTTTGAGTAAAATCACTCAAATATGTAAAAGACAGAACTTTTTTTTTTCTTTTTTTAAATAGCCTACTTAACTTTTTGCTGGTGATATATTTTTTTCTTTCTTTCTTCTTGCTAAAATTATAAATTCATTAAGGTAATAAAATTTTGTTATTTAACGTTTTATGAGAAAAATAATTCATGTATCTCTATGTGATCCAACTGAAAAAAAAATGCATTTCTCCCCTCTTCTCTATTTTAAAATGCCGACTGGGTGATCTATACTAGGCAATGTAGTTGAAACCCTGTATACTGTCCGTTTATCACCAAGAAAATGGTATCACTACTATCTTTCTATACCATAAATGTATCAGCTAGCTATTATGTTACTACAACAAGTTTCCCTATGGTGTTTCCTCCACAGGTGCGCAGTAACCAAGAACAACTAGCCCACCCTGACTTAGGAGCTATAGGAGTTCTCCTAGGAACTGCACAACTATGCCTAGCTGCAGGTAAATCTGCAGATCCAAGACTGACGGAGCAAATCCTCGACATCTTGGAGACAATTCTAACCATCGCAGCTGCTCAACCTCTGCAGAACTTCTTAGAGTTGTCGAGGACTTTTGGTGGACCTGAGCATATTCAAGCTTTGCTTGCCTGTGCTACTCCTGTACCTGGTGAGTAGTCATGTTTACTTTAGAGTTCTAGTCTAACAAGAAAGGTAAAGATAGGAGAAAACAGTGCCAACCTTACCATAGTAAAGAGAGTCCCATCGCTAGTTTTTTTTTTTTTTACAAAAATGTATATGCTGGGGACATTGCTCTAACTTTGCAAAGCTTTGTCAAAAAAACATTGTCAACCCTTAATTTTTTGTTCTTTATGAATGATACTTTACAAGCAAAGAGAAAAAGAAAGAAAGAAAAAATAAAAATAAATCTAACTCAATTTATTTATTCTTTTGTTTATTTAATATTTTTTTATATATCCTATTTTAACTTTATATTTGAAGCTAGGAGTCTATTTAATAATAAAAACATCTTATTTATTTAAGTATCTAATAAAAACTATATACAGTATATAAGTTTTCTATACCACATAGTGATCAGAAAATTTGATTTATGCAATCAGCACAACATTTCCATACTAATTTTTGCATGTTTCTGACGTCATAAACATGCAATTTCCACGCAAATTACATACTTTAAGGTATTTTCACACTCTCTCGTGGGGCTACATAGCATTCTAGTAAAAATTATCATCAGTTTTGAAGATCCCATTTTGTGTTTATTTATGAAAAAGCACATGTTGTGTTATGTGATCTATGGCTTTAATATTATTAATATTTTGTTATTTTGTCCCCAGGAGGAGGTACAGTGAGTGGTGCTCTACTTCAACACCTGGGCAAAGTATTAGCCGCCCTGACGTACGGCAACCCTGACAAAATGTCACTACTCACCTCTCACTTCGCCCCCGTACTTGACTTTGAGCAATACGATGCTAGTCGTACCTCGGAGGATGAACAACGTATGGAGCTGTTCTGTCTGTTAGCTGCTGGTATTGATCGTAGTCCAGCTGGCAATACGCTCAAAGATCACATACATGCTCTGGGTATCGTCAAGAAAGCTGCAGAGTATATTTCTGTAAGTACATACACAATTACAGCCTGATCTTATTTCTTATTTAGGGATGCTCTGTTTTAAAGCCCTTGTCAACTTACTTTTTTATTATTTAAAATACTAGATTGATAATTACCATACCTTATTATCCATGAATTAGATATTAGACACCACCACATTGATTTTGTATTTATTTTCATTTTGACTGTTATATCATGCATCTGACGTCACAATGTACAGATGGGGTCGTGATAGGGGTAAAGAACTTGAGGGAAGGGTTTAAATTTATCATGTGATTGGCGGCGGTACATTGTGATGTCAGATATGTGAAATAACGGTCAAAAACAAAATAAATGAAAATACTGTAAATACAAAATCAATGTGTTGGTGTCTAATTCATGGATAATAAGGTATGGTAATTATCAATCTAGTATTCTAAATGATAAAAAAGTAAGTTGACAAGGGCTTTAAAAATCTGATGTCCACTAGACTGACAATAGAATTTGTCTGATTGGCACCAAACTTTTGATTTTTATGTTTCATGTGTAGCAAAAAAAAAATAATAATAATAATAAAAAAAAAGTGGGTGGTTCAAGTGGATCAAGAGCACCCATGATTCAAAAACATGCGGGAGAGGGAGAGATTTGTACCTCAGGTCAAAATTAAACACAGTAACTCATAGATCATGCAAGTTTGTGCAAGATGGTGCAAAAAATCAAGCTTTTCTTTTTGTTTTCCATTTCTTGGGGGGGGGGGGGGAGGGGGGGCATACCTTTAAAAGTTATTATTATAGGCCAATAGATTTTTTTTCTTTTTCAAATGTTATGGTAGCGCAAAAGTCAAACTTAAGTTTTTGTTTCCCATTTCTGTTAGAAACTATGCAAAAATTAAGCCATACTTTAATTTTTGTTTCACATTTCTAAGAGCGTTAGTTAAGGATTAAATATTATTTGGCAATTTAGCCAAAGTCAACCAACAATAATAACAAGAGATAACAACTTACAGGGATATGTGATTAACAATAATTTTGCTTATGCTTGCAGCTCCATGCCCCGCCCACCACACCTCTCTTACTTGTGCCTGGTAATGATGAATGGAAGGAGTTCATTGCCAGACCTGCACTCAAAGTAATCCTCAGGTTCTTGGCTGGTCTCGCCACTGATCACGAACCTACACAGTTAGAAGTATCGACACCAGAATGTATCGCTGTGCTACATAGGCTGGAGCAAGTATCGTCAGAGGAGCACGTGGGTTCTCTCTCGGAGAATTTACTTGAAGCCTTGAGAACTAACGAGGCTGTAGCAGCGAGAGTAGAGAAGGTAATGCCAAATCATTTTTTGTATTTTAATAGTTTTATGATGCTTATTTAGTCTTGAGAAAATGGTGACTTAAACTGAGAAATCTGTCATAGAAGATAATTAGTTTTATTTATTTATTTATTTATTTTATTTATTCTTTCGAAAAAAGTTTTAATAATATTTTTTAATTTTAAAAAAGTTTCTAATTTGGCTAAAATGTACCACTTAAATGAGTTAAAATTGAATTTCCACATTTACATGTTATCTTTAAAGTGGAATAACTTAAATAGTTGATCGTGTTTTCACATGTTTGACATGAAGTAACTAAACTTTTAAGTAACATTTCTTCTATTTATATTATAATTCACGTCCGTCTAGTTTGCAAGATATCAGTCAGTCACCTGCCCCCTTAAAGGAGAGACATTAGATACATATTTACAGCTTTAAATAAATACGACATGAAAACTTTCTCATCGCCTTCATTAAATATTTATGTTTTTAAACATCATGTTTTATATGTTACCAGGTACGCCAGCAGACTAGAGATGAGAAGAAGCGTCTCGCCATGGCAATGAGAGAAAAACAACTGGGTGCCTTAGGCATGAGTACCAACGAGAAAGGACAGGTGATGGCTAAGAGTAATTTACTGCAGCAACTGGAGGAGTTAGGAGAGGAGACTGGACTTGTGTGTGTCATCTGCAGAGAGGGATACAGGTGAGACATTTGGACCTTGTTAGTCTTCCCTTACATAGTTTGCAAAATGATGACTTTTTTTTAAAGTTTTATTCTAGGTAGTAAACCATATTTAAGTAGGCAGACCACATTCCCTAGAAGCAAAATCAGGATACCCTGACCCTGGGAGCAAAAAAAATCTGGGATGGGAAGGGAAGGCATCAATGATGACTAAAAAAAAAAAAAAAAAAAAAAAAAAGGCAATCATAATCATAAATCATGATTGTAAAATCAAGTCCCTGATTTTTAAGCATATTTCAAATGTTTTTCAAATGGCAAATAACAAAATTATAGGTATAAATTAACACTAGTGTTGTTCGTAAACATTTGTCTTGCACCCAAAAAATGCACTTAATTTTTTGAATAACCATAAGTGATCACACTAATCACCATTTTAGTAGCAGAAAAGAGGGCTTACAAACAGCATTAGTGTAAAAAAAAAAAAAAAAAAAAAAAAAAAAAAAAAAATAGAACACACCATAAATTTCAAGCATTTGTAATTTAGGTCAAATTTTCCTTTTTTTTTGTTTTTTTTTTTTGTTTTTAAATTGTACTAACTACTATTTACCCAGTAAATAATACTTAGCTTTGACCAAAAATTCAGGGAAAAAAAAAAGGCCTTTTCTGAAAGAGTCCATTTCAAAACTTTAGAATCCTAGTTGGACTCTACTAGATTTTTATATTTTTACAATGATAAATGAAAATTTCAAAATATTTGCTTGTTTTTATTACAGATGTCAGCCAGCCAAGGTACTTGGTGTTTATACCTTCACCAAGCGTTGTCCTGTTGAAGAAGAAGAACGTAAACAACGTCGTACTCTCGGCTACTCCACCGTCACTCACTTCAATGTCGTTCACGTGGACTGTCACATGGCTGCCGTCAGGTAACAAATCTACCTTCTGTTTTTAAGGGTTGTATTCAGATGTCTTGCATCTCAAAATTTATATAAAAAAAAAAAAAAAAAAAAAAAAACTTGCAAACTTTATAATTCTATTTAAAAGTTAATGGTAACAGCTACCTATGATAAAATTTTCAGAACCCGTGACCATCAGATAAGAGAAAAAATAATTATTAAAATTGACATTGGCTCTTATGGGACTAAAACTTCAAAAAATCATAATTTAAAATCTAGCAAGGTGACCCCCCAATTTTTTTTTTTTTTTTTTTTTTTTTCACATTTTTGAAGATACCTTATCCTAATGTATATCTGTGCAAAATTTCAGATTTTTCTTTCTTTACAATTTTTTTAGTCCAATCCCACAGTACCTGATTTCCCGCCTTAATTACACTGCATCCTCTCAAATTAGTATTGGTAGAAATGTAGATGTTTGATGTTGAAATGTTTGATTTTTCAGACAAGCTCGGGTACGAGATGAGTGGGAGAGCGCTGCTCTACAGAACGCCAACACCAAGTGTAATGGCCTGTTACCACTGTGGGGTCCTGCAGTGCCTGAGTCTGCCTTCGCTAGCTGCTTGGCCAGGCATAACACTTACCTGCAGGAGTGTACGGGGCACAGGTAATTACTGACATTCAAATTAGGGTTAGTTACATAGTTTTGTCTATACCTATCTTAGGCAGTGTATTTATCATGGTGATAACTGATAACCATAGTTCTAGTTGAATGAAATTTTATTTGTATAACTTGATTAGAATCTAAGAAATGAGGATGCTTTTAATTGAAATAACCTCTCATCTTTTTTGGCAATTGTTTCAAATATGTGCTACAATTTCTTTTAAAGAAAGCCCTTGTCAACTTACTTTTTTATCATTTAGAATACTAGATTGATAATTACCATACCTTATTATCCATGAATTAGACACCAGCACATTGATTTTGTATTTATTTTTATTTTAGCGATTTTTTCTCGTAACTGACGTCACAATGTACCCATAGGGTCGTGATAGGGGTAAAGAACTTGAGGGCGGGGCTTAAATTTATCATGTGACCAGAGCGGTGATTGTGACTGGCGGCGGTACATTGTGACGTCAGATATGTGAAATAACCTTCAAAATAAAAATAAATACAAAATCAACGTGTTGGTGTCTAATTCATGGATAATAAGGTATGATAATGATCAATCTAGTACAGTATTCTAAATGATAAAAAAAAAAGTAAGTTGACAAGGGCTTTAAGGTTTTGCATATTATTTTTTAATTTTTTATTTGTATATTCAATTTTTAATCACAATTATTGTGTTATTTCCAGGGACATTGGTTACTCGTCCACCATACATGACCTCAAACTTCTACTACTGAGATTTTCTCAGGAGAAACCATTCAATGAAGATGCCGGAGGTGGAGGTCCAGAGTCCAACATGCACTTGCTGGGATATCTGGTGCACATGGCTCTCTACGTGATCAATACGTAAGTATACACTTTGTCAACTGTTCACATCACGTTCAAGATTAACTTTATGGTTAAATAGAACCACTTCACAAGAGTAGTTTTGTAAAAATGAAGGTGGTTTTTTGCAAACATTTAAAAGTTAAAAAACAGACGTAGCAAAACTTTTTTTTTTTTTTTTTTTTTTTTTTTTTTAGTTGATATCTTTTCTTTAGTTGATATCTTTTCTTTAAATTTTTATCATAAGTTTGTATTATCTTCAATATAACATGTCGATCTTGTTGCGAAAAAAAGGCCTATCTTGTATTTTGTCAGGAGAAGCAAAAGGCCTATCTCGTTTTTTGTCAGTGGAAGCAAAAGGCCTATCTCGGTCCCGAACGTTATGGAGATGGCACTCGAGATAGGCCTTTTGCTTCCACTGACAAAAAACGAGATATGCCTTTTGCTTCCCCTGACAAAATACGAGATAGGCCTTTTTTTCGTAAAAAGATCGATGTGTACCAAATTTCAAATTGATTTGTCCATCGGTTATGTAGAAAAAATAACATGGTAAATATTATAGGACGTCCTAAGCTACCCATGTTACTATGTTTTGTTATTATTGTTAGGGATGTATAAAATTGTTTTTATAACAACTAACATTATATTTTATTGTAACATCGTCATGTCAACAATCACATTGTATCATCGTCTTGTTAATGTTAATAGAACCCGCTCAGCACCACGTGAAGACAAAGCCTTGTCAGCATACCTGAGTGCTGGAACTGAAACATGGGTATCAAGTTCATTCACCCCTGAAGGACCCCTGTACTGGTGCGTCATGTCACTACTACTACGTCCCACACCACGCTGGCAGTCTGGAGAGAGAGTATCACATTTACGTCGTATCTTGGTGTTGGCTCACGCTAGGACCACGGAGAAACCAAACCCTCAGTCAAGCAAGACCGTCACTTCGTTGTCAGATATCACAGTCAAGGAGTACGCCATGTACAAGCCTTACTTGGTCTTCTTTGGCCTGGTCGACGGCATGTATCGTTACTTCTTCAAGGTTAGTCGGACTTCAGTTGTTCAAATTCAATAGAAATGGAAATCAATGGAGTAATAAAAATTTAAGAAAAAAATCATCTCGGTTAGGATCAATAATAAAGAAAAGAATATAATTACCAGCAAGGGCCTTACTTACTTATCACAGTAGAAGTTGTACGGAGAGGTCGAGGTCTTACGTGACACAGTGTTCTGTTATAAAAAGTTTTTTTTTTTTACCGGATTTCAGTTACAAAATAAACTTTTGTATAACAAAACACTGTGCCACGTAAGACCTCGACCTCTACATACAACTTCTACTGTGCTAACAAGTAAGTAAGTAAGGCCCTTGCTGGTAATTATATCTTTTTCTTTATTATTGAATTGAGTAATATTGCTTATATTTAATAAGACATTTTTAATTCTCATTAATTTGTTAAGTCATAAATTCATTAAAAAAATAGTACATACTATATTCCAAAAAGTTTAATTTCTTTGCATCAATTTAGGCAATGTTAGGGGTACTTAAAAAATATATTAAAAAAAAAAAAAAAAAAAAAAAGGCATAGGAAGTTATTCTTTTTTATTGATAGGCCTATATTTTTAAACTTATAAAAAAATCAGAAATAAAATGCTAGGAGAAACCAGCGCTGGTCTTACCATAGTGAAGAGTCCCATAGTTTTTTGACAACTCTTGCTAGCACAGATATCCTATATAAAAAACTAACACATTGCAAATATTTTTGCAATAAACTCCCAAGAGAGATGAAGTGTGTTATGTCTTCATCAGTCCTTAGTGTCCTTACAGACTCAGAGAGAAACTATAAAAGGTCATTTATACAGTACCAACTATTTTCTAAATATATATTTTAAATAATTGAAGTTATATTTGATGTTACAGAAGGTATCGTGTGCCAGTGATGAGCAGTGGCCGTCATCCCTCGCTGACTACATACGTCACAACGATGAGTCTCTGATGAAGGCGTCAGATCAACTGTTGGCGTTCTACTCTGAAGAACTTCTACCGTGTGCATCCTTTGATGAGTTCTGTGATGTCATGGGTATGTGCAATAATATCTTGTCAAACATATTTTGGTTCTTGTGTAAATGAGTCATATAAAAAGGTGGAGAAATTAGGGAACTTTAAAGGCATAAAAAACATGAAACACAAAATGGGATTTACAAAACTGATGATAATTTTTACCAGAATGTAAATGTAGCCCCACAAGATATTGTGAAAAAACTATAAATTATGTAATTTGCGTGAATATTTCTGTTTATGACGTCAGAAACATGCAAATATTAGTATGAAAATGTTGTGCTAGTTGCATAAATCAAAATTTTCTGATCACTGCTACGGGGCTACTGTTGGGTTTTGGGACAAACTAATGTTATTTATGTACGTCCCATCAAGTGTTTTGTGATATAAATGCTTACGTTTTCTTGTTATCTATGCCTTTAACAGTAAAAGTAAAAAAAAAAAATAAAAAAAAGTTATTAAATTTGTACCATAATATTACAAAAAAAAAAAAAAAATAAAAAAAATACGCGCTAATTATTGTGTTTGTCCAATGGCTGTAGGTTTACTGGGTGAGATCGACAACCCAGCTACATACATGAGTGATCTACTTCAAGGTCTAGGGGCTGGATAGCAGCAATCACTAAACCTCAGCACTGCACATCCACTGGCAACCCCACCCCCACCACAACAATCAGGACCTTCGTCACTCAATATTATTGAGGCTCCATCTAGACCTTCGACATCTCAATCTGAAATAGAACCTAGACAATTGATACCTCCAACCCAAGGTCCATTTTCAACTGCTTCCCCTTCCCCTCTTGCAGAATTACCTTCCCCTCCAGCCCCACCCCCAGGTGCTTGTTTTTTTCCCTATATTGTCAGTGCTATTTCTTCAATACTTGATCGATGCAGAAAAAATTAACAAAACTATTTCTTTCTTTTTTTGTTGTGTGTGAGTGAAAAATTATTCATGTTACTTTTTTTTTATTTCAATAGTTCACTGATTTGATTTTGGGTTTCTTTCTGTAATTTTAATAATAATAATAATAGGTATTGTTGTGCAGTATACTATAATATATATCTAATTAATTGCCAATTTTAGTTTCTAATTTAGTAAAATAATAATGCTTATTAATAATAATGAACTCTCACTTTTGTGAAATTGCAAAGGAAATTTACCATTTTCACAAATTTGAGTGCTTTAACATTACTAAACTAAGCTTTTTACAAAATAGAGAAATTCACGAAATTGAACTTCACAAAATCGCGAGTTTGCTGCAAATTGCTAAAAATAAGGCTCAATTTTCTATTTATTATTATTTTTTTACATGCAAGTTATAAACTGCTTTCTGTATTTATTTTAGCATAATTGCTTTGATAACATAATTAAAATATAATTTCATATATGCAACTGATAGTTGTAATGCAAAATAATCCATTTTAAAATTGTCTTAAAAAAATAATAGCCTGGAAATAAATTTTTTTGAATTCTGTTAAAAATAATAATTTCTCAAATTTTTTATTTTAAAAAAAGAAAGAAAGAATGAAAATATATTCTATAAACTCATTACCATGATAATAGCTTGAGTTATGATTTTTATCAATATAATGAGTGTAAAAAAAATTAATAGGCTATAAAATAATAAAACTAAATGCTTATACTGCACATTTTACTTTTACTTTTTTTTTTTTTCTTTTTTTTTTTTTTTTCAAATATTTTGAAATTATCTCAAATAAGTTTTAATATAAAAATTTAACGTACTATTAAAAAAAAATCAATTAAATACAGTTTTCTTCTTCTTCAATATTTGCAATAAAAATATATGCTTTAATATTGTATAATCTTTGCTTAATATAATGTATTGTATCCTATTATGATGCTGAATAAAAAAATAAAAAATAAGTTCTTTTGGTTATTCTTTATAGGTATAGCCTTATATTTCAAAATTGTTAAAAAAATAAATAAAACAAATTTAGTAGAGAATTAAATAAACTAAAAATAAATACACATGAAAGAAAATAGTTTTAAAGCAATTAGTTAAAATAAAAATTAAACGTAAGTAATAAAAAAAAAAGCTTTAATTTTTACATTGTTGGCTGGGCAAAGATAGCCCTCTCCCCCTCCCCCCAAATCAATAATCGACAAATTAGAGTTTTTTTTTATTTAAGTAATTTTATATTTAATGTTCTATTTACTTTTTTTTTTTTTTTTTTTTTTAGCATTTATGTCAGAAAGTACTGAAAACGGTATATTCACTTGGAGTCCGGAGTCTTGTGTTGAAAGCTATCCCACAGACTCCTTGCACATCCTTATGCTTTGTTGCCATGTTTGTGGTGCCTAATACATTGTCCAGCATTGGGGAAACATAGTTTCTACTAAAATTTCACATAAAAAGTGTTATTTTAAGTGAACGAATTTTTCACATATTCTTCGAGCTTATTAGGAGCTAGAAATAAGGCTTTGATTGAGATTTTTTTGCTATTAAAAAAATATATATATAGACCTATATATAAAAATGACATTTTTCCTATGCTGGCCTATGTATTCCTGACCAACAAAATGGCAGCTCTTAAATATGAGTGCAACCTGTCTATTATGATCTAAACTAGTAAGATTTTTCACTAATCTAATCTTCACTATGGTAAGGCTGTTGTTAATTTTTCTCCTATTCTTCTTCATTTAAAATTGCCATAAATAACCACAAATGTTTCAAAGCAAACCTTATTTTAAAAATTAATGTTGTATATATATAGTTAAAAATAAAAGATACATTAATTTGAATATAATATTCATTTTTTAATTGACAAATATAATATTAAATGAACACTGTACAATAAGTTTTAATAATAGTGCAATGTAATAAGTATTTTAAACACACAAATATGAAATAGTAATAATAATAAGTAGGGACCGGATTTTCACTTGCAAATGCCTGCTTGCGCCTGCAAAAACAGCAGTTACTTTTCCTGCTGCACAACTTATTATCAATTTGTAAAATATTTCCTATCTACCTGTAATTTACCTCAAAATACCTTGAACCAAAATTTATAAATATTTAGTAAATTGTTGTGCGGTACGAGGAGCAATCAAATTTGCAGGCGCAAGCAGACATTTGCAACTGAAAATCCGGTCCCTAATAATAAGTTGTTTTTAAATTTAACATTCATAGCATACAATATGGATTTTATATTTAATATTATTATAATAATGCCACACACCTTACATAATGCAGTTTACTTATTAGATATATATATATAATTTAATAACACTCTGGGGATTAATAATATTTTTAAAGGCGAACAAAAAATGAACAAAAAAGTTGTGTAATATCTTAACAAACCTGAAAAACAACGTTGATTTGGCCGGAGTCATTGATTTCTAATTTATTTTCCATTCATAAAATGCCACAGCCGGTCACTGACGTCACAGCTCGTCTAGTTTACCCGCGCGAAAAACAAGTGAGCTGTGACGTCAGTGACCGCCAGTGGCATTTTGTGAATGGCAAATAAATTAGAAATCAATGACTTTGGCCAAATCAATGTTGATTTTCAGGTTTGTTAGGATATTACACAACTTTTTTGCTCAAAGTGTTCTACACCTTTAAGTTTAATTTTGATATTATAAGCTTATGAACTATTTTGCTTATAATAAAAACATTAAAAATTTAGACTAAAAAAACAAAAATCAATGCTTTTTTGGCATAACTGTAAAACTGAAATACATAATTGATTTTTAGCCTTATTGTATTTTGCACACATTGAAACGTGAAAACCACTAAAGTGATAAAAAAAAGAAAAAAAAATAGACTAAAATTGCAATATTAATTGTGATGAAAAATTTATGAATTTGATGACTTATAGTGAAAACAACAGTGAAATATTTGGTGTAATTAGCTTTTGTAATATTATAATGACAAAAATATTGTGTTGAAATCACATTTCTTTTTTATTAGACAATTTAAAGCACACTCCATTTATATAGGGTGGTTTCATTCATGTTAAAGTCGACGTCATAAGTGAGTACTAAATAACATTGGCCGGTATAGGAAAATGGCACATTTTGCCAGTTTAAAAATACTTTGCAATTTTTTTGAGAGCATTGATGTTGTTAACAGGTTGAATTGGTTCCTCAATTATCCAAGAAAAATAATAATGGCCAAATAGTAGCTAATTTTCCAAAGAAAATAGCTAATAACTACGTTTGTCCTATGCTGAGCAATGTTATTTATTGATCAAAAAGAGCATCAAAAAGCACTCAGAATGACGTCATGAGTACACACGCTAATAGAAGAATTTAAATATTAACATTTTATGCTATATAATATATATATTTCAAAGCTACATATTATGCAATAAAAAATTGGTGTTGTTCTGTGAAAATCGCATAATCATACGATAAATTATTTCTTATGATAATATACTTATTTGCATACTCAATTTTTCAATGCATCAAAAATTAAGAATACATTTTTACCTGGTAGGTAGTAAATGATAATTTCAAGATTTAATAGAAAAATACATACTTGTATGCCAAAACAACGTCTTTCCAGCCAAAAGCTGCATCCGTGGTGCTAAACCAATCAGAGAGCATGTTATAAACCTACAAGCCAATCACAGTTGACTTTACATTGTTAATTACACTGTATCCGCTCTAAGTAGTTTTGGGAGAACTTTAGATAGATGAGGAAAAATTGGGGAATGGGAGATAACATGAGTTTACATTAAAGGGGCACAGACACTAAATTTTTTTAAGTTGTTTTTAATCCACTATTTAACTATTTATGAAAATAATTTTAAATGTTGTATGGAGCAGGTGCGCCTCTTCCTTTTAATTAAAATATGAAATCAAAGTTTGCCACACACCCTTATATACTCCGCTTCACGTATCTTCAGAACCGCCTCACTCTATTTGGTCACTTTTGTTGATCAAAATCACATTAACAGTTATTGCCGCTTCATACAAGGCAATACTTGTTTGTCATTTTCACCATAAAATGTGACTGAGTGCTGATTAAAGTTAAAAACTTACATGAATCGAAGTATGAAAGTCAGCTGATTATTGTTTGGGTAAACAACGATCGAACTTTAATTTAATATTTAAATAAGAAGGAATAGTCACATCAGATTTTAACAACTTGTGAAATTGTTTTTGTACCTAAAAGATTCTAAAAAGCCAAGGTATCTGTGGGCCTTTAACGGGAAAGACATGGTAGAGAAAATATTCTGAAAATTATCTAAACATTTTTTTTAAAGCATTTGTAAGTGGCTCATTTTGCTCTGTAGAAGGCAAGCCCAAAGCAATAAGCCACTTATATATTCACTTATAAATTTCTTTTTGACCTGAGTTAGAAAATGTTCTCTACCCCCCTGTAAGTGTAAACTCATACTATCTCCCATTCTCCAATTTTCTAATCTACGTTCTTTTCTATCAAATCTTTTAACTATCAATTATCGCATATCTGATTTTTCCTAATACACAGATAGTAATTGATAAATTTAAAAGAAAACAAGAGGAAGCCAGTAAGGACATTTTACCATAGTGAAAAATGTCCAATAGCTTCGTGACAAATTTTGCTAGCACAGAAACAATAAACATATATTAGATAGCTTACAGCTCTAAACTTAAAGAGAAATTGAGTTTGTCGGTCCTTACAGACTCAGAGAGAAACTATGAATGCTTGGTTTCCTCTATTCTTTTAAATGATCATACATTACCATGATAAAGGTAGAATTCTATTATTATTTTGTAAGAGTATGCAAACATTAAGTTTACAATAAGTAGTTTTCACACACTTTTATATAATAATATTTATATTAATGTGATCAGGCTTGGACTGGCCATAAGAGCAAGTCCGCAATTGCGGACGTGGCCCCCCTTATTTGGAGGCCCCTAAGGCCCAAAAAGGGGCGTAACTAGGGTGTTACGCCCCCTTTGTGGCCCCTAAAGAGGGCGTTACACCCCTTTTGCGGACGAGGCCCCTTGATTGCCAGTCCGACCCTGAATGTGATTAAATGGGGGAAAAAATACGCATACATTAGTTTTTGTAATGCAGTATACCACAATAGTACCCAATTTTGGGGTTTAAAAAAAATAATAATACAAATGAGCTGAATAGCAATTACGATTTCTCAGCATTGGAAATAATTATTAAGAATATTTGTAAGGGAAAGAACACTAACAGAGAACATAGGAAGTATTGATGTTTTTTGTTTTGTTTTTTTATGATCAGCTTTCCCCCCCCCCCCCTTTCTTTCTTTCCCACCATTCCAATATTCTGTATTTACTAATAATAAAAAAAGATTATAGAAACGCATAAATAGAAAAATAGACTGGGAAGGAAATAAGTCACGTTTTAACCCAAACTATTGACTGATAAAGGAACAACTGTTTTGAGGTTGACTATAAGCAATTTCGCATACATTTGCTTCCGTTTCAACGCACTGCGCATTCATAGTAAGTAGAAACGGAAACGGATGTGACCGAAATTGCTAATAGTTGGCCTTAAGACAGTTGTTCCTTTATCAGCCAATTGGGCGGCTTTTCCATTATCCTTGTATACGCTTTGTGAATACATTTCATTCAGCCTGGGGTTTGAATATTTTTCTCTGTTGCTTGGATAAAAATGAGACAGCTCAATATTTATGTGTTTCTATATAGTACAGTATGCAATCTTTTTTTATTATTACATAATATATCCTTTACTGCAGTGTTTTTTTCCTTAAAGATTTTGTATTAGGTATTATTATTTGACGGACCTTTATATTATAGAAAACAACATATTAAAAACCATATATGCAATATTTTAATTGGTAATCCAGTGCTTATAGACATGGTCATATTTAGGATACATGCTTCACCTAGTCATAGCAAAATAAACACAATTGCTTTCTATTGTGAGCCTATTTTTGTACAATCATGGTTAATATGAACTCAAAATTATATTAATTGTTTTATGTAAACTTTTTTATTTTTTATTATTATTTTTTTTTGTGGGTGCGTACTGTACCGTATTAATTTGCGAGCGCTGAGAGTGCTGACAAAACGTACCCTATCACCTCTGTCAGCACTTTACAGCGTTTACCGAAGAGACCCAAACGGACAAAAGCTGATGCTGAGAACCTCTGCCGGCTTCTGGAAGTAAATAGGTGAGGCGGCTCACAGAGGTCGGGCGTATCGTATTTGCTAGTACAGTACTAAGTATCCAAATTGCTCAGACGTCGTACCGTATTGCCACAGCACTGCACAGTGCTCTCATTGAAATACGGTACGCACCCTGTGTTGTCCAAACCATGAAGAAAAAAAATGAAGATCAACTAATGCTTTTTAAATAGAATTACGCTTTTCTTCTTCTCTTTTTGGAGCAATGTAACAGAGTTTACAATAGTGTTGTTCGTAACCCCCCCTTTTTTTTTGCATAAAAAAAAATACGCATTCCATTTGAACAACCAAAGTTGATCGTCATTTTAGGACCAGAGAACAGGTTTATGAACAGCATTAAACATAATTAACAATTGTATAAGCCCAGAATTACCAGTTAAAATAACATTCAATAATACTCAATATATATTTTAAATTAAGATTTAATTTATATTTAATGTGCTAGGTATTTTACACAACCAATAATCTAACCAAAAGTATTTAAAATAATTTCTTTTTGACAGCAGTGTATCGTTCCATATATTTTTCATATCCTTCAGCATGAGTTAGATCTTTCATATCAAATAAATTTCCCTCCAAACATAACAAAGATACATTTGAATCTGAAAGAACAGGTTGTATTGTAGCTAATTGTAGACAATTTTCTTCTAGACGTAACGTTTTCAAACGTGGACACTTAGAAATATCAGAAGCTAATGTAGCAATTTGATTTTGATTTAAATTTAATTCTACACAATTTAAACCATCAATGCTTTCATTTGGTACATCTGTTATTTGATTTTTAGATAAATCTAATACATCCAAGTGTTTTAAACCTTTAAATATATCAGGAAATATGGTTAATTTATTTCCACTTAAATCAACATTTTTAAGATTTTTTAATTGAGATATAGTGATGGGTAGATCAATTAAACGATTTCCACTTGCTGCTAAAGTTTCTAATTTTTTAAGTGTACCAATTTCTTCTGGTAAGCTTGTAATTCTGTTATTATTGATGGTTAAATGTTTTAAAAGTTTAAATGTACCAATCCATGGTGGAATTGTTACGAATTTGTTATCTGACATATCCAATGTACGAAGCACATTTTGAAGTTGTTTTAAAGTATCAGGTACTTCATTTAATTTCTTGAATGCAATTCGCAGAACACCAGTTTTAGTTGCAGTTTCAAGATGTTGTTTCATATAAGCGTTACCCATAGTTTTTAAACACTTTTTTTTAATTTTTAAACACCAAAAATTATATTTTTTCACCAAATTTTCGTTTGTTGTGAAATACCAGCTGAAATATGCAAGATGGCGCTTGACATACCAACATTGGAAAATATTAAATTAAGTAATTATTTTTCATGTAAAGCTTCAAAAAATTAATAAAGTTTAAGTAAAATAATGAAAAATAAAAAAATAACTAATTTTTTGTTAGAACAGGGGAAAATAATAAAAATTTATAATTTTGTTAAAAAAAAATTGGGTTGGTATGAAACAGCTGACTTTTGTTTTCAAATTTTGCAAAAGCAGTCAAAAACCACGCTGGTCGTATTTTATTTTTACTTTCTAAGACTTGAAATATGTTAATACTTTTTAGTTGTTAAACTCAGATATTTAAAATGTCATCGTCAATCCATAAACTAATAAGATGTGGTTTGAAAACACCTGTACAAATAAAGGTAAGAGCTTTTTTTGAAGCCCTCTTGCAGAGAGCTTTCAATTTTTTTGCTTGAATTAATGACTATTTGCATTTTAATGAATTTTATTCGTTTTTTTTTTAGACATTTCATCGTAGTTCAGTCCATTTGTTTGCATCACAAGATGATATGAAGAAAAGACAGTCTGAGATGATGGCTAAGGGCTTGCCAAAGCAGAAACCGATCAACGGTGTGAAGCAAATTTTATTAGTTGCCTCTGGAAAAGGCGGAGTTGGAAAATCTACTACTTCAGGTGTATTTTTATTTTAAAATTTAGCATTTTAGCTTCTCTAAGCACCATCTAGCATGCAAAAGTTTTATTTATGTATTTATGTTTTTTTTTTTTTTTTTTTTTTTTTTTTTTTACAATTATTCTCAATGGAATTGGTATTGCGGTGATGAAAAATTCTTAAAGGGTCCCTGGCCTCAAAAACAAATTTCCTCTCAATGATATTTTGTGCCTAAACCCTTCAGTACTCTTACAAACTGGGAAGAAAACTTGTAAAGTAGGCAACCCGCGCTACAATTTCTATTGTAGACCCGGAATTGATGACGTCATGAAGTCCTAAAGTTGGCTACTTTACAATCTTTCAACCCCAGTTTGTGAGGCTACAGAAGGGTTGAAGGATATAATATGTGTATGAATGACGGTCCCATCTCATGATTTTTACGTTTTTGGTGTCAATTGTTTGAGGCCTGGAGCCCTTTATGATATTCTATAGTAGCTTAAAAGAATATAAAACAGAGAAAAACATAAGCATTTATTTGACAAAACACTTGATAAGATTTACATAAATAGCTTTAGTTTGTCTCAAAACTCAACTGTAGCTCCGTAGCTACACGTCATAAGTGGCTAAATAACATTGGCCGGTATAGGAAAATGGCACATTTTGCCAGTTTAAAAATACTTCGCAATTTTTTTGAGAGCATTGATGCTGTTAGCAGATTGAATTAGTGTTTCAAGTATGCAAAAATAATAGTAACAAAAAAATTGCTAATTTTCCAAAGAAAATAGCCAAAAACTACGTTTGTCCTATGCTGAGCAATATGTTATTCATTGCTCAAGAAGAGTATTGAAAAGCACTCAGAATGACGTCATGGGTACACACACTATTAAACATAAACATGCAAACAGATGCATATACTTGTATTTAGTTTATGTAGAGCAGATCGATACATAGAAATTAACTCTATTTCAATACCATACAGCACCAAACTTGCATCGCATGATATATTATTGCATCTGGTTCAATATAATTGTCATGTTTATGGTCTTGCAAACTGTTTGGAAACAAATTTATAAAAAAAAAAATAATAAAAAAAAAAATTAAATTCTGACCAACGAACTAAAATATCTGTCATTTTGATTGACAATACCCTGAAAAAGGAATAAAGTAGAGGAGGCTAGACAAAATATAATGTATAATTAGGTGTATATCATCTCCTTTTTGCTTACGAACCATGGTTTTTAACAATAAGTCAACCTTTAATATCTAGCTGTCACATTCAAAAAGTATCTAGATAAAGTATTAGATAAAGAGGTAGTTATAATAATTAGAAAAATATGAAAATTAAAGAATAAATTTTTGCAGAAACGCATTATTATATATGATTAAAATTTAAAATGAAAGCAGGTATTTCATAGTAGAGTGGATGGAAGGAGAGATAGAGGCAGGCCTAAAACATCATGGTCTGAGGTGGTTGGAAGATGTTTGAAAAATAAGAATGTACGCAGTATGAAATGCAAAAGGAAATTTTGGAAACAAGGTATGAGACTGGAGGAAGCAAGTGAAGTATGTCAGGATAGCAAGTTGTGGAGGTCTATCACTGTGTCAGGATAAAACATCTGTGTTGTTGGCTTACCCCGAAAGGGATTTATAGCGTCATGATATGTATGTATGTATGTATTAAAATTTGAAAACGTGTAATACTTAAATTTTATCGTGAAATGAAAATTTAACAAACCAAGGAAAAAAGAGGAAGATGTGTGTTACCTCTCTTTGTTTTGCAACCAAGGCATGTTAAAACTAAATTTTTGTACCTGCACTTTAGTTCGTTGGTCAGAGTATAATATGATTGTTTGTTTCCTATCCAGTAAATCTTGCTGTTGCTCTGAAAGCTCTCTACCCCAGCAAAGAAGTTGGTTTACTGGATGCAGATGTGTTTGGACCCAGCATACCTCTCATGATGAATCTTGAAGAACCACCATTGTTAAATAAAGGTACGTAGCATAACTGTAAATAAAATGTCATATCCGCTATAATGTTTTTAATCCACCGCCTTCAAAATAAAATATTTTCTAATTGACAGCAAATTTGAGAGAAATTTTAAATTTCTAAGCATTTGCAGGGGAAGAAGAGAGAGGGGAGGGAATAATAATAATAAAAGGAAATAATAAATAAAAAAACTCAAATCTGATTTGTTTAAAATTAATATGTTTGTTTGTTAATTACCCTATGGGGTAAAATTTACCATGAGGACAGTACTTTTTTTGCTTTTAACTTTACATAACCTGGCTCGGTTTCTACAGAGCTAAAAGAGCGGCTAGTTTAAACCCTTGATTACATGCTATATGCGTTTTTCTGTTAAGGGGTCCCTGTACAGCTTAATGCTTGTTATCTCACATTCCCAATTTCTTATATGTATGTGTCTATCTGTAAATATTCTATCATATCTTTGATATCACTAATCAAGGCGAAATACGTTTTTTCCTAATAATATTTATTATAATGTTTACAAAAGTTTGTACAATTAGAAGAAATATTGTAACAAAGGTGTTATATTATGTTACAGCAAACATGATGATACCTCTTGTAAACTATGGAGTGAAATGGTAAGATTTCAACTGAAAAAGTTAACTTGGAATATCTACAGTTTAAAATTATGCAATATGTGAGAGTTATTTTTAATAAAGAATAACAAAAATGTGGTTTTAATAAGGGGTATATTTATTATGGTGAGAATTTAGCCATTTTAGAGTACTGAATAAAAAATGAGTATTTAATTGTAGTAATCAAAGCATCGCAATAGTTCAAAAGTGTGCAATTTTTTTTAAATTCCTCTTTTACTTGACGGAAAAAAAATATGCATTAAAATTTGTTTTTGCTACCATTATCCTATAATTATAGCAACAAAAAAGTTTTAGCTGTATAAATAAAATACTAATGATCATTTATATTTAAAAGGCCAGGAGCAAACCAGCAAAGGCTTTACATAAAAGTGAAGAGAGTCCCATACTTCAGTGAAAATCTTGCTATCAGAGATAACGTGCTATAGCCTTTGCCACTAAAAACAACATTAAAACCTGATTGCCTATAGCGCTTAAATCCCTTGTCAACTTACTTTTTTATCATTTAGAATACTAGATTGATAATTACCATACCTTATATTATCCATGAATTATACACTAACATATTGATTTTATTTTTATTTATTTTCTTTTTGACTCTTATATCACATATCTGAATTACTGCTGCCAATCACAGTCACCGCTCTGGTCACGTAATAAATTTAAGCCCCTCCCTCAAGTTCTTAATCCCTATCATGACCCCATTGGTACATTGTGACGTCAGATACGTGATATAACAGTCAAAAAGAAAATAAATACAAAATCAACGTGTTGGTGTCTAATTCATGGATAATAAGGTATGGTAATTATCAATCTAGTATTCTAAATGATAAAAAAGTAACTTCACAAGGGTTTAAGACTTTACAAACTCAGAGAAAAACTAAAAAAAGTATTCAGAAGGTAGACAGACACAATGTTTTCTTTTTGAGTTTACTACTGAAATTAAGTTATCCCCAATGTGTTTATTAGCAAGATTTTCATTTAACTGAGTGACTGGCTCTATGGTAAGGCCGATCTGAAGGCCGATAGAAAAACACAGATGGATTAGAAATAATTGGGGAATGGGAGATAATATGAGCTTACACTGTACAGAAATCTAACCCAGGCCAGAATATTTTCTCTATCTCGTGTCCTAAGCTCGTACTATCTCCCATTCCCCAATTTTTTCTAATCTATAGATATCTATAGGGTGTATGCGGATGACGTCATATTTAGTGAGCTTGGAGGCCATACTGGAGTAGTGAATAACATTGCTCAGCATAGGACAAACTTCAAAAAGGCAATTTTCTTTGGGAAATATGTTTAATTTGTGTTGATATTATTTTTCTCACATACTTGAGATACTAATTCAACATATTTACATCAATGCTCTCAAAAATATTGCATCATAGTGTTTTTAAACTGGCAAAATAAGTTATTTTCCTTTACCATCCATGTTATTGGGTTATCCAACATGGTATTGACTAACATGAATGCATACACCCTATAGGGTGGTTTCATTCATGTTAAAGTTGACGCCATAAGTGAGTACTAAATAACATTGGCCGGTATAGGAAAATGACACATTTTGCCAGTTTAAAAATACTTGGCAATTTTTTTTAGAGCATTGATGCTGTTAACAGCTTGAATTAGTACCTCAAGTATGCAAGAAAAATAATAATTACCAAAAAAAAGCTAATTTTTGAAAGAAAATACCCCAAAACTAGGTTTGTCCTATGCTGAGCAATGTTATTTATTGCTCAAAAAGAGCATTGAAAAGCACTTAGAATGACGTCATGCATACACACCCTATAGATATATCTATGTGTTTTTCTATCAAATCTTAATTATCATCTATCGTATAGACAATTTTGACGCAATATTTATGAAATATTCTTACTTTTGTTGTCAGTATGTCCATGGGATTCCTGTATGATAAACATTCACCTGCTATCTGGCGAGGCTTGATGGTAATGAGTGCCATTGATAGATTAGTTAGACAAGTAGATTGGTCACCTCTAGATTGGCTAATTATTGATACACCACCAGGAACTGGAGATACTCATCTATCATTGGTGCAAACTTTGCCCATTACAGGTAAATATGAAAAGCTATAAAATCTCTTGAGTTATACAATTTTAAAACAGTTCTGTTTTTGAGGAGAAGGAAAGATTTATAAGGGCATTTAGCAAAAACTGCTTTTGGCAATGATTAAATCCCTTGTCAACTTACTTTTTTTTTTTATTATTTAGAATACTAGATTGATAATTACCATACCTTATTATCCATGAATTAGACACCAACACGTTGATTTTGTATTTATTTTTATTTAATTTCTTTTTGACTGTTAAATCACGTATCTGACGTCACAATGTACCGCCGCCACTCTGGTCATGTGATAAATTTAAGCCCCTCCCTCAAGTTCTTTACCCCTATCATGACCACATCGGTACATTGTGACGTCAGATAAGTAATATAACCAAAAAAAGGAAAAAAAAAAAAAAAAAAAAAAAACGAAAATAAATACAAAATTAACGTGTTGGTGTCTAATTCATGGATAATAAGGTATGGTAATTATCAGTATATTATTCTAAATGACAAAAAAGTAAGTTTACAAGGGTTTTAAGTGTTAGAAAAAGAGCAAAAAAGTTATTTTAGTTCTAAAAAATTAATATGCCATATTTCTCAGGAGTGCTACTAGTAACTACCTCACAAAATGCTGCTTTACAAGTTGCTAGACGAGGTGCTGAGATGTTTCGTAAACTTCATGTTCCTCTAGTTGGTATTGTCAACAACATGGCAGCTGTACAGTGTCCTCAGTGTGGTCACAATGTTCCTGTGTTTGGTTCTCATACTCAAGGATCTGCAAATCTGGCTGCAGAATTAGGTAAGGAATAATTATACAAATAAATATTTTGTCTTTATTTAAATAATAAAAGAAAGGATAAGAGAAATACAGCAAGGAGCCTTTACCATAGTGAAGAGACTCCATATAGTTTGGTGAAAATACTGCTAGCACAAGATTAAAATAATAATAATAATAATTTTAAAATTTACATTCATGAAACCCAATGATTTATAGTATTCTCTCTCTCTCTCTCTCTCTCTCTCTCTCTCTCTCTCTCTCTCTCTCTCTCTCTCTCTCTCTCTCTCTCTCTCTCTCATTTATTTACATATTTATTTATTTTTAAATAAATTGCCAACTAAAGCACTCAAAAAATTCCTAATTATTGATAAAATATACCGTCAGTCGGATATGCAAAGCTCGGATTAGGAATTTGAGTGTTTCTGAAGTTTGAATCGTTATAATTCAAAAATAAAAAGTCACAAAAAATTGGAATTATTTTTGTCGTGCGGCTTATATATCTGACAATACATTGTATTAATTTCGTATTTTTATTTGAAATAGTTCGCTCACAATTCATCAATTAGTAAACTAAAACACAGTGGCGGTCCTACAGGGGGGATTGAGGGGCGGATATCCCCGGGCCCACTAGGATTGGGGGGCCCGGAACGAGGCCTACATGTAAAAAATTCAAAGCTAACAAAAAAAAGAAAAAGAAAAGAAAAAACAAAAAGAAAGAAAGAAAGAAAGAAAGAAAGAAAGAAAGTTAAGGGACAGTAAGAAGAGAGAGAGAGAGAAGTTTATGAACCAATTTAATGATTTTCTTTAATAAAATTATCCCTAACAAATTGTCCAAACAAATTTATAATAATAATAATAATATATATAATAAAAAAATTAAAGCATATAAATTTACAGATAAAATATAATATCTCTTAATTTACTAGTGATAATTACAACTTTATTCAGTATTTTTTTATCTTTTTAAATAAGGGCTGCCCTGGATTAAAAAGGTAAAATAAAATACTTACGAGAATTATATAATGAAGACTAAAATATTTTCAGGGTGTTATTTTATTGCATTTTTATTCTAAAAGATGGCAATGTCCTAAGTCCTAAGATACGTATGGACATTTCTAATTTTTGAGTTCATTGAGAATTTATAATTAATTTTTAAAAGTCTTAAAATGACGTTACAGTCGTTAATTTTTTCCTATGCCCACATGCATAGGTATTGCGTATCGACATTTTTCGATTTTTTTTAATAGAAATACTTAATGAACTTAATAATTAGAATTTTCAAATAAATCGATTCAGGACAATGTCTTCTTTTAGAATATGGAATAAAAATTTACCCTGAAAACATTTTTAGTCGTCCTCCTTGGCCTGGCGTAGGTGAAAAAATTTCAATTATAAATAAACGCTAGCTCAATCTTCCTAAATTTTCTCTCTTTCTATTCATCAAATCGACCCTGTCCTCGGCTCCTAAAATGATGATGACGATCAACTTTGATTATTCAAATGGAATATGTGCTTTTTTTTTTTTTTTTTTTTTTTTTTTGCCAGAGAACAGGGTTTATGAACAACACTTTTGTTTTGGAATTATGAAAATAATTCTAATAGAAAAAAAAAGCTTTTTGAAAATATGAACGAAGCATTTTTTTTCCATTTGCTTAATCTGGCCTAAATCTGCAAAGTAATAAAAAAATAAGTGATTTTCCATTATGAATTTTTCATACTTTTTTTTTCTTTTTTTTAATATTTCACTCTAAAATAAAATTTAGCAGTTCCCCCCTCTATTAAAAAAAAAATCATAAAATAAAAAGAACATTATTTTTTTCTTAAAAAGCTATCTGCACTGACAATTATACTGAATTACCTGTAAATAGTCACGTGGTAAAAAAAAATCGCGCCTGCGGCGGGCTATTGGCGCTTCGCGCGTCTATTGAGGGGGCCCAGTCAGATTTCTGTCCCCGGGCCCAAAATACGTAGGACCGCCACTGCTAAAACACCCTGTTTTTGCACTCTGTTCAAAAAAGTGAAATTAAAATTATTATTCCCTTGCAACAGTAAGCAATAAAAATTTCAAATTAATATCATACAGTCAAGAAATTTTGCTTATTCTTAATGTACAGTTGAAATATTTTTGCAAGCGACCCCTTTGCCGAAATTTGCAAAAAACAGATCTTGCGTTCTTTTAATGTTTTGAAGCTCAAAATTATTTTAGGGGCGCAATTTTGTATTCTTAAAAGATTTCTTTGCAATATACAAAGTTATTTTGAAATTAACTAAAATTTATGAATTAATTAACTTATAGCCCCTGTAGTTACGCAAAAAGCAGTACATAAAATGCCTGATGACCGCAACCAGCAGTACATTAAATTTTTAAAAATTCATTTAATATCATAGAAATAAGATATTTACATTATTAGCAAAAGACCATTTAAGAGATTCAAAATTGCACCCCGAAAATAATTTTGAGCTTCAAAACATTAAAAAAACGCGAGATCCGTTTTTTTGCAAATTTTGGCAAAGGGGTCGCTTGCAAAAAAATTTCAACTGTATATTAAGAATAAGCAACATTTATTGACTCTATGATGTTAATTTGAAATTTTTATTCCTAACTGTTGCATGGGAATAATAATTTTAGTTTCACTTTTTTGCACAGAGTGCTAAAACAGGGTGTTTTAGTTTACTAATTGATGAATTGTGAGCGAACTATTTGAAATAAAAATATAAAATTAATACAATATATTGTCAGATATATAAGCCGCACGACAAAAATAATTCCAATTTTTTGTGACTTTTTATTTTTGAATTATGACGATTCAAACTTCAGAAACACTCAAATTCCTAATCCGAGCTTTGCATATCCGACTGACGATATACAGAAAAAAAAAATATAAGAAAAACAATTGTATATATTTTTAGTTAGAAAATACACCAAAAAAGTTGATTTAATTTCATTTTATTGAAATTTTTTTACTTAAATATTCTGATTTATAAATTAGAGAATCTTTGTGTTTTCTTAGTTTTCAAATAAAATGTGCGCAGATTTTAAATCTCTGACCTATTTTCTTAAAATAAATAAATAAAACTTTTTTTTTCTTCTTCTTTTTTTTTTTCTTTCTTTTTTTTTTTTTTTTTTCTTCTTCTGATTTTCTGATTTATATTAATTTTTCCAGGATTAGAACTTCTTCAGGACATCCCTTTATCTTCAGAAATCACTGAAGGTGCTGATACAGGAAAACCTGTGATTTTAACTCACCCTAATTCTACTCAGGTAAATAAACAGAAAAAAAATAGTATAAAATTTCAAGACATTTTATTTTAAGACTATGCTTTTAACTGGTAATGGTAACCCATCACTTTAGGGTTACCCCTGCAAATATTGAAGGTTCACATTTATTTTTTTTCTTTGTCGCATGAAGTTGCATACTTTACAGGCGCGCAGTATTTTTCTTCCCTCCTCGAGGCTATTTATTTATGTATTTTTTGTTGTTATTATTATTGTAGCGCGTCTTTCTTTCAAACAGCTTATAAAATACTTATTTTAATATGCTTTGGTGGAGCAAATATCAGTTTTTGACTTAATTTAACATCTTTTATATATAAATTAGACATGTATTTACGGCACTTTTCTATGTATTAAATTTCGTTATAGCGAATTTTCTTATATCAATATTATTCCCGAGATCTCTTGAATTTCGTTATAACAAGATTTTACTGTATTGCTAAATTTGACTGTTTTTAATCAATACTAATAATAATCGTGATAGAATTACGAATGTTATCCTAAAATATACTTTTTATTTTACAGACTGCTGCTTATAGAAATCTAGCTGAAAAAGTTGCTGCTTTCTTAAACTCAAATAAAGACAAATCCACCTCATGAAATGATTGTACACTCTGGCCAAAACAAGGTTATTCCCGCCAAAAACTGTATCCGCGTGGTGCTAAACCAATCAGAGAGCGTGTGTTATAAACCTACTAGCCAATCACAGTTGACTTTACATCGTTAATTACACTGTATCCGCTCAAACTAGTATTGGGAGAAGTGTATATTATCAAGGAAATGAATAGGGCTACAAATAAGCAGCGGTATAGTCCATAGTCGGTGGAAATTAAAATGTATACTCTGAGCAACTAAAAAACAGTGCTGTCGCCCTCTCGTAACGTTTTAATTAATTTTTTGTCAATGAGGAAGACTACACAATTTTAGGGGTTAATTTTATTTCATATTATGAAGAGAAAAAAAAAGTCCTGAATACATATGTAAATATCTAATTTTTTAGTTCATTAAGTATATTTTTAATTAATTTTTAAAAGTCGCAAAATGACGTCACAGGCCGAAACTTTTTCCTATATGCCCACATGCATAAGGTGCAGCCTGTGATGTCATTTAGTGACTTTTAAAATTTATTTAAAACTACCTAAAGGCGTAGAACACCTTGAACAAAAAAAAAAGTTGCCTAATAAACCTGAAAATCAACATTGATTTGGCCGTAGTCATTGATTTCTAATTTATATTTTCCATTCACAAAATGACTCTGGCGGTCAATGACGTCATGCTCAGCTCGCCTGGTCCACGCGCGCGTAAACCTGGTGAGCTGTGACGTCAGTGACCGCCAGTGTCATTTTGTGAATGGAAAATAAATGACTCCGTCCAAATCAACGTTGATTGTCAGTTTGTTAGGATATTACATTACGCAACTTTTTTGTTCAAGGTGTTCTACGCAATCGGGCAATGCAGGACAATGCTCTCTTTTAGAATATGAAATAAAATTAACCCCTATTTTTATATATTTATTATTTTGCTATTTTCTTTCTTCTTTTTCAACACCAACACCGGAATCGTACTTGATTCAAAGTGAAGGTGAGAGTGATTCACCAGTATTACTATTATTATTATTTTTTTATTCTTTTCTCATTGTGCTGTCCAGATCTTCACCTAGCATTGAACTTCATCATGGGCACAGAAACCTTTTTCCCTGTTCATTTCTTGGACAATATATTCAAACTAAAATAGTTTTCATAGATTGATTTTACTATTTTGTTATAATTGTATTTTTTTTCTTTTCAATAAATATATCTCATTTCCAATTTAAAATGTTTTAAATTATTATTATTATTTTGTTGCTTGTATTTTTTTGTACTTTTTTTGTCTACTCGTTTTGTGAGTAGTTTTTCTTATTTTTGTAGCTAAATTTATTGTTATCAATGCTTTGATGCTATTCTCAACTTTTTTTAATATAACTTGTTTAGAACTGTTAAAGGCGTAGAACACCTTGAACAAAAAAGTTGCATAATATCCTAACAAACCTAAAAATCAACGTTGATTTGGCTCGAGTCATTGATTTCTAATTTATATTCCATTCACAAAATGCCGCTGCCGGTCACTGACGTCACAGCTCGCCTGGTCCACTCGCAAGTAAACCGGGCGAGCTGTGACGATGTCAGTGACCGGCAGCAGCATTTTGTGAGTGGAAAATAAATAAGAAATCAATGACTATATCGGCCAAATCAACCTTGATTTTCAGGTTTGTTAGGATATTACGCAACTTTTTTGTTCAAGGTGTTCTACGCCTTTAATCTATAATATATGTATTTTTTGTATCGATAATCAAATCATTTATGTAATCCAAAAATTGTATCGTAATCGTAAATACGATATAATTGTACCCGGTTGTTTGTCTACATACTGCGAATATGTTGTTTAAAAGCTAATTGAAACAGCTATATACCTGTGTATGATTAATTTTTAACAACCAGTGATGATAGAAAAGAGAAAATAATTATTGAAATTAACATGGGCTCTTATTTGACTTATACTTCCAAAAATTATAATTTATAATCTAGCATGGTGACCCTTCTCCCCTAATATATATATTTTTAACATTTTTTAAGAAACCATAAAATCCTAATGTATCAGTTATCAGTGTGCAAAAATTCAGATTTTTCTTTCTTTATAATTTTTAAGTGAAATCCCGCAGTGCCTGATTTTCCTGCCTTAATGGAATAGACCAGAGAAAATGATAAGCATTTATATCACAAAACTCTTGGGATTTACATAGCAGTGATGAGAAATTTCAATTTATGCAACTTGCACAACATTTTTATACTAATTTTTGCATGTTTCTGACGTCTTAAACATGAATTTTCACGCAAATTGCATACTTAACAGTTTTTTCACGCTCTCTTGTGGGACTATACATTAACATTTTGGATAAAATTGTTAACAGTTTTGAAGATCCCATTTCGTGTTTATTTATTAAAAAGCATTATGTTGTTTTATGTGCTCTATGGTATTAAGTAAGAAAATTAGTTACAACATATATCAAATTAATTTTAAAAAATAATATTTATTATATTATTGCATCAACGTGTATATACTGAAATTTCAACTTTTAATAAATATGATTTTTTTTTTTAAGATTTATAGTGCCGTAAGAGCTCATGTTATTTTTAATAATATTTTCTCTCTTATCTAATGGTTGTTTTGAAAATTTTATCATACTTTTAGCGGTTAATATCATGTTTTAAGTAGCAATTTACAGTTTGGAAGTTTTCTTTTTAGATATTGAGAAGTCATCTGAATGTACGACCTTTAAAATATATATTATATCAATTATAGGTTCACCTTAAAGAACACCTTAAACAAAAAACTTGGCTGCTCATATTATCCTAACATACTAAACATCAACGTTACTTAGGCCGATGGTTGGGATAGGTTCCTTTGAAATATTTTTGGCCATAAATATTTCATGTAAATATAAAATTTAGAATTTCCTCCCACTAATTTTGAAAAATAATTAAAAATAATAATAAAAATAAAAAGGTCATTAATTTTTTTTTCTTAAAGCTATCTGCACTGACCTACTGAATTTATACACTAAATTGCCTATAAATAGTCATTTTTTTTAGTAAAAAAAAAAAAAAAAAAAAAAAAATCAAGCCTGCGGCGGGCTATTGACGCTTTGCGCGTCTATTGAAGGTGCCCACACAGATTTCCAAAATACGCCGGACCGACTTTGGGTGCAAAAGAAATATTAAAAAAAAGTTTATATATCAGGTGGAGAGATATATAGATAAACAGAACGCTCTGCAAGTCTTTACTTATATACCGTAGCTTCTAACCTTAGGAAAAGCGTGGACTCATGATAATATGGTGAACTTAACTCCAGTTGTGGTCCCTTATATATATAAAACCCTCTAGTACCATCGTAATAATACCTAGCACTCCTGTCTCACAGTGCTGATCACCAGTGCTAGGTCGAAGTGCCAGTAAGCACCGCCCGGGGATGTACTGATCAACTTATCATTACGATTGGCTTCACCTTCTGTTCTGCAAGGGTCATTAACCTAATTGGCTTATATATATGTCAAAATCTTTCTGCATAGCAAATGTGTATAACATTTGATTTTGACATATATAACTCAATTAGGTTAATGACCCTTGCAGAACAGATGGTGAAGCCAATCGTAATGATAAGTTGATCAGTACATCCCCCAGCGGTGCTTACTGACACTTCGATCTAGCACTGGTGATCAGCACTGTGAGACAGGAGTGCTAGGTATTATTACGATGGTACTAGAGGGTTATATATATATAAGAGACCACAACTGGAGTTAAGTTCACCATATTATCATGAGTCCACGCTTTTCCTAAGGTTAGAAGCTACGGTATTAAGTAAAGACTTGCAGAGCGTTCTGTTTATCTTTATATCTTTCCACTGATATAAACCTTTTTTTTAATATTTCTTTTGCACCCAAAGTCGGTCCGGCGTATTTTGGAAATCTGTGTGGGCACCTTCAATAGACGCGCAAAGCGTCAATAGCCCGCCGCAGGCTTGATTTTTGTTTTTTTTGTTTTGTTTTGTTTTGTTTTTTTTTTTTTTTTTACCAAGTGATTATTTATAGGCAATTTAGTGTATAAAGTCAGTATGTCAGTGCAGATAGCTTTAAGAAAAAAATTAATGCCCTTTTATTTTATTTATTATTATTATTTTTTGAATTATTTTTCAAAAATAGTGGGAGGAAATTCTAAATTTTATTTTTACATGAAATATTTATGGCCAAAAATATTTTAAAAGGAACCTAATTATTCCCAACCATCGGCCTAAGTAACGTTGATATTTAGTATGTTAGGATAATTTGAGCCGCCAAGTTTTTTGTTTAAGGTGTTCTTTAAGGTGAACCTAATTGATATAATATATATTTTAAGAGTCGTACATATTCAGATGACTTCTCATTATCTAAAAAGAAAACTTCCAAGCTGTAAATTGCTACTTAAAAGTTGATATTAACCACTTACAATATCATAAAATTTTCAAACAAACATTAGATATAAGAGAGAAAGTATTATTGAAAATAACCTGAGCTCTTACGGGACTAAATCTAAAAAAAATAATAATAATAAAAATAAAAAAAATAATCATATTAAAAGGTATAATTTCAGTATATACGTTGATGCAATAATATAATATAAATTTTAAAATTAATTTAAAATATGTTGTAACTAATTTTTTTACTTAAGGCAGGAAAATTAGGTACTGCGGGATTTGACTTAAAAATTATAAAGAAAGAAATATCTGAATTTTTGCACAGTGATACATTAGGATATGGTATCTTAAAAAATGTAAAAATATATATTATAGGGGAGAGGTGGGTCTCCTTGCTAGATTATAAATTATGATTTTTGGAAGTGTAATTTAAGTCTTATCAGAACCCATGTTAATTTCAATAATTATTTTCTCTTTTCTTTATTATTGGCCAGGGTTCTCAAAAATTTATCATCTGGTATATATAGCTGTTTTAATTAGCTTTTAAATGTCATCATAAAGTTTTTAAGTTTTCTTTTAAAATTTTAAGATATTAGTTATATCTATATATCGTCAGTGGGATATAGAAACCTCGGATTAGGATTTTGAGTGTTTCTAAAGTTTGAATCGTCATAATTCAAAAATAAAAAGTTACAAAAAATTGAAATTATTTTTGTCATGCGGCTTATATTTCTGACAATACATTGTATTAATTTTCTATTTTTATTTCAAATAGTTCGCTCACAATTCATCAATTAGTAGACTAAAACACCCTGTTTTCGCACTCAGTTAAAAAAAGTGAAATTAAAATTATTATTCCCATGCAACAGTCAGCTATAAAAATTTCAAATTAATATCATAGATTCAAGAAATGTTGCTTATTCTTAATGTACAGTTGAATTTTTTTTTGCAAGCAACCCCTTTGCCAAAATTTGCAAAAAACGGATATCGCGTTCTTTTAATGTTTTGAAGCTCAAAATTATTTTAGGGGTGCAATTTTGAATTCTTAAAAGATTTATTTGCAATATACAAAGTTATTTTGAAAATAACTAAAATTTATAAATTAATTAACTTATAGCCCCTGTTTTTACGCAAAAAGCAGTACATAATGCCTGATGACCGCAACCAGCAGTACAATAAATTTTTAAAAATTCATTTAATATAATAAAAATAAAATATTTACATTATTAGCAGATGAACATTTAAGAGATTCAAAATTGCACCCCTAAAATAATTTTGAGCTCCGGCCAAATCAACGTTGATATTTAGTTAGGGTATGACTATAATAAAGGAACAACTGTTTTGAAGCCGACTATAAGTGATTTCGGTCACATCTGCTTCCGTTTTGACTTACTGCGCATGCGTAGTAAGGAGAAACGGAAGCGGATGTGACCGAAATCGCTTATAGTCGGCTTCAAAACAGTTGTTCCTTTATTATAGTCATACCCTAACTAAATATCAACGTTGATTTGGCCGGAGACGTTATAAATTAACCCTGAACTTACTCTAAACTTATATAAACACAAATCAAACTCAAGTAAAGCCCTACGTTTAATACGAGTTATTTATTTAAAAAAAATGGTACAGTATAAATAAAAAAAGTTTATATATCAGGTGGAGAGATATATAGATAAACAGAAACGCTCTGCAAGTCTTTACTTATATACCGTAGCTTCTAACCTTAGGAAAAGCGTGGACTCATGATAATATGGTGAACTTAACTCCAGTTGTGGTCCCTTATATATATATAAAACCCTCTAGTACCAACGTAATAATACCTAGCACTCCTGTCTCACAGTGCTGATCACCAGTGCTAGATCGAAGTGTCAGTAAGCACCGCCCGGGGATGTACTGATCAACTTATCATTACGACTAGCTTCACCTTCTGTTCTGCAAGGGTCATTAACCTAATTGGCTTATATATATGTCAAAATCTTTCTGCATAGCAAATGTGTATAACATTTGATTTTGACATATATAACTCAATTAGGTTAATGACCCTTGCAGAACAGAAGGTGAAGCCAATCGTAATGATAAGTTGATCAGTACATCCCCCCGCGGTGCTTACTGACACTTCGATCTAGCACTGGTGATCAGCACTGTGAGACAGGAGTGCTAGGTATTATTACGATGGTACTAGAGGGTTATATATATATAAGAGACCACAACTGGAGTTAAGTTCACCATATTATCATGAGTCCACGCTTTTCCTAAGGTTAGAAGCTACGGTATATAAGTAAAGACTTGCAGAGCGTTCTGTTAATCTATATATCTCTCCACCAGATATATAACATTTTTGTATGATATGCAAGGTAGTATTGTTTAAAATAACCACTAGTTTGAAACGTAGTACTTTAATTGAGCTTGACTTGTGACTATATAAATTTTAAGAGTATAAGTTAAGGGTTTTTATACAAAATATGGCATCTTCAATAGCATCTTCAGTAGTAAGAAATTAACATAATTTACAAACTTAGCATAATGAGATGACCCAATGGCTAAGATCTATTTACATATAAATTATAATTAATAAAATATATATAAAACTTTTAGAGAATAAATTTGACCCAAAAATAAAAATTGTAAAAAAAGAGGTCATCATTTTAATCTTTTATCAAACTGATTTAGACCCCTGATAAGTTAAGCTTTTCAGAAATTATGTGAACTTTACCCTTAAAATAATTTCAAGGCCCACCACCGGGGGTTGAAAATTCAAAACGCATATTTGACCAAGTTTGGCATTTTTGGGAATTTTTATTTTTAGGTTAAAAAGTAGGTTATAATATGTCTAACATGTGTACCAAGTTACAACTTGGGTGCTTTGTAACTTTAGGAGGAAAGTCCGGAAAAGTATGTCCGCCACCTATATTGTGAAAAAAGAGTAAATTTTAAAAATTCATAAAAAATCGAAAAATGAAGCAAATGCAATGAAATTTGGTATATAGGTTCATATAAAATTATCAAAAATTTATAAATTTTTTGAAAAATTTTTGGTGCGAGATTTGAATTTAAAAAAAGCCATCATAATAAAAATTAAATTAAATACAATTGTTTAGTTTATTTTTAAAAAAATATTAATAAAAAGTACTGAACAGTAATTTTAAGTGTATTAGATATGTATACTGACATTTTGAACAACAAATTGCAATCAACTTCATTTTTTAGTAGCATGACTTTTTTTTAATTCAAATTTCGCGCCAAAAAATTTTCAAAAAATTTCTAAATTTTTGATAATGTTATATGAACCTATATACCAAATTTCATTGCAGTTGCTTCATTTTTCGATTTTTTATGAATTTTTAAAATTTACTCTTTTTTCACAATATAGGTGGTGGACATACTTTTCCGGACTTTCCTCCTAAAGTTACAAAGCTCCCAAGTTGTAACTTGGTACACATGTTAGACATATTATAACCTACTTTTTAACCTAAAAATAAAAATTCCCAAAAATGCCAAACTTGGTCAAATATGCGTTTTGAATTTTCAACCCCCGGTGGTGGGCCTTGAAATTATTTTAAGGGTAAAGTTCACATAATTTCTGAAAAGCTTAACTTATCAGGGGTCTAAATCAGTTTGATTGGATTTTCTAACTTACATCATTTTACGAGTAATTGGCAATTTTTAACACCTCCTCTACCAAAAGGTAAAAAATAGCAAGTGGCGTCTTTCCCGGAATTTTCCGATTTTTCCAAAATAAATTGTGGGGTGTTTTAAGGTATCCTAAGCATTAGTTTTTATATTTGGGTTCCGATGGTCGGGACTATTAGGTACCGGTCATTTATATTTGGCCCTCTGCAAAAAATTCAAAAATACAAAGTATACCGTGTTTCCCGAAAATTTTCAAATTTTCCAAAAAAAAAAAAAAATGTAAGATTTTTTGAGGTAGTCCTTAAGCATAATCAAATGGCATAGTTTATAACTTAAGGTGCCGATGGTTGGGAATAATTAGCTTCCTTCGAAATATTTGAGCCATATATATATTTCATTCAAAAAATTTACAATTTCCTCCCGCTATTTTTGAAAAATAATTATATATGTATATAAAAAAAGAAATAAAAAGAACATTATTAATTTTTTTCTTAAAGCTATCTGCACTGACATACTAAATTTAAACACTAAATTGCCTATAAATATGGTGCTATTGGCGCTTTGAGCGTCTATTGAAGGGGCCCACACAAATATGCCCAAATATGACGGACCGCCTTTGGGTAAAAAAGAAATAATAAAAAAAAGGTTATATATCAGGTGGAGAGATATATAGATAAACAGAACGCTCTGCAAGTCTTTACTTATATACCGTAGCTTCTAACCTTAGGAAAAGCGTGGACTCATGATAATATGGTGAACTTAACTCCAGTTGTGGTCACTTATATTATATATAACCCTCTAGTACCATCGTAATAATACCTAGCACTTTTGTCTCACAGTGCTGATCACCAGTGCTAGGCTAGATCGAAGTGTCAGTAAGCACCCCGGATGTACTGATCAACTAATTAAACTTATCATTACGACTCTGGCTTCATACCTTCTGTTCTGCAAGGGTCATTAACCTAATTGGGTTATATATGTCAAAATCATATGTTACACATTTGTTATGCAGAATAACTAATGATAACATGTAAAATTAGAATAAAATATAACGAAAAAAAATTTAGAAGTTTTCATATTCGATTATAGAACACAGATAGATAAAAATTAAACAAAGGAGCTAGAAAACTCTAAAATAAGTGCTGTAATTTAAATTTTATATTTTTCACTATCCTGAAGGACTAAATTTTGATTTCATAAACCACACTATTATTTAGTTACCTTTTTATTTATTTTTTTTTTTTTTACGCTTTAGTCTTATTTTAATCGTTGACTTATCTCATAAAAATTGAATTGCTCAACTTAATCATCGATATTTGACATTCTCTCATAATACGTATCAACTATACCTTTTATTTTAATTTTACTATTATCAGTCATATAAAACATTAAAAAAATTTATATTCAATTTTTTTTTAAATAAAAAAAAAATAATTTCTTAAAATAAAAAATTACACAAATTTATATTACGCGGTTATACAAATATTATGTAATATTTCTATATTTCTAATTGACTGATAAAGGAACCACTGTTTTGAAGCCGACTATAACCAATTTCGCTCACATCCGCTTCCGTTTCTCTTTACTGCGCATGCGTAGTAAAGAGAACCGGAAGCGGATGTGACTGAAATCGCTTATAGTTGGCCTCAAAACAGTTGTTCCTTTACTAGTCAATATGTAATATAAAAATACATATTTCTTATATAATATATGTCAGTAATTTTTTTTAAAAGCAGAAATGTGTTTTATTGACTATATTGTAAGGTGAGAATTCTTGGACAGTTCAATCAGTACTGTGAAATTGGACTAAAAAAGTGTAAAGAGAGAAAATCTAAAATTATGCAGTGCAATGTTATTTTTAAATAAAAATAATAAGTAAGGATTAACCTTGCTAGATTTTAAATTATGATTTTTTAAGATTTAGTCCCGTAAGAGCTCACGTTATTTTCAATATTTTATCCTTTATCTAATGGTTGTTTTGACAATTTTACTATATTTTTAGCGGTTAATATCAACTTTTAAGTAGCAATTTTAAGTTTAGAAGTTCTCTCTTTAGATAAATTGAGAAGTCATCTAAATGTACGACTCTTAAAATATATATTATATCAATTAGTTTAACCTTAAAGAACAGCGCCTTGAACAAAGAACTTGTCTGCTTATATTATCCTAACATACTAAATATCAACGTTAGTTTGGCCGGAGTCATTGATTTTTTATTTATTTTACATTCACAATATATCAGATGCGGGTTTATGACGTCATAGCTCGATTGTTTTTGTGTGCGTGGACCAGTTAGCTGTCGTCGTTAACCCGGCATCTGATAATTTGTGAATGGAAAATAAATTTGACTCCGGGCCAATTATAACGTTGTTATTTAGGTACGTTAGGATACATTGTATAGGTAAAATTATTGTTTAACGTATTTTATGCCTATAAGATTTGATTGATAAACTTTTTGATTATATAGCACCAAATTTTTTTACAAATTTGCTAAAAATAATAATAATAATAATAATTAAAAGAAAAAATCTCTGCGCTGTTGCCGTAGTTAATATATAGGGTGTATGCATTCATGTTAAAGTCTACGCCATGTTGGAAACTCAATAACATAGGCCGCATAGGAAAATGATTCATTTTGGCAATTTAAAATTTAAATTTAAAAAAATTTTGAGATCATTGATGCTGTAAATATGTAGGATTAGTATATCAAGTATGTGAGAAAAATAATAATAAATATTAATTAACTGACATATTTTGCAAAGAAAATGCCAAAAATGAAGTTTGTCTTATGCTGAGCAATTTCATTCAATACTCAGGTATGGCGACCAAGTGCATTAAATATGACGTCATCCGCATACACCCTATTGAAAGGGAAATAATTACGTGCTTTGGAATATATTTTTTATTTGACATGACGTTGATCTATTTCATAAATTATGCAGGTTTATTTCCCCCCTATACATTTCTAATATCCTTTTGCATATAAATAGTATTGATAATTGATATCACATTTTAAGGGAGTAGGGTACCGACGTCGGCCATTAGACTAAAATTTTGAACGTTAAAAAAATATACAATTTTTCTCTATGATACCTCAGATTGAGACAATTACAAATACATGTATAAACATTTGGAGAGGCTACCGTGCAAATAATTTTACATGGATTTTTTTAAACTTTATTTAAGCCCATAATACGCAATGTTAATTTCAATAAGTTTTTTCTTTTTCTCAGGACCTGCAATTATTTTGATATTTTATCACGGCTAGGTGTGACCCTTATAGAGCTACACAGTTACACTAAATGTAGACCCAAAACACTTCTAGTTTGTGAGATATAAGGTCAGCACCCTACTCCTTAAATAACAAATTGATTTTGTTCTTTCTCTGTATAATGATGTTAGCAATAAAAATACTAATTTTTTTATATATTTTAGCAGATAATGTATCTTATATAAAATTTATAAATTTATAAAACTCTAAAAAAAAATAATAATAACAATAATAATAATAAATAATAAAATTAAAGCTTTTTAAGAATATGAAGAAAGCTCTTTTTTGCATCTGGTCTGTTTGCAAAGTAATTAAACATAACTGATTTTTCAGTTATACTTTTTTTCTTATATATATAATATATATTTATTTTATTCAAAAATAAAATGTAACATTTCCTCCCACTATTTTTGAAAAATTATCATAAAAAACAAACATTAAATAAAAAGAACATTATTTATTTTTTCTTAAAGCTATCTGCACTGAAATACTGAATTTATACGCTGAATTGCCTATAACTGATAGTGACTCTAACACTGAGAGCCACTTGGTAAAATAAAAATAAATAAATAAATAAATAAATAAATAAATAAATAAATAAATAAATAAATAAATAAATAAATAAATAAATAAATAAAAACTTGTTATAGACAACATTATGGAAGTCTGCTAAATTTGACTCCATAAGAAAACATTGCAAACCAGAGCTCGTTGTAGTTTTTCAAATTTATCTCCAAAACTTGAATCTAACTCTTGCATATAAAATAATACTTTTTTTTAATTGTAAGACAGATTTAGTGATAAAATATTTAATTGTACTTAAACGACGCAGTTAAAGAGCAGTTAAAGAGCGACGCCTTTGTTTGAAAAAAAAAATCGCTCAAAAAAATTAATAATGTGCATTATAAAAAAAAAATATACCACACCGCGTCTGTCCCCGGGCCCATGATTACGCAGGACCGCCTTTGGATGCAAGATAAATATAAAAAGTTGATATATCAGGTGGAAAGATATAAACAGAACGCTCTGCAAGTCTTTACTTATACCGTAGCTTCTAACCTTAGGAAAAGCGTGGACTCATGATAATATGGTGAACTTAACTCCAGTTGTGGTCACTTATATATAAAACCCTCTAGTACCATCGTAATAATACCTAGCACTCCTGTCTCACAGTGCTGATCACCAGTGCTAGGTCGAAGTGCCAGTAAGCACCGCCCGGGGATGTACTGATCAACTTATCATTACGACTGGCTTCACCTTCTGTTCTGCAAGGGTCATTAACCTAATTGGCTTATATATATGTCAAAATCTTTCTGCATAGCAAATTTGTAACATTTGATTTTGACATATATAACCCAATTAGGTTAATGACCCTTGCAGAACAGATGGTGAAGCCAGTCGTAATGTTAAGTTTAGTTGATCAGTACATCCGGGGTGCTTACTGACACTTCGATCTAGCACTGGTGATCAGCACTGTGAGACAGGAGTGCTAGGTATTATTACGTTGGTACCAGAGGGTTTGTATATAAGGGACCACAACTGGAGTTAAGTTCACCATATTATCATGAGTCCACGCTTTTCCTAAGGTTAGAAGCTACGGTATTAAGTAAAGACTTGCAGAGCGTTCTGTTGATCTATATATAACTCCACCAGATATATAACTTTTTTTTTTTTTTTTTTTTTTTTTTTTTGCATCCAAAAGTGGTCCTGCGTATTTGGGCCCGGGGAAAGAAAACTATGTGGATCCCTTAAATTCACTTTACCAAGTGACTATAGGCAATTTAGTGTATAAATTCAGTATGTCAGTGCAGATAGCTTTAAGAAAAATATTAATTTAATTTTTTTTATATTTATTTTTCACAAATAGTGGGAGGAAATTCTAAATTTTATTTTTAAATGAAATATATATGGCCACAAATATTTCAAGGAACCTAATTATTCCCAACCATCGGAACTCAAAATTATAAACTATGCCATTTGATTATGCTTGGGCTACCTCAAAACAAACCACAATATTTTTTTTTTGGAAAATTCTAAAATTTCCGGGAAATCTGTTACTTTGTATTTTTGAGTTTTTTTGCAGAGGGTGTGTTAACAGTGGCAAATTACATATAAAGTTAATTGAGTTATCATTTTGAACTAAATAAATTGAGTTAAAAATTTGAACCTTACTGTTTCAGATACTAGATGAATTGAACTTTTCAGAAATTATGTGACCTTTGCCTTAAATTATTTCCAAGGCCCACCACCGAGGGTAAAAAGATTTAAATGCTGATTTGACATTGTTTGGCATTATTTACAATTATTTTTTTACGTTAAATGTAGATTAAAATTTTTTCCTTCGTCATATATTCTCATATTTGTATATAAACCCTTAACTTATACTCTTAAAATATATAGTCACAAGTCAAGCTCAAGTAAAGTACTGCGTTTAAAACTGTGGTTATTTTAAACAATACTACTTTGCGTATCATACAATAGAAATATAAAAAGAATATATATCTGGTGGAGAGATATATAGATCAACAGAACGCTCTGCAAGTCTTTACTTAATACCGTAGCTTCTAACCTTAGGAAAAGCGTGGACTCATGATAATATGGTGAACTTAACTCCAGTTGTGGTCCCTTATATACAAACCCTCTAGTACCAACGTAATAATACCTAGCACTCCTGTCTCACAGTGCTGATCACCAGTGCTAGATCGAAGTGTCAGTAAGCACCCCGGATGTACTGATCAACTAAACTTATCATTACGACTGGCTTCACCATCTGTTCTGCAAGGGTCATTAACCTTCCTTAGTTATATATGTGAAAATCTTTCTGCATAACAAATGCGTAACGTTTGTTTTTGACATACTGTATATAACCCAATTAGGTTAATGACCCTTGCAGAACAGATGGTGAAGCCAGTCGTAATGTTAAGTTTAGTTGATCAGTACATCCGGGGTGCTTACTGACACTTCGATCTAGCACTGGTGATCAGCACTGTGAGACAGGAGTGCTAGGTATTATTACGTTGGTACCAGAGGGTTTGTATATAAGGGACCACAACTGGAGTTAAGTTCACCATATTATCATGAGTCCACGCTTTTCCTAAGGTTAGAAGCTACGGTATTAAGTAAAGACTTGCAGAGCGTTCTGTTGATCTATATATAACTCCACCAGATATATAACTTTTTTTTTCTTTTTTTTTTTTTTTTGCATCCAAAAGTGGTCCTGCGTATTTGGGCCCGGGGAAAGAAAACTATGTGGATCCCTTAAATTCACTTTACCAAGTGACTATAGGCAATTTAGTGTATAAATTCAGTATGTCAGTGCAGATAGCTTTAAGAAAAATATTAATTTAATTTTTTTTATATTTATTTTTCACAAATAGTGGGAGGAAATTCTAAATTTTATTTTTAAATGAAATATATATGGCCACAAATATTTCAAGGAACCTAATTATTCCCAACCATCGGAACTCAAAATTATAAACTATGCCATTTGATTATGCTTGGGCTACCTCAAAACAAACCACAATATTTTTTTTTTGGAAAATTCTAAAATTTCCGGGAAATCTGTTACTTTGTATTTTTGAGTTTTTTTGCAGAGGGTGTGTTAACAGTGGCAAATTATGGGAAAAAGGTCTTGTACCCAGCATGATGAAGTTCAATGCTAGGTGAAGATCATGATAGCACAATGAGAAAAACTACAAAAAAAAAAATGTAAATAAAAAATAATAGTAATACTGGTAATCACTCTCACCTTCACTTTGAATCAAGTAGAATTCCGGTGTTGGTGTCGAAATAGAAGAAAGAAAAGAGCAAAATAATAAATAAATAAATAAAAATAAGGGTTAATTTTATTTCATATTCTAAAAGAGGGCTTTGTCCTGCATTGATACATATTTGAATTTCTAATTGTGGAGTTAGGCGTAGAACAACTTAGAAAAAAAAAGTGTAAAATATCTTAAAAAACCCTGAAAATCAACGTTGATTTGGCCGGAGTCATTGATTTTTAACTTATTTTCCAATCACAAAATACCGCTGGCGGTCACTGACGTCACAGCTCGCACGGTTTACGCGCGCGCAAAACAAAGCTCTTTGTAGTTTTTCAAATTTATCTCTAAAACTTAAAACTTAAATGCCCAATGATACTTCAGCTTAAGACAAAAATTTTAGGGGGACACCGTGGAAATTAACTTGTATATGATTTTTTGAAATTTTAAACCCATAAGGCCCAATGTTAATTTCAATAATTATTTTCTCTCTAATCTGATGGTCACGGGTTCTGAAAATTTTACGATAGTAAGTACTATTAACTAACTAATTAGTATCATTCATTATTAATTAGTAGTTTTATTTAAATGACCTCTAAATTTAAGAAGATATCTCTCTATATTTTGAGATACAAACCATCTAAATACAGCTCTTCATTTTATTATTTAACAAAAGCAATCATATGCTCTACGTTTAAATATTTAAATTTAACAAAATTTTATGTAAGCAAAATTAAATAATTGTTTTAAAAAGACATTTTTATAATTTTTATTTGTTAATATTACTAATAAAAATATTTATAATATTTTAAAATATAATATTATAAATAATTTATGAAATTAAATTATACGACAAATAATAATTTTAATAAATATGATAATACTTTTATATAAAAAATAAAAAATATTTAAAAAATATTATATTTATAAATTAATATTTGACAAATTTGAAGTATGTGTGCAATGAAAGTTCATATTTTATTTTCTATAAATTCGAGTTTATAAATGAACTAACTACTAATTATCATAAATATTTATAAAAGTGATTAATCATGATTAATGAATGAGCTTTATCATTAAGGTTATAAGGTACCGACTTTGACCATTAGACTTCAACTTTTCACGTCAAAAAAAATCTGAAATTTTGCACAATGATACTTCAGCTTGAGATAATTTCAAATATATAAAAATTTGTGGGGGGGGGGGGGGGGGGGTTACCGTGCAAACTAATTTTATATGCTCTTTTGATATTTTAAGACCATAAGGCCCAATGTTAATTTCAATAAAAAAATTTTTTCGGAAGAGTCAAACATCATGAAATTTTCATCACGGCTAGGTGTGACCCTTAGCTACACAATGACACCAAATTTAGACCCAAAACACTTTTAGTTTTTGAGATATAAGGTCGGTAACCTACTTTTTTAATAATTGTGCAATAATAAATCACCTCAAATCCTGATCAATACGTTGAGTTGTGGTTGCATATCTAGCCAGAACCTTGGTTAACAAACATAAAGTTCCAATCTGCACCATGCTGTACACTCAAGAACTGAGTTTGAAAACTAAATTAGTCAAAATTTGACATTCTTGACATTTAATGAAATCCAGGCTTTAAAATATGTGCACAGTCCCACCTATTATTTTTTATTATTAATAATTATTATTATAACTTTTTTAATTAAAGCCATGATTTCTTTCATTGATCTACATAAAATCCATTTATTATCTTACGTGCGTGGTGAATAAAAACTGGAAGTCAATTTTTGTTTTTGTTACATTATTGTATTTTATATTAGACTTAAAATATGGCTTAATTTTGGCACATTAAGGTTCAGAAATAATTGTTGGAATATTTTGTTTATTTATTATTATTTTGTTATTCTAAATTATTTATTTGCAAAAACTATTATGAGTCAAATCAAGTAGAGAGAGAGAGAGAGAGAGAGAGAGAGAGAGAGAGAGAGAGAGAGAGAGAGAGAGAGAGAGAGAGAGAGAGAGAGAGAGAGAGAGAGAGAGATGAAAAAAAGAAATAAAAAAAGCATTTTATCAATTTCATTAGCATAAAATATAAATATTTACAATTCTTTTCTAAAAATCATTTAATTTTTATTTTATGTTTTTATATATAATTATGTAAATTATTTTATTTCATATTTTTTAGGAATATATTAAATAATGAATTATTTATTTCATTATATTTCAAAATATTAGATACATTGAATTCTATATTACGTACATCATCTAGTTGTCACTTGGAATAAAAATGTTTTTCCTTAATGGAGTAGGGGATTGATGACGGCCAGTAGACTCGAATTTTACTAGTCCAAAAAAATCTGAAATTTTGCACAATGATACTTTAGCTTGAGACAATTTCAAATATATAAACATTTGGGGGGGGGGGGGGGGGGGTTACCCTGCAAATTAATTTTATATGATTTTTAAAAATTTTAAACACCTAAGGCCCAATGTTAATTTCAATAATTATTTTCTCTCTTTTCTGATGGTCATGAGTCATGAGTTCTGAAAATTTTATCATAGTAAGTACTATAAACTCACTAATTAGTATCACTCATTATTAATTAGTATTGCTATTCAAATGACCTCTAAATTTAAGAAGATATTTCTCTATATTTTGAGATACAAGCCATCTAAATACAGCTCTTTATTTTCTTATTTAACAAAAGCAATCATATGCTCTTTGTTTAAATATATGTAAAAATAACATAATTATATTTAAGCAATAATACATATAATTGGTCTAAAAACACTACTTTTAATTTTTATTTGTTAATAATACTAATAAAAATATTAACAAATATTTAAAATATAATGTTATAAATAATTTATGAAATTATATTATTTAATAGAAATTGTGTAAATTCATCGTTATGGATGACTAAGATGACTAGTATGTCTTTGATATGTTAAATAATATTAGCAATGAAATTTAGGTAATAGGGTTAGCACGCGGGGGTGACAATGGAAAAGCTACGGGTCTCCTAATTTAACATTACACTTATGGGGATAACACGTTTTTTTGCAATTTTTGAGAAAACTACTCCGCTGATTTCGGAGTCACTTAAGTAATTATTGCTAGTCACGTCATCTTAAAACACATCAGTATGTCTATATCATCAATTTAATGATTAATATCAGCAAAATTTAATATCGTAACTTCATAATTATAGTACGTTATAAATCAAATTCAAGTTAATTATTATTATTATTTAATCTTGTTTTATTAAGAATTAGTGATAATGCAACTTTATTCTCTCTCTCTCTCTCTCTCTCTCTCTCTCTCTCTCTCTCTCTCTCTCTCTCTCTCTCTCTCTCTACTATTACATTATATTAATTAAAGGCGTAGAACACCTTAAACAATAACAAAATAAAACTTTCCTAATATCCCTTTATACCAAGGTTTATATATATAAACCTTGCCTTTATACCTAAAAATCCACGTCGATTTGGACGTTGGCAGTAGTCATTCTTTTTTTATTCCTTTTTTTTTATTATTATTAAGGAGGTTTACATGAAAAAATTTGCCGGTTAATGAACTCTGTTCTAAATTTGAAACTATAACATAATGGTAATTAAAGGCGTAGATCACCTTCAACAAAACTTTACTAATTTTCCTTGCATACCTAAAAATTGACGTTGATTTTGCAAGGGTCATTGATTTCTAATTTATTTCCCATTCACAAAATGATACACGAGGTCACTGACGTCGCAGCTCGCTTGTATTACGCGTGTGTGGACCATACGAGCCGTGACGTCATTGTCCGTACAAACCATTTTGTGAATGTAAAAATAAATTAAAAATCAATGACTCCGGCCAAATCAACGTTGATATTTAGGTATGTTAGGATATTATGTAAAATTTTTAAGTAAAACGTGTTCTGCGCCTTTAAGTGACATTTACAAGAACAAAGAACGAACCTTTAAAAGTGGTAATTATGTGTTGTTTACTTCACAGTTCAGTGCACCAGTGACGTCATAAAAATTTCGCTTCAAGAATCTCTTGCTTGCTTACCAAATATTTGTCACATATCAAATACAACCAGATACACCGACAATATATTTTGTCACTGCCAACTGTACATACTTACATTGCAATTTTGTCACTGCCAACTGTACATACTTACATTGCAATTTTGTCACTGCCAACTGTACATACTTACATTGTAATTTTGTCACTGCCAACTGTACATACTTACATTACAATTTTGTCACTGCCAACTGTACATACTTACATTGTAATTTTGTCACTGCCAACTGTACATACTTACATTACAATTTTGTCACTGCCAACTGAACATAGTCACATTACAATTTTGTCACTGCCAACTGTACATACTTACATTACAATTTTGTCACTGCCAACTGTACATACTTACATTGCAATTTTGTTGAACTTTTTGCATATTTGAAGTTTTCTTAAATCTTATTTATCTATCTAAATATTTTTAATGTAAATCAATTTTAGATCATAAATAAATGGTTTTCAAAATTTGCAAAAACTTAAATTATGTATTAAGAATTAATATTTAATTTTAAGTAATATACAATCTTTTAATTTTTTATTTATTATACTAAAAGTAATGATTTTAATAAATACAAAACATTTAACAAATAATAAAATACTAAAAATAGTTTAAAAAGTTATTTTATTTATATATTAAAATTTGGGTACTGACAATAAGATGTGCAAATATAATTTTAATTTGTCCATATAAATACTTGTCTTGTAAGTTTTTTTAAGAAGTTAGATCAGTAACTAATAAGATAATTAATTAAAAATGTGATTAAAGTAGGAGGGTACCGAAGTACCGACGTCGGTCATCAGACTCAAACTTATACGGTCAAAAAAAATCTGAAATTTTGCACAATGATTCTTCAGCTTGAGACAATTTCAAATAAATACTTTTTTTTTTTGGGGGGGGGGGGGGGGGGGTGTCACGGTATAAATCAATTTTATATAATATTTTGAAATTTTAAGCCCCTAATGCCCAATGTTAATTTCAATATACTTTTTTTCCTTTTTTTCTGGACGTTAAAACATCATGAAATTTTTATCACGGCTAGGTGTAACCCTTAGCTACACAATGACTTCAATTTTAGAACCAAAACACTTCTAGTTTTTGAGATATAAGGTCGGTATCCTACTTCCTTAATAATTGTTCAATAAAAATTCAACTCAAATCCTGTAGAGAGCGGAGAGTGCCTAAAAAAGAAGAAGAAGAAAAAAAAAAGATGTTCAAGATTTAAAAAAAAAAAAAAAAAAAATACGTCAGTCTAAAATTGCACTGTCTAAATAATATATTATATAAAAAAAAATCTTCAGAGATCTCGTGAAACACGATCAAATATATTTAAATTATTCCACTTTAAAGATAACATGTACATGTGGTAATGCAAATTTGAGTGGAAATTTGTAGTCAAATAAGAAACTTTTTTAAAATTAAAATTATTATTGAATTAAAACTTTTTTCGAATAAGAAAATTAAAATAAAAAATAAAAAAATTTAAATTTGCTCAATTATATTTGAAAATTATAGTGTTCCATCAAAACATGTTGAAAATTAATAATGCATGTAAAAAAAAAATTATTGTGAAAATATGGTTCACTTTTAGCGATTTCCAGTCCAAGTCGTTCACGTTCTACGTTAATTTTACGTTATTTTTTGTCAGAAATAGCGAAAAACATCGAAATAAGGCAAAATAGTCCGAAAAGTCTGGAAAGTCCAAAATAATCTCGGAGACTATAAAATAGCCGCTAAATAGTCTTTTTTAAATGTTGTACATAGGCTTGAAATCGTGTGATTCATGGACATTTTTAGTAAAAACCCCAATAGTCTCAATATTGACAATAGTCTAAAGACTATTTTTCCGCTCTCTACTGATCAATACTTCAATTTGTGGTTCAATATCTAGCCAGAACCTTGGTTAACAAACATAAAGTTCCAATCTGCACCTTGCTGTACACTCAAGAACTGAGTTTAAAACTAAAATAGTCAAAATTTGAAATTCTTGACATTTGATGAAATCCAGGCTTTAAAATATGTGCATAGTCCCACCTATTATTTTTTTTATTGTTATTATTACTTTTTTAATTAAAGCCATGACTTCTTTCATTAATCTACATAAAAATACATTTACTATATTACGTGCGAAGTGAAGGAAAAAATGGCAGACTATATCGATCTTGTTGCAAAAAAATAGGCCTATCTCATTTTTTTGTCAGTGGAAGCAAAAGGCCTATCTCTTATTTTGTCAGTGTAAGCAAAAGGCCTATCTCGTATTTTGTCAGTGGAAGCAAAAGGCCTATCTCGTTCCCGAACGTTATGTAGATGGCACTCGAGATAGACCTTTTGCTTCCACTGACAAAATAAGAGATTGACTTTTGCTTCCACTGACAAAAACGAGATAGGCCTTTTTTTCGCAACAAGATCAATATATTTTTTACATTATTGTATTTTATATTATAACTCACTATATGGCTTATTTTTGGCACATTAAGTATTAAGGTTCGAAATAATTATTGGAATATACTTTTTATTTATTATTATTTTGTTCTAAATAAATGATTTATTTGCAAAACCTATTATGAGTCAAATCACGTAGAGAGAGAGAGAGAGATTGAGAGAGAGAGAGAGAGAGAGAGAGAGAGAGAGAGAGAGAGAGAGAGAGAGAGAGAGAGAGAGAGAGAGAGATGAAAAAAAAGAAATAAAAATAGAATTTCATCAATTTGTTTAGCATAATATATAAATATTTACAATTTCATTTCTAAAAATTATTTAATTTATATTTTAAGTTTTTAAAGATATAATTTTATAAATTATTTTATTTCATATTTTATAGCAATGTTATTAAATAATAAATTATTTATTTTATTGTGTATTCATGGACTACAAGATAAGTTACAAACTATAACTTTTAAACAGCCCAGGCGGCCAAGGTGTCGAGAACTCAATAAAATAAAATATTTTAAATTAGGAAAAGATGTTTAAAAGTAAAACTGAGAAATATGATAAAGTAATAACGAGAACTATGATTACGTACTGATAGCATAAATTTATATAATATTATCAGCATCTAGGTTAAAACTTTGGGCATTGTAAAAAATAACTTCTGAAATTTCAAATAGAAACACAATTTTTTTTTGTTTTTTTATTAAGAACCAGTGATAATTTAACTTTACATCTCATTTAATTTTTAAGGACATTAACTTTAAAATCACCGGTTAATAAACTCAATCCTAAATTAGAAGCAATTATATTATGTTAATTAAAGGCGTTTAACCTCTTAAGAAACAAATTCCTAATATTCCTATATACTTAAAAATCAACGTCGATTTGGCCTTAGTCATTGATTTCTAATTTATTTCCCATTCACAAAATGATACATGAGGTCACTGACATCACAGCTTGCTTGTATTACGCGTGTGTGGACCAGGCGAGCTGTGACGTCATTGACTGCCCAAACCATTTTGTGAATGAACAATAAATTAGAAATCAATGACTCTGGCCAAATCAACGTTGATATTTAGGCATGTTAGGATATTATGCAAGATTTTTTAGTTGAACGTGTTCTATGCCTTTAAGTGACATTTACAAGAACAAAGAACGAACTTTAAAAGTGGTAATTATGTGTTGTTTACTTCGCAGTTCACTGCACCAGTGACGTCATAACAATTTGCTTCAACAATCTGTTGCAGGCTTACCAAATATTTGTCACATCATATCAAATACAACCAGATACACCGACAATATATTGTCACTGCCAACTGTACATATTTACCTTGCAATTTTGTCACTGCCAACTGTACATACTTACATTACAATTTTGTCACTGCCAACTGTACATATTTACCTTGCAATTTTGTCACTGCCAACTGTACATACTTACATGGCAATTTTGTCACTGCCAACTGTACATACTTACATTGCAATTTTGTCACTGCCAACTGTACATACATTACAATTTTGTCACTGCCAACTGTACATACTAACATTACAATTTTGTCACTGCCAACTGTACATACTTAGATTACAATTTTGTCACTGCCAACTGTACATACTTACATTACAATTTTGTCACTGCCAACTGTACATACTTACATTACAATTTTGTCACTGCCAACTGTACATACTTACATTGCAATTTTGTCACTGCCAACTGTACATACTTACATTACAATTTTGTCACTGCCAACTGTACATACTTACATTACAATTTTGTCACTGCCAACTGTACATACTTAGATTACAATTTTGTCACTGCCAACTGTACATACTTACATTACAATTTTGTCACTGCCAACTGTACATACTTACATTACAATTTTGTCACTGCCAACTGTACATACTTACATTACAATTTTGTCACTGCCAACTGTACATACTTAGATTACAATTTTGTCACTGCCAACTGTACATACTTACATTACAATTTTGTCACTGCCAACTGTACATACTTACATTACAATTTTGTCACTGCCAACTGTACATACTTAGATTACAATTTTGTCACTGCCAACTGTACATACTTACATTACAATTTTGTCACTGCCAACTGTACATACTTACATTACAATTTTGTCACTGCCAACTGTACATACTTACATTACAATTTTGTCACTGCCAACTGTACATACTTACATTACAATTTTGTCACTGCTAACTGTACATACTTACATTACAATTTTGTCACTGCCAACTGTACATACTTAGATTACAATTTTGTCACTGCCAACTGTACATACTTACATTGCAATTTTGTCACTGCCAACTGTACATACTTAGATTACAATTTTGTCACTGCCAACTGTACATACTTACATTACAATTTTGTCACTGCCAACTGTACATACTTACATTACAATTTTGTCACTGCCAACTGTACATACTTACATTACAATTTTGTCACTGCCAACTGTACATACTTACATTACAATTTTGTCACTGCCAACTGTACATACTTACATTGCAATTTTGTCACTGCCAACTGTACATACTTACATTACAATTTTGTCACTGCCAACTGTACATACTTACATTGCAATTTTGTCACTGTCAACTGTACATAGTCACATTACAATTTTGTCACTGCCAACTGTACATACTTACTTTACAATTTTGTCACTGCCAACTGTACATACTTACATTACAATTTTGTCAATGCCAACTGTACATAATTACATTGCAATTTTGTCACTGCCAACTGTACATACTTACATTACAATTTTGTCACTGCCAACTGTACATACTTACATTACAATTTTGTCACTGCCAACTGTACATACTTACATTGCAATTTTGTCACTGCCAACTGTACATACTTACATTACAATTTTGTCACTGCCAACTGTACATAGTCACATTACAATTTTGTCACTGCCAACTGTACATAGTCACATTACAATTTTGTCACTGCCAACTGTACATACTAACATTGCAGTTTTGTCACTGCCAACTGTACATACTTACATTACAATTTTGTCACTGCCAACTGTACATACTTACATTACAATTTTGTCACTGCCAACTGTACATACTTACATTACAATTTTGTCACTGCCAACTGTACATACTTACATTACAATTTTGTCACTGCCAACTGTACATACTTACATTACAATTTTGTCACTGCCAACTGTACATACTTACATTACAATTTTGTCACTGCCATCTGTACATACTTACATTACAATTTTGTCACTGCTAACTGTACATACTTACATTACAATTTTGTCACTGCCAACTGTACATACTAACATTACAATTTTGTCACTGCCAACTGTACATACTTACATTACAATTTTGTCACTGCCATCTGTACATACTTACATTACAATTTTGTCACTGCCAACTGTACATACTTACATTACAATTTTGTCACTGCCAACTGTACATACTTACATTACAATTTTGTCACTGCCAACTGTACATACTTACATTGCAATTTTGTCACGGCTAACTGTACATACTTACATTACAATTTTGTCACTGCCAACTGTACATACTTACATTACAATTTTGTCACTGCCAACTGTACATACTTACATTGCAATTTTGTTGAACTTTTTACATATTTGAAGTTGTCTTAATTCTTATTTATCTGCCAAAATATTTTTAATGTTAATCATTATTAGTTCATAAATAAATGGTATTCAAACAATTGCAAATACTTATTAAATGTATTAACAGTTTATATTAAATTTTATATAATATAGATATTTTTTCTTTTTTATTTATTATACTATACAACTAATAATTTTAATATATTATATAAAATATTTAATGGATAAATAAAATATTTAAAAATTAATTTATTTATGTATTAAAATTTGACTACTATGAATCAAATAAAACATACAAATTATATTTTACACATTTATTGTTGGTCTAGTAAATTGTTCTGTAAAGAGTTAAATCGAGTACTATTAAAATAGGTAATTTTAATGTGATTAAAGGATGTTTGATTTATTATCATTAACATTTTTCAACAATAAGTCAATTCAATAAATGATTATTACGTGGATTTGTGGTTGAATGTCTTGCCGGAACCATTGGTAAAGTCCTTGTCAACTTACTTTTTTATCATTCAGACTAATAGACTGATAATTACCATACCTTATTATCCATGAATTAGACACCAACACGTTGATTTTGTATTTATTTTCATTTTGATGGTTATTTCTCGCATCTGACGTCACAATGTACCACGTCCAATCACAGCGCTTTGGTAATGTGATAAATTTAAGCCCCTCCCTCAAGTTTTTTACCCCTATCACCGTCCCTTCGGTACATTTTGACGTCAGATACGTGAAATAACCGTTAAAAGGAAAATAAATACAAAATCAACGTGTTGGTGTCTTATTCATGGATAATAAGGTATGTTAATTATCAATCTAGTATTCTAAATGATAAAAAAGTAAGTTGACAAGGGCTTTAACAAACAAATAATTCAAATCTGTACCATACCATGCTGTACTCAAGAACTGGATGAAAACACTAAACAGGGCGGTTGCATTCATGTTCAAGTCGACGCCACAGAACGAGCTATGGTACGATTATATTAAACATGGCGATATTTGTGGTAGCGAAATAAGAAATATCTTGGGACACATTTCTTCTTTGCTTTGTGTTCCGAGCACAATTCATGTCAAGCAACTACAAGTCTTTCGACTACGATAATTTCTTGAAGATTTAACTATATTTATATTCAATTATATAAAAATATTATGAAATTTAATAAATATATTGTAAATCTGTAGATAAAAATACAATCAACTGTACTTTTTTAAACACTTTTAATTTTTTTTTATAACAAAATAGAAAATTTTTGAAATTATTCTGCTTTTTTTTTTTGTTTCCCTAATATGTTAATACAACTTAAGAGGAGGGTACCGGCCTTATATCTAAAAAACTAGAAGTGTTTTGGGTCTAAATTTAGTGTCATTGTGTAGCTATGGGTCACACCTAGCCGTGATAAAAATTTCAAGATGTTTGACCATCTCGAAAAAAAGAAAAAAAATTGAAATTAACATTGGGCCTTAATGGCTTCAAATTTTAAAAAACCATATAAAATTAATTTGTACGTTAACCCCACTAAAATTTTTATGTATTTGAAATTGTCTTAAGCTGCAGTATCACTATGCAAAATTTTAGATTTTGTGGACGATAAAAGTTTTATTCTAATGGCCGACTTTGGTACCCTACTCCCTTAACCCACAGATTAATTTTTGCTACAAACAAGTTCGCTAATATCATCATGAATTCAAGTTTGGTAACAATTTAAAAGATTTTGAAGTAGTTACATCTTAATTGTTACTTTAAATGTATATTGATATTATAATCTTATTTATATTTATTTATAAATCAACAGTAAATGAAATGATAAACATAATAATAACATTATTTTATTATATATTAGTTATATTTTATGTTAATATAATACATTAGTTGTTTGTTTATAAAAAATAATATATGATGGTTTTATTAATATAATATAACAAATTATTTATAAATATTACTACACTATTACAATATTATGTGAAAATTTATATTATGTTCTTATAATAGGCCTTGTATCTAAAACACTAGAAGTGGTTTGGGTCTAAATTTGGTATCATTGTGTATAGCTAAGGGGCACACCTAGCCGTGATAAAAATTTCATGATGTTTGACGTTTGACCGTCCCGAAAAAAAACAAAAAATATTAAAAATACTATTGGGCCTTATAGGCTTTAAATTTCAAAAAATCATATAAAATTAATTTGTACGTTAACCCTACTAAAATGTTATACATTTGATATTGTCTCAAGCTGAAGTATTATTGTGCAGAATTATAGATTTTGTTGACGAAAAAAATATGAGTATAATGTCCGATGTAGGTCACTTACTTCCTTAACCCACAGATTTAATTTTCTACAGAAAAGTTCTCTAATATCATCAATACTTCCAAGTTTATTGACAATTTAAAATATTTTGAGGTAGTAACATTTTGTTTTTCAATAAATATTGATATTATAATCTTATTTATATTTATTTATAAATCAACAGTAAATGATATAATAAACATAATAATAAATTTATTTTATTATATACGCAGTTATATTTTATATTATTATAATATATAAATTGTTTGTTAATAAAAAAATATAATATATTGTTGTTGTAATATAATTTTAAAAATTATTTATAAATATTATTAAATTTTTATAATATTATGTATCAATATATAATATGTATAATTGTTGTGGTGGGACACACGTGTATGTAAGAGCATACTATAAAGTCGATTAAAAGTTAACTTTATTGATTGAATACGGTTTAAGGGAGTAGGGTACCGACGTCGGCAATTACGCTCAAATTTTAACCGTCAAAAAAATCTGAAATTTTACACAATGATACTTCAGCTTGAGACAATTTAAAATATATAAAAATGTTGGGGGGTGAACGGGCTAATTAATACTGTATGATTTTTTGACATTTTAAGCCCATAAGACTTAATGCTAATTTTAATAATTTTTTTTCGGGACGGTCAAACATCATGAAATTTTTATCATGGCTAGGTGTGACCCTTAGCTACACATTGACACACAATTGAGACACAAAACAATTCTAGTTTTTGAGATATAAAGTCGGTACCCTACCCCTTTAAAGTTTACATGAAACATGTGATAAAGGAATGTCATTAATAACGAGAACTATGATTACATAAATTTAAATAATATTTTCAGTATCTAGTTTAAAACTTTAAAGATTGTAAGAAATAAAAAGAAATTACAAACAGAAACTCTATAGTATTGCACATGACCCGTGTTTACTTTACAAAAAATGCGCAATACATTTCATTAACCATAGTTGATCTTCATTTTTAGAACAGAAACCAGGGGTTATGAACAGCATCATTAGGGAAATATATTTTCAACAATGTAAAATAATTTGGGGGTCACCATGCTTGATTTAGAGGCTAGAGTTGCGCAATCAAATTCTTTATTTGTACCAAAAATTGCAAATAGATTCAGCGAAAGATTAAATAACTATATTTTGAATCAGATTCCAGGAAATTTGAAAATATTAAATTAAAGTAAAAAAGGAGTTAACACATTATTTTTTATCCTGTTTAGATTGATAATAAAATCTTTGTGTTTAAATTTTAATTTGGTGATAAATCTAAAAATATCAACATTATATTGTAAAAAAAAAAAAAAAAAAAAAAAGATTCTATGTTTTTGTTCCTATATAAGAAAGAACGTTTTATTCTATTAATTAAAATAAAATTTGTATGTGTAAAATGAATGAAAATATTAATTGAAACGACCGATAATTCCTATATATGTAGGCCTTGGTTGGATTTCTGTATATGAGTGTTATATAATTAAAAATAAATTAAATTATGTTAATAATAAAAATATATTTCATTGGCCCAGGCAGTTCATAGTAACAAAGCATAGGTCTAGTCATTATTGACAATAACATTAATAAAAATATATATTTATGGCTACAATTATCAATTTTCAATACAGTTCCTGTACAGTCTTATGTTTTAACAACCATAATACTGATGTTATCAAGATGTGATATTTTAAACATCAGTTAATTGTTACAAATTGGAGTGTCTGGTTAATTAACATTTAGTACCATAAGAGCCCATGTTAATTTCAATAATTATTTTCTCTCTAGAAGTTTTCTCTCTAGATTTTGAGATACAAGCCACCTAAATACAGCCTTTTAATGTCTTATTTTACAAGAGCAATCATTTGTTCCACGTTTCAGAATAAGAAAATAACAAAATTATATTTAAGCAATATTAAATATTTTGTTTTAAAAACATTTTTATTTTATATATTTTATTACTTAATATTATTAACAAAAATAATAACAATTAATTAAAATATAAAACTATAAATAATTTATAAAATACTTTTAAGAAGTTATATATTAATTGTAAATATTAAATTTATTTCAACTTTTATTGTGAGGGTGTAAGATTGAAAACGTAATTTTATGCTGAGGCTGATCTGGCTGATTGTATGTGCACGGTATGTGTAGTGAGAATTATACTACAGTCATGAGGAATTAGAATTTATTGTACAACAGTAAAATAAAATATTTTTAAAGTATATAAGTATTGACTAGTAAAGGAACAATGGTTTTGAGGCTGACTATAAGCGATTTCAGTCACACCCGCTTCCGTTTCTCCTTACTACGCATGCGCAGTAAGGCAAAACGGAAGCGGATATGAGCAAAATTGCTTATAGTCGCCTTAAAAACAGTTGTTACTTTATCAGTCATATGGTCTATGCATTCATGTTAAAGTCGACGCCATGTTGGATAACTCAATAACATGGGTGGCATAGGACAAAAAATAATTTTGCCAGTTTAAAAACACTATGCAATATTTTTGAGAGCATTGATGCTGTAAATATGATGTATTAGTATCTCAAGTATATGTAAGAAAAAAAAAATTAACCAATTTCCCAAAGAAAATTGACTTAAATGAAGTTTGTCGTATGCAGAGCAATGTTATGCACTACTCCAGTATGGCCTCCAAGCGCAATAAATATGATGTCATCCGCATACACCCTTATAGGGTGTATGCATTGCGCAGCATAGGACAAGATTACTTTATTCCCATTTTCATTGGTTAATAAATTTAATATTTTGTTATTGTTATTTTTCTCACATACTTGAGATACTAATTCAACATATTTACAGCACCAATGCTCTCAAAAATATTGCATAAAATTAAACTGGCAAAAAGATTTATTTTTGTATGCCACCTATGTTATTGAGTTATCCAACATGGCGTCGAATTTAACATGAATGCAAGCACCCTATATGGTGGAGAGAGTGGAAGTCAAAGAAACTTCAATAAGATTCTAGCTCGTGTTATACATATGTCAATATAGGGTGCTTCCATTCATGTTAAAGTCAACGCCATAAGTGAGGACAAAACAACGTGGGCTGGTATGGGAATATAGCACATTTTATACCTGTTTACAATATAACAATTCCTTTGAGAGAATTTGTGCTATTAACAAGTAGAATTTAAATTTCAAATATGCAAGAAAAATAAATACATATTTTCCACAGAAAAAAGTGAAAACCCAAGTTTGCCCTATGCTAAGCCGTGATGTTCATTGCTCAATGATGGCATCAAAGCGCATTTATTGTGACGTCATCGAATTAAAAAAATCTTCATCAGAATATTTTCTGTGGCTTAAAACACGAAAAAATATTTCTCTTCAAATTTATTTATTATTTTATTTTTTTTATTATTTGTCCCATAATTATAAGAGCACATGTTAATTTCAATAATTATTTTCTCTCTTATCTGATGGTCATGGGTTCTGAAAAATTTATCATAGGACGTTTTTTTTTTTTTTAACTTTCAGAAGTCATTATTAAGTATTGAAGATTTATATTTTGAGATACAAACGATCTATATAAAATATTTAATTAAATAATATCAATAATAAATATAGACATTATACTGTATATGAACATTATTGTATAATTTCATTTTAAGTTGTTTTATTAATTATTTTAAAATAAATTTTCAATATAAAAAAATTATTTATAAATTTAATTAACTTCTATGGTAATTAATTTGTTAAAAGCACTTAAAAATTGTTGTTATTTTTACTTTTCAATTAAGAAAAAAAAAGTAAGTTCAATGATATTTAAAGACCTTATATCTCAAAAACTAAAAGTGTTTTGGGTCTTAATTTGGTGTCATTGTCATTATGTAGCAAAGGGTCACTCTTAGCTGTGATAAAAATTTCAAGATGTTTGACCGTCCCGAAAAAAAAAAGAAAAAAAAATTGAAATTAATATTGTGCCCTTATAGGTTTAAAATGTCAAAAAAATAAAATAAAATTATTTTGCACGGTGACCCCCCAAAATTTATATATATATATATTTGAAATAATCTTAAGCTGAAGTATCATTGTGCAAAATTTTAGATTTTTTTGACGATAAAAGTTTGAGTGTAATGGCTGACGTCGGTCACTTACTCCCTTAATAAAGCCACAGATTTAATTTCCTACAGACAAGTTCGCTAATATCATCATGACCTCCAAGTTTATTGACAATTTAAAATATTTTGAAGTAGTAACATCTTCTTACTTTAAATCTATATTGATATTATAATCTTATTTATATTTATTTATAAATCAACAGTAAATGATATGATAAACATAACTATAAAATTATTTTATTATTTATCTAGTTATATTTTATATTATTATAATATATTAGTTGTTTGTTTATAAAAAACATATTGTTTAATTATTATAATGTAATAAATTATTTATAAATATTATTACATTTTTATAATAATAAGTACCAATGTATATTATATCTGTTCCTTTCTTTGCACACATTAGTATGAAATAGTATACTATAAATTCGTTTATTACTTGACATTGTTGATTGATGAGTAAAAATTGTGTATAGTATGGTTTAAGGTATAGGGGACCGACGTCAGCCATGGGACACTAGACTACTCGTTGACAAAATCTGAAATTTTGCACAATGATACTTCAGCTTGAGATAACTTCAAATATTTAAAATTTTGGGGGGTCACCATGCAAATAAATTTTATATGATTTTTTGATATTTTAAGCCCATAAGGCCCAATGTTGATTTCCATAAATTTTTCTTTTTTCGGGATGGTCAAACACATTGAAATTTTTATCACGGCTAGGTGTGACCCTCAGCTACATAATGAAACCAAATTTAGACCCCAAATACAATATAGTTTTTGAGATATAAGGTTGATACCCTACTCCTTGTAACAGCTGGTTATGACGTCATTACCTGTTTACTACGTTTATACATATGGTCGATCATTGTTATTTCTT